>VZTD01003019.1:2011224-2114870 GCA_013397725.1 Rhagologus leucostigma
CGGACGGGTGGGGGTATTTCCCAGGCAAAATAACTAGAGGTAAATTCAGTGTTTTTCCACTCCGGTGAACACAACCTTTGCTTTTATTCTGGTGCAAACAGCTGCAGGTGCCTCAAGTCAGCCAGTTCTATCTATCTGCAATGTCATCCATGTTTACTTGCAGCACTGGACTTTCGATTCTGTCAGGGTGCCAATCCAACGGGCCGCCAGGCACTGCAGCTGACAGTCAAATCTGTAATGCTGAATCCTTCTTCTGGAAAAAAGGGCTAAAGAGGTTAATACACTCAAGTAAGGATAAACACACCAGCTGTTATAGTTTCTAATATTTAATGTCATTATCAAATATAATAACTCCTAAGAAATAAAAAAATATGCAGCCTCCAAATCACTCATCTTTGTTAGTATTAATAAATTATCCAAAAAACCTACACTATAAAATAATAACAGAGAGCCTACAATTAGATTCATATTTGCTCTTCTGCTCTGCTGATGTTGCTCCGCTCTGATACAATTACCTTTCGGTGTTTCATCAATACCGATGTCATGGACCACACAGTATCTATAGGATGGATCACTGGAATATAGAAATCAGGCATGGATTATTGGAAGATAGAAAAATATTATTTAACTTTTGGGTTTTTTTTATTTCAAGATGCTTGCAGAAATATTTTCTCTGATTTAAATGAATGTTATTATTCAAAGATTTCTTGACTTTTGGTCTTTGTCTTTTACAAAAACCTGCTTAGGATCATAAGAATAATGAGTCTTGCAACAACGAGAGTGTTTTTGTGTGTGTTTGTGTGTGAAATCTCAAAAGGTGCCCCCCCGTGCCCCCAACTCATTACTGGGGCTAAATACTTTCTAGAGTCAGGAAGTGAATCTGTGTTTTCCTTGTGTCATTACAGTTACAGCTCCTAGTGCTGTTTGTCAGTGTGGAATAAACAGGAGCTAACTTGAACGCATTCAGAAAGGTTGAGAAATGCACACAAACACACAATGGAAGAGGCTTCACTGCCCGCAAAACAGCCTGCAGTGGGCTCAGCTTCTAGTTTATGGTCTATGTTATAGCAAGACACACTCACTGCCTTGTACTCGATCTATGTAATTGCAATTGGTCTATGACCAATTCCATAAATATCCTTGAATTTTAGGATTTATAGCCAGCCTTTTGAAATCGCATCAGACTGAACATGTCAATGTATTTCCGCTTTCTTTTTGGTTTTAAAATGTTTGTTTCTCTGGTTGTTGCTTAACTGTGGGCAGAGGCAAAGGGCTGGTGGGGACTTTGGGGTCTGACTGTTGGTAAAGGTGGTGCTGCTGCTTGACCTGGGATCACTGCTCCCACCAGACACTTTGAGGCACAGAAGGAGGCATTTACCCTTGTTCTGTGGCTTATCCCAATCAATCTTAAGTGTGAATAGTGGTGTTCTTTTGCTGGCCATGCAGGTGTATTTATTTCCTGCACTGTACTTCTCACTAAAAAAAGAGAATAGATGTTTTTTTCCCCCTACCAGTATAATAGCAGATGTAAGGTAAAGCCATGTGAATCATAGAAATACCTTCTCATGAGAAAATGGTCATTTTGAAATTATCCCTCTCCCTTCTCTCCCCGCTTAAACTGTGAGATTTTTAATTTTGTTTTTAAACTTTTTTTTTTCCTTGTAAATGCTCTCCAGAAAAAAAAAGAAAAATCTCTTTTAGAGGAAGCAAACTGGAATTTCTTGGGGCTTGCCAGCTGCCTGGCAAAAAGGGAGAGTGGCAGGAGCCTCGTCGGCAGGCTGCTGCAGGCTGGCCACCCCATGTCTGCCTGTCCTCCTCCTCCTCCTTCTCCTCGCCTTCCCCCTAGCCTGGCTGCTGGGGAGGCAGCTGGGCTGCAGGGCCGGCAGAGCGCCAGGGCACTCAACCTCCCCTCCTCCCTCTTCCAGACCTGCTGCATCTCCCCAGCTGCCTGCCTGGAAGACTATTGTCAATTTTGCTCTCTCCCTGCAGACGACAACAAAATCGACAGGAGCCTTCCAGCCAAGCAGCCACGGAGCCATCAGTTTGATTTTTTCTAATAGCAAATCAGAAATTTCTGGCAAAATTGAAATTTTCCCATAAAAGAAATACTGATTTTATAAAAGGCATATTTTTCCCCCAGAAAGTCATTCCAACAGAACATTCCCAGCTGCCATAGTTCGAGAGACCTTTGAATTAAAGTCTATAGAAAAAAACTGTTCGTGTGCTTGGCTGTGAAATAAGGGCGGGTGAACAGTCAAATACAAATAGAAACTGCCTGGGAACCAGTGTGCAGGTCCCATCATCTAGGGATCAGGCCTGGGGCATTTACTTGACCTTAAAGGAGCTATGAGGGATAGTATCTTTCCTATAAAGTACTAGAGATTATAATTAAGACTTACATAGCAAGGTTATGTCTGCTTTGAATAGTTTACACAGGCCCGAACTCTTGTGAGAATAATTCCCAGCTCGCAATTACAACCAAACTGGTTCAGAAAAGTATTCAAGCTTTTGTGGCCTCGTTGGAACAGAAACCTTTTCAGCAGCGGCACATCAGACACCGCGAGAGAGAGGGGAAAAAAATGGATTTTTCACTCAGAGTTGTGCTACAATGTCACCTTTGTCTCTGTTTTATCTGCCTGCTGTTGAGGGCAACTCTCTCGGTGGTAAACAGGCCAGTGATCCCACCTGTGGCATCCGTATCTATGGATTCAGGGCAGAGTTGCCCCAGTGCCAGTGATGTTGAGGAGTCTCAGTGCACACCTGAGCACACCTTTCACAGGGATGTGAGATGAGAAACTGCAGACAGTCAGGACCATTGTCCTGTGTAGGTTTCTCTCTGTGCCTGTGCTGAAGACATCACCCTTCCTTCCAGCTGCAGGACTGCAGATTGGACTAGAAAATGCCTCCACTTCAGTGGCTTTCCCTAGCTAGGACGCCAAATGCCAGCTCCTGATTTCCAGAGGAGTGGGGACAATCCATGTTGTTAGCACCTGAGTGGGGCTGTAGAAGCAATTTTGAAAACCTTTCCTTGTGATGTGACACTCCCTTTTCCCCAGCGCCCTTGCAGCAGCAGCGAGGAGCAGACAGCACAGTCTGCACTCGGGCAAACCTCCTGCTGAAGGCACCTGGAGCTCCAGCTGAACAGGAGCTGCAGGGGGGGCAGGTGTAGCTCCCTTTGTGCTCCTGAGCCGTGCGAGGCCTTCTGCAGGCTCTCTGCAGCAGCCGACTTTCTGCCCGATGGGAACAGCTTTTCACAGAACAGCACAGGAGCCTTTTACATGCTCTGGAAATATTCTGCAAGTAAAGCACAGTTAAGCAATCAAAACGCAGTACAAAATAACTTTTATCAGGTTGTTTAGATGTGAATAAAAATGGTCAAACGCAGAGTAAACCCACGGAGATGTGGTGAGGTGAAGCCCTGCTGTGTGGTTCCTGGTGGGCAGAGCGCCTTGCCATGGGATTGCAGGATCCACACCCCATGGGGGCTGCACATTGCCCCTCCTATGGTATCGATTATACTCCACCAGAGATGCCTGCAATACACAGACACAGCAGGGCGAGTTAAGGGATGCAGCGGCAGCTTTCTTTCTGAATGCGCCAGCCTTCACAGAGATAAACCAACCCCTTTATTTGCATGTAAATATTTGCAATTAATTCTTGATAGTTTTGTTTTCGAGTGTTCATTAAAACTTCTCTCCCCTATATTTTATTCATATAGATCAGTCTTTGGCCAACATCTTTCATAAAGTGCTGAAATTTGCCCTTGAGGCATCAGATGGAGTAGTCAGATTGTCAAATAAGTCTCCTAATTGAAGTTAACACTGGCACAATATTTGTCTTTTGAAAATAAACATTGCCAGCAAAGTTGCAGGTCCACCACTCTGTGTGTGCTGTGGCAGTGTGGGAGAGCCATGGAGTGTAGAGCAGAAAAGGGGGAATTTGATATGAGGAATAGCTCAGAAATGGGTATGTTAGCATATTGTTTCAGTGAAATACCAATCATGCCGCATTTATCAAAACAAATCCAGCAAAAGCTGCTTTTTGTGTAGCAGGTACAAGGAATAAATAAATATTCTCTTTAAGCAATGTATTTGCATTTTTATATCTTAAAGGGTCAGAAGCAGACATGAGAAATCAATAGTTCTCCTTGTGCTGCGTGAAATTAATCAGTAACTTTGGAGACACTCTGTGTTTAAGAAAACAAACTGAAAGAACATCACATGGCTTTTAAAGACGGCCTCATGTGACGTTCCCAGTGGGTTTGAGGCGCTAAAGGACTGAGTATTTTCCAGTGCAGTGCTTACAAGAAAACCAGAACCACAATATGAGACAAAGCACCGTTTGATGATGCCCACTCTAAGATGAATTGGGAAGTGAGTGTTAGTGCATTCGTAAGAAGCCTGATAATGTATTGTGCTGATTAACTGTCTCTGAGGGAAAAGTCACAGACCTGGGTTTTGCTTCTCACCTTGGCTGCTGATTTACCTCTCCATTACAGATCTGGCAGCTGGTTTCTGCATAGTGCTTAAAATGACGGTCCTCCCAAAGCACACATTTGGCTTGAGTGGGGCACATGCTTCAGGGTGTGCTGAGACTTCTGTGGGCAACACCAGCGACCAGATAGGACCACTTCAGGTACCAGGTGATGTGCAAATGTAACAGAATGTGGTACATAATGAAGCCTCTAAAGTGTGGGTTTCTCTTTTTCCCACTCACACACTTCACGATAAAAAATGCTGGTTTGTGTTTGCCGTTTGCCATAATTTTGAATAAGAGTATTCTGTGGAGAGTTCTTCATAAATGCAGAACCCTTGCTCGGTAATATCTGGTTACGTACATCGCCTGATCCTGTCTCTGCTCCCGAGCTATTTGTTTGTGTGTAACAAATCCAGAAGTGATAGAGTGGTGTGTAGCATTTGCTATTCAGGTTCATATGACTGGCAGGTTTCGGAATTCATGATCGGTGATAATTCAAATACCTGGACTGAAAATTCAACCTCATCAACAGCAAGAGGGCTATTGGATAAGCTGAGCCATTAGCAGTCGGTGATCGTACAGCTGGCTCCTGCCTTAAGTCTCTGTCCTGTCTCGGAAGCTCCTGGGGTACTCTACGTGCATCCCCACTGCTAGACAATCCCATTCCTAACCTAAGCAAATCCTAAGAGTGAAGTGAAACAGCTTCACTTAAAATGACTGTGTACAATGGCTGTAGCCACTGATGGTGGTGGGGTGTCCTTGATGCACCCTGCTGCTGCCCAGTGAGTGCAGCTGCTTTGTGCTGCATGCCCTGCTGCTTTCAACCCAGCCCAGTTCAGGGCTGCCCCAAAGATGTTGATAATCCTTGATCAAGCAGGGCCTGAAAGGGCTCCAGAGTGGAACTGCAGCAAGGGGAGCAGAAAGATGATGCAAAATTGTGTGTCCCTTGGTCTCCCCAGGCGAAAAGCTCTCGAGGGCTGAGTGCTCTTACACACACCGCAGTAAGGACAGAGCGCTCACAGTGAGGTTGAGTGGCTCTGAGCCGCGGGAATCCAGTCTGGGAGCTTCAATTTAAAACACTAATACCCTGACAGGGCTCCCACTGATAAAACAAAGCCTGCTGACTTTGAGATGAGCAGAATGAGGCTTTTGTATCAATGTAATACAGGAATTGCTTGATTCCTGAAGTGAAGGCTCACTGATAGCATGGGAGCAATAAAGTGCTGATCCTACTTCCATTAACTTTATTGGGAGCAGCCCCAAAATATTTAAGTGGAGATTGGCATATCACATATATATAATCTAAAGTATCTCAGGATTTATGTTATGGTATCAGCCCTGAGACAGATAGATGAAATATTACTCCTACTACATTTAATTTACAATCTTCAACTGAGTAGACCTGTACCTACCTACTTATATGGACCTCATTACCAAAGTAGCTGAGCGGCTGCCAATTATTTAGAAATATAAATAAAATGGCAGAGATTATTTTGTTCTCTGCCTCCCTGCTTCTCCTGTAGTTTCTAAGATTTCCTGTAAGGTTTGCCCTTGTTTTGTTTAAGGTCTTGTGCATAAGTGAATGGTACTGTGAATCTCCAGGTTTGTTTAAACCTTTTGAGAAGAACAGGTCTGCCAAAAAGAAATTAACATTTATTTCTGAATATATTGAGATCAATGACTAACAGAAAGCATAAAAGCAAATAATGAAGTCTAGCTCCAGGAGCTGTGAGAATTTCATTGCACAAGCTCACAAACTTTCCCTGTTGGTTCACAGTCCAGATTGCTCCCGTCAAATGTCATGGGAGGTCGTGTTGGTGGAAGAAGATGCGATATCTCAGGAAGCAAAGTCCAATACCCTGAATGGCTTTGGCTATCGAGGCAGAAGCACTGGGCAAACCAAAGGAATTTGTGCCTCTGAGTAAATGGATTGATATGTTTAGAAGTTTCCAGAGCTGATGGCTTCATTCCTAGATGTGATAAACAGCTGTGGCAAGACTTCAAAGTCAAACAGCGCCCTGATGTCCAGCCTGTGTCTCGTAGGGGTGGCTGCGTGCTTTTGGCTGGTCAGTCACACTCAGAAAATTGATTGCCAAGGACTGAGTAAAGATGTGCACTTGCCCCCTTTGTATCAACAACTCTCCAGCCCGCAGCAGGAAGCACCGCAGCTCCCAGCGCTTCAGAGAGGTGCTCTCAGAGAATGTGCTGGTGGTTGGGGTTGGAATGAGACATGCAGGACCAAAGTTGCCACGTCTCTGGGATATGTACTCAGCCCAGTTCTCACCATGTTCAATTCTCATCATGTGGCAATAAGGGGGTACATCTTGGGAGGGTTCAATATGGAGCAACAGTTGCTCTGAGAGTGATCCAAAAGGAGGAACATGAGATATTTCAAGATGTTTCCTCCAGGACTATATTTTCTCTCTTCTATTTCTGGGCTGCTGCTTGAGCTCATGAATCTCCACCAATGGATAAACAGATAGTCCTGGGCACTTTTCATAATTGTTTCTGGATAAATCCTTCCTCAATCTTATTCTGCACAAAACTTCTTGAATAGCTCATTTAAGGAGAAAACACTTGAAAAGTATATTAGCAAACTCTTTCAGTGGAGTAAAACCATCAACATGGAAAATTCAAGTTTTCAAGAGAGCCATTAAGTGTGATTAAACCTTTAAAAAGGAAGAACAATGAATGCAGCCTTGTATTTAGCAATTTCATATCTTTAATTGTACAAAGATTTTCTTTAAAAGCACAAGGCTGAAAGGAAGCTGAATGTTACAGTATTTACTGAAGGAAAGCAATGAGGGAAGGCCTGTTCAGTAGCTAATGGAGTGAAGCCCAGAAATAATGACAAAAAAGCGGTAACGACCGCTCTCCAACACAACATATATAAAAGAGGAAGCCATAAAAAGGCAACAATTCTTGACTTAGCTTTGAGTTTCACAATGACAGTGATTACAGATAGCAAGTGGAAGAGCATATAAGCCATGATGAAATCTGGTTGGCTGTGCAATTGAGATTCAAGTGAAAGAAAGCAACAGGGACATTGAATTTCTGCAGCACAAATTTTGGATGGGGTATGAGAAATGGAAAGAAAGGAAGAAAGAGCAAGGCCATCAAAAAGTTCAGCAGAAAATGAATATATTCTCGTCCATTCCATCTAATAATAAACACAGTAGGGACTAGATCCTCAGCTGAACTGAACTGGTGATGCCAGTGACTGAGCTAGTTTGCTGTTCCTGCAGATGTGACTGTCACACCATCACACATATCCCAGCACGCTGTAGCCTGTGCCACCTTGCAGAAGCTTCACATACAGAAAAACTTTGACTATCACAAACGAATAGAAATAAAAAACGTGGGGAGTGCTAAAATCAAGCTGATTAAAGCATACAATAATTATATTTATGGTACATTTAATGCTTAGTGTTACTTTAAATAGAAAATATTTTGATACATTAATGACACATGCTAATTACCAACTTTATTTTTTTTGATCATTATTTTTAAGAAGCGGTGTTAACATCTGATCTGCAATCACATGTGTGCATGGTTTTCTTCATGTATGTAATACTAAGATTATATGCGCACGCGCTTTTCCATGACAGAGTTATGTTGTCCCAGTCACAGCCTTAATTGCACTTCAAATGTTAGTGGGCATTTAGTGCTTTTCCTAAAGCTTTCCCTCTGCATGTCTATGAACGCCCTGAAAGTGCAACTTCTATTCAGTTGCGTATTTACAAAAGTTTTTTATACCTGTGATTCTAGAGAAATTAAAAAATATAACAGAAACGTAACCAGCCCTGAACTTTAAAGGTACGGAGTCCAGAAGACGGATGAATCCCAAAAATACTGAAACTGCAAGCAGATGACTAGCAGCAGGAAAGCCCCAGTCCAGTGTTGGTGGTCCTGGGCAGGGAGAGTATCATACAGCACATCACAAATCCAGCAAAATCACAGGGAGAAGGCTGGCTGAGGTTCAAGGCTGTCACATAGAAAGGTTGAGCAGAACCATATTAGCTCTCTGAGGGGTTTGCCTGCACAAATTTCTTGCACTTACAGACTAACACAAGCTGTGAGCTTGTTATTTAAAGTCATGGCTACTTGCATGAGCAGTGACATAAGGAGTCAGGGAGGAATGGAGGGATAACGTACAGGTGGCAGCACAATGACAGGCAGAAGGATGATGAAAATAGATACGATTTCAGAGACTGTGAAAGTTAGTGAGACTCTGGGACAAACATATGAGAAACTTAAAGGTCTGATGCCTACCGTGGAAACAGTGGCTTGCTAATGGCCATAAGGAGATACATCTGATAGGGATGATCAAAATAAAGAATCAGATGAAAATGCTGTTCCGGAGCAGCCAAAACTATCTGCAAATGCGGTCTCATTCACAGAATAGTTTCAGTTGGAAAAAGAAAACACACTGATACTGAATCTGAGCACTGGTTTGTGAGCCTGATAACTTGTGGGTAGATCTGTTGGCTCAACATGCTACTTCCCTCTCTGCAAAACCATACCTCATACATATCATGAGAGCACCAGGACTGTAGCAATAGTGCAAAACCTATTTGCATTGGTGAAGAGATGGAACACGTAACCTAAGACCATCCTGGGTTATCCTAATGAACATACACTTCTTCTTCGGTGTTTCCTTTGCTTTTATGTTGTAACAGATAAACAGAGGTGGTCCTGGAAAAAATTGTCCGACTTTTTTATTTTTTGGTCCTGGTACTGAATTAGAGCAGGTGCTTGAAGCTGGAGGCTCCTTGCTTTTAGAAATAGCCCTGCCCCTGAGACACATTTAGAAAGTGGGCAGAGAGATCAGAAGAGTCCATTATGATGAGGACTCTCCAGGTTTGGATATTAATTTTGGAACACTTATACTTTTAATTACAAAAATTGTTTAATCTGGGATTGAGGACTCCTGGTAGCCCCGAAAACAACATTCGAATTTGAGACATAATTGTTGTTAGAGGCACTGAAAATAATTGTTATTAGAGGCACCGATATTTGCTGTAGTGCCACCAACTCTGGAAAATGTTGACTGAAGGCATCATCACAAACCTGTTGCCTGACAAATGAAGAAGAGGGGTATGCCTGTAATTTAGGCTTTGCAATCTGCCATCAGTTAATATCACTGAATGGAAAAGGGGTTTTGAGTGGGAAAGAGAAATGAAAGTGCTCCCTGTAGACAACATAGGGTATGTGTTCCACTGAGGCTTTGCTAATTAAGAAACAGTGTAAATACAGAGTTCCACTGTCTAAAATAAAACCAAACTAAATTTCTTTGCGCCAAGCCGTTAGCCTGTAATAACAGGCACTTAAGCAAGGTGATATTGTGTGATTGTAATAATAATAAAAAAGCATCCTCACGTAAATAAAATTATTAATTGATTTGTATAGGCTATATCCCTGACACTCCCAGGACTGTGGCATTTTTTTTCAATGAAACACTTAGGCAAATACTCTTTATGAAAAAAGCAGGAGCATCTGGATGTACAATAGCTCCTGCATTAGCGAAGTTGCTGGGCATGTAGTCTGTTTGCATCTCCTAACTGGTGCTGACCAGAAGCCATTATTTCCAAGGGATACAATGGCAACCAGAAACATTACACTCATAATACTGAAGAAAGCAGATGCATTAGCTCATGACCTCCCAGGAAATGGTATGTGGCACTGCTGTTCCAAAAGTTTTGAAACTGGTTTGCGAGGTACTTATGTCTACTTGCTCATAGAAAATGACTCCTGTCAGTTGTTTTCTTTTGCCCTCTGAGGAGAATGAATGACTCACATACGTGATCTTTAAAAACATGTCCACATCAAGAGCAGGAGGGCTGGGAGTGAACAGGTTGAGGAGGCGTAAGAGAAATGAGCTATTGTGGGTGGGGAGTGAAATAAAAGCATGGTGACATAGGGAATAGCAAACAAGGCAGCAAAGCTGTTGGAAAGATTTTTTGGTTCCCAGAGGGTCAAGTATGGTTAAACAAAAGTGTTTTCGGAAGTGTATCACCAGACCTTCACTAGCCATTCACCGACTGTGGTCCATCAAATTTTGTCCTTGTGCAGGCCAGGGCTATCTGGTACTTTCAGGGAAGGTGCATTTGCTTAAACTTGAGCCCGAATTTGGCCCTACAAGAAAGAGAGATTTGCTACTGGAAAAGCACAATGAGAAGCACACACCAGAAGACAAGGACTGCAAGGATTAAAAAGTATCCTGGATGGATTAGCCCACCAAGATCATAAATGATAACAGTGCCCTGTTCCCTTTACTGCACTGCCCCATGGTGTGAGTGATACATTTTGGTGATCATGACCGAAACTTAGATCAAGCTGACACTTGCTTCATTTTTCAACTGTTGTTTTTCTCCTCATTTTCTTACCGTGATGAAATGGTAAAACTGCCTCTACACCTTAACTGTGCATTTCTTATATTGGCAAGCTGGTAAACAAATTTGACCTTTAGTGGTTTTTATTAGGGTCCCTGAAGCCCTTGGTTTCCTAGCTTCGCTTTATAATGCTTGTTTTGCCTTTGTTTTGCTCTCCCTCTCACGCGCACAAACACATACACGTGTCCATGTGCACCTGCTTCCATATTTGCTTTCACGTGATTCCTTTTTCCTGGAACCTTTTTCCAAACAAGTTGTGAAGGCCCCAACAAAATGCTGTTTTGAAATTATTACTGTTGTTGTGTCCCTGTTAGCTAGCAGCACAAAAAAAAAATTCAACAGGTTGTTGCCTTTTAGAAAAATGCAACCAAAGTTTGAGCTTTCTTTTTCATTGCTGATCTGTAGTCTCTGATTTCTCATTGACCCCTAGTCCAAAGTGTGTGTTGAGCTGCCTGTGGAATATTCTGGGATGACCAGCATAGCAATGCAGGAAGTCACTGTCTCCTGCTTTTCCTAATGTTTGGGAGAAGGACAAATTGTGGCAGGGGGACACCTGGTACAGCTCATGCTGCTGGGCACACTGGGGAGGAGGGCAGGCAGAAATTCCCCCAGCACATTTTCTGCGAGCAAGGGACACAAAATGAGTGCAAAAGAAAAGGATGTGAGCTAGATCAAATTGAAGATGTTTAAAAATCCCAGTGAAAGTTTAGAGAAGTGCAAGTGTCCCTGAACTGAGTGAGTCACATTTTCTTAAAGTGCCTGCTGGAGTGCCAGCTGTGGAGACTGTTGGAAATGCCTTTAGAGGAATGCAGAAATGAGCATGTCTGTAATGATACAAGGATTTAAAAATACATCCAACCCTATGAGATCCTCTGTTTGAGTATTTCTAAACTGCAGATAACACAAGCCGTATGAGCAATCTGCAGGAATGAGGCTCCTCCATCAGCGGTAACCCTGTCCAACATTCAGGAAAACCACCACAATTCATGGCTGGTTTCAGGGGTATGCTGTTTCCCTGGAGCTGAGAAGTACCACTGGTCAGCGTGGTTTTGACTTGGGAAGGTATTACCAGAAAGCTGCCTTTAAGAGGGGAAAGAAGCTTCTGAAAAACTATTGCCATCATGTTGCTGAAATGTTCTAATTCTCATGAGAATTTTCACAGTTTTAAAATCTGTATTTCTGCACAGAAGAAGACGAGAATGTTGGGGAAAAATAATAACTGTGCAAATCAGAAATTAGTAGTAATACTGACCTTGCAAAATGGGAACATTTCCCCCATCTTTAAACTTCTTTCCTCACCTGATTGAAGCTGGCTGCATGCACAAGAGTTTTGTTGGACCCAGATTCTTGACTCTGTGATATCAGGTCAGCCTGTTGCTCAGCCTGGTGCACTAAACTTGAATGGAAAGATGCTGGAAACCCCATAAAGAAGAACCACACTTACAAGCACAACAACAGTAATGTTTTTCCTCTCAAATTTAACATTACTTCCAGGTAAAAAGGGTAAATCTATCTGTGTTCACTTTGTTTAAAACAACAGGAATACTTTGCATTTCACCCAGTTTTACTTTGTTTTTTAAGGATAAAGATGGGGTTTCTACCACATTTGTGAAAACTTAATCCCCACCAGAGCTCTGCCCAAATGGTCCAAGAGTGGTCACCAACCGACTTGTCATTTCCATGACTCTGCCGTATGACCAGTGCGGCTCATCAGTGGTGCCTGTGAGAGCTGGTGGGGAGAGAAATGGTTGGGAAAGAAATAATTGCCAAGGTGTTTTCAAGAAAAATACGAGGGGCAGGCAGGACTTGACATGAGAAAGGATGGGAAGGTCAGAGTGGGGGGCATCTGTGGCATTCAGGCAGAGCCTTTTTGTCACTATTGGGTTTGGAGGCGTTTTTTACCCCGTTATGGAAGGATAATGCAGTATGTGGATGGATGGTAGTGAACATAAGTGGCTTGAAAACAAAATAAGCAAGCACTTGACCAAGACACTGTGGGTGCAATTGCTTATCCAATCCAATGGAGATGGGTTTCACAAGGGCCTCCTGTTGTCCTAAAACATCTTATTCTCCTCGTTAAAAGGCATTTAAAAGCACAAAATACTTTTATTAAAAATGCTTTTCAGGGCTATATGATGCTAAAAGCACTTTCTATAGCTTGCATTGCTATTTAGGAGAGCATGTTATTTCTTTTTAATTTGCTCACTCATTCCTGAATAACTTTTCATAGGACTCCAGACACTGCAGTGTGACAGCTAAACCAAGGAGCATCGGATGCGATGGAATTGCTCTACAAGCAACCTTGCCAAAGGCCCTTTTGCTGCACAAAGCTGGCTCTATCTTTGTATATTGAGGGAGCTAAATCAATGTTAAATGCTTGGCTCTTTTCACAGGACAATGACCAGGACCTAAGCTGCGTCCTTCCTTTTTGATTGACACTTGAAACGTTGAGTTGGAATCAGCCAGAGGCACTGCTACAAGCTTGAAGCCTCTGCTGGGGATAACAACTGGTGACATCTGCAGAAAGGCCGACAAAAGGCAGTTGAAAGCCGTGTTTGTTGCTTTCCCCTCTCAGATCTCCTCTCTTTCATGGAGCTCCTTACTTGCTTTAATATTATGATTCAGCACCTGGCTCTTTTGAACCTTGCTTTAAACTTCAAAAGGCGAGGTGGTATTAACAAACATGAAACGAAAAAGTGGCAGTAGTTTGATTTACTGTTGTCGTCTTATCAAGGGGGTTTTTTGTCACCAGCTGCCACTTTCTGTCATCTTTGGAACCATTATCATTTCTCTAAAATCTAAAAGACTCCACTTAATAACAGCTTTGAATACAGGCAGGATCAGTAACCTATACAGTTCTGGGATGACAGAACCGTCAAATGAAAAGAAAGATGTTGCCAAAAAAAAAAAAAATCCTTAAGAAAAAACCCCAATAAAACAAATAAAAGCTGTAGTACTTCTAAGTGACCTTGATTTCAGAATTAAACAAATCAAGTGCAATTCCATTGTTCTTTTTGGATTCATTCTGCACTTTCCTTGCAACATTTCTTTTTTGTTCTCAGGACTAAAAAAAAACAAAGCCAAGGCTTCCAGAACAACTGCTCAGTGCACAACAAGCACTTGGTATCACATGAGCCCCATAAGCTCCTCACTTGTAAAAGTGCCAGTGATAATTGCCAGTCTCATTTCGCTGCCGTCCTGGTGTAGCAGCTCTCATCAGGCTGGGATGGAGCCTCGAAAGCTGCCTCGCTAGGGCAGGCTCACTGCTCAAAAATCTATTTAACTCTCACTTTTACAGCACCTTTCCATGCTTCCCAGCCATCTTTCCCAACAGTGCTGTGCTGTCCTTTGGCTGCCAGGGCAGAACCTGTAATGTCTCTGTGCCTCCTCGGGCCAGTTTGCCCATCAAAGCTTTCCAGGTTCAGTTAAAGGCAATCAAATCAAAGCAAACAGGTTTCTGATCACAAACTTGCTGCACTTTCTTACTTGTCACTCCGCTGTCCTCTACAGAAAACGTCCTTATCCCTTCTGTTGGTTGTTGTATAATGCTATCCAAAGTGAACCTACTTGGATGGAGAAATTTCTCTTGGTGTCTTCTAAATGCCTGAATTATTTGATGCACATGCCTCAGACCAGCAGCAACATTTATCTCACATAGATCTGAACAAGAACTGCTCCTGTGCATTTTGGTAGTTATTTCCACCTATGCAAAAAAAGTAAAATCACCGAAGGATCCTCTCTCCTGTCCCCAGTGAAGTGTTCTCCCTTCCACAGCCTATACAGGCAACACAAGGCAACAGGGAAACGGCTGCTCCAAAACATCTTCCCCCAGCATCTCAGCAGCTGGTCTCCCTCTGCTGCCCATCAACCCCTCTCCAGACCCTTTTCATCACAGAGATCTGGAATGGTTGAATTTCAGTGTCTCTCGGTAAAATGGAGATGAAAACAACAAAGTGGAAGTCCTCTGGAATGTGAAAATGCTGATGTTCTGACTGATTGAAAACCAGGATTGCCAGAATCCAAGGTTGATTACGGGTTTTTTTGGATTGGGATATGACAAAATTCATACAAAAGTGAGACGGGGGTTGCTAAAAATACCTATTATCTTCTGACAGAAGGCTCACAGTGTAATCACACTGAGCTTTTCTCACGGAGCATGTCCACATTTGAAATTTTAGTCATTTTAACAACTGTTAATTACCACATGGTAACTAGCAGAAGTGTGTGTGGGGGAGATGTTGTATATTTATTTGTTCCAGACTTGGAACATATTAGAATGTAGGCTTTATTCCAGTTTACTGTCCTATGAATGAATGTGTTACCCAATCACAAATGAAAGATTTCACGAGAAAAAATAAGTAAGGATCTGTTCTCGGTATGTTTTTTTGATGAGGAAACCCAGAATGTATTTACCGTATTGGGTCTAGTGGAAATCTGTTCTTCAGCCTTTTAAAAGTGCTTCTGACACACAGGAACAGAAGAAAAGTGCCTCTGTAGGGTGGAAGAATAATGGAGAGGTGGCTTTTTATTTTACCCACAAAAAAAAAAAGAAATTCTGAGATAAAGAATAGTATGTGAATGGGAAAAGATTTGCGTAATTGGATGGATGTCTCTGAAAGAATTAGGATGAATGCAGGAGAAGAGCTGATGGACATGTTGTACATGTACATACATATATGAATATATGCATAATTTTTTTGTGTAATTCTGCCACTACATAGTCAGTATATTCAACAATATGTATGTTCAATATATTTGTATTTATAGCAACATATATGCATCTTGAACATACAGAAACTGAATTTTGGCTTTATCACTTCTTTGACAGATTTTGGAAATGAGAAAGCTGAGATCAGACTTTTTTTAAAGTCACTGACCACATAATCCAAGATAAATATCTGACAGGTTAAGAAAACTCTGAAGCGTCTGAAGAAGTTGAAGATGCTATCCCCACCTCTGATGCATAGCTTCATAGTCTCTACAAACTGCCTAGTATAAATTCCCAGAAAGAGAAAGATATACAACATTAAAATAGTTTCACAGTCTTTGTCAGGAGGTCTCCAGTGCTGGCAGAACAAGCAAAAAAGGGGAACTGGAGAATTACATGGTGTCTGTGATTCAAGATAAAAACTGCTGATGTTGGAGGAATACCTTCAGAAGGAGCATCTCTCTGTGTGGAAAGGGATGCCAAAGGGAAAAGGAATGGAAATGTTCCTGTAGCCTACATCTATTTCTAAATTAAAAACAAATCCCAAAAAACAACAAACAGAAGCACTGCAAGGATTTAGTCAGATACAGCAACTCCGATGCAATTTTGCAAGTAGTTTAATCAACAAGCAGCCACTCCCATGAAAATTGAATGAGAAAAAAGTAATAAACACATGTCTGTATGAATCAGCTTTCTGCATAGTCTGATCCATACTTGTTTTTAAGAAAAACTGTGAGTGGAGATTATTTCCTCTGAAACAATGAGGCTGTGGATCTGTTTCAAACTGATGGCATGATATAAGGTATTTTAGAAGCAAATAACCAGAATGAGTGCCCTATAATATTGATTGGATTTGTGGCAAATGTAATAAGGAATGAGATAAATAACTGAGTTTAAATATATAGATATATAGAGTTATAAATTCTTTAGAGGGAAGTCGTGGACACAAACTTATCAGAGTTCCTTTGAAAAACCTCAGTGACAGTCAGACAGAAAACATGAATGTAAAAAATCATTGAAAAATAGAAGTGAGACAAATACCAGCAACATCCTGAGCTGAGAGCAGCTTTGCTCACTCCTTCTCCTCCTCCTCCTCCAAAATAAAAAAATAAAAAATATCCAATTTCACAAGTGTAGGAGCAGAAAAGCATGAGAAAATACAACCAGAAAAGAGAGAAAATAATGCAAACTCTGTGTCTTGGAAAATAAGTAGGTTTAGAAAATCCTAAAAAATGCAAAGAAGGTGACTAGAGGATAATTACGATTATTCGTTATTTCCCAGAACACAAGAACTAAGACAAACTGACGAAACGAGGAGGCAGCAGAATCAAAAGAAATTACTTTTACATGTGCTGCTCTATTAAATTTTACAACTTATTCCCAAGTGATGTTGTAGAAGCCCAGGGTACAAATGGCTTCAAAAAGAGACTACACAGGAAGATCCCTAAGGTGAAGACTTTTTTTTTCCAAAACGGTTATCTTTGGACAGCTAATTTCCCTTATATAAATATACCTTTAGAATTTATCAGTGTTAGTATGCTAAACTGCACTACTTTTATCATCTGTGATCTCTCCTGTGTCTATATTTCATGCAGCAATTGCCCTTCCCCTTTGTCAAAATTTTCTTACAGAAGTTTAGCTTTCATCTGTATGTATGAGGATTAACTTAAGCCATCCTTTGAAAAATGGACTTGTATCTAGCTTTAATTGGGCAGCATGGGTGATTTTAGACTGTCCAGTTTTCAGTAGATGGAGGACATAAGTAGCACATTTTCAAGTTCTTCTGACACCAGTTAAGTGTTTGCAGGGTTAAGTTAGAGGCATCTGTGTAGGATAACAGCAATAAAAATGCTGATGTGTTTACTTTTTCAACAGCTCATGGACAGTTATGTGGTGGACACTTTTCCTTCTGCCTACATTAACACCTTAATGAAGCCCTGACAAACATTGCTCCTTCACTAAGTTTCCAGGCGGCTGCAGACATGGTCGGGCCAGATCAAATGAAGGGTTTAGATACCAACAAGGCAGGAGTTTTAAAAGCTGCTCATGGCAGTGCACTGAGAGGTCACTGCTCCAGGAAAATGCTCTGAAACTCCTGCTCACTGTTAATAAAAGTATGAAGCTTGTGTTTGTCTGAACTCTAGTGCCACCTCTGCAGTTTAGTATCTCTCCTTACTTCAAGACTCAGCCCCTCAGTCCCCTCCAAGAAGTAGGCACCTTCACAGTTTTATGACAGACATCTGGCCAAGAAACATAAAATTTTTGTGCAGTGCTTTTCCAACTTTGCCAAAGTCAGTTCTCCTCCTTATTCTGGGGAGGGACATGGGCACCACTTTATAAGTGAATGTCAATGCACCAGCATGCCCCCGTGGAAAGTCTGCCACTGGGAAGAGGGGAAAGCAAGGTTTGCACATTAAGGGACAGAGTCAAACAGCACCATCAAAACCACACATCACTTTCTCATTTCTGGGCACTGCACATGAGTAGTGACATCAGAGACTAATGGGTGGGTGGTTTGTTAGTGGGAGCTGCTCTGCTCTCCTGGTCAGCATTAGTGCTGGCCAACTTAAGTTATCTTTTGTTTTTATTCATATCCGCTATAAGTAGCTAATCTCACACCGAGGTGAACTCCATGGTGTGCTGAAATCATGTGTTTCATCTGGAAAACTCTGTAACGCACTTGCTTATTCCTCCAGCTATAAATATCCCAAAGCAAAACCTCCGAAATGGCACCCTCCTCTGGCTCAGCCTCACCCACAGCCAAACACACTTATCTGGCAGTCACAGCAGCTCCAACAGAGCTGAAAACTGCAGGAAACTTCATAGCAAAACAAACAAGACTGTGACGAATGCCTGCAAAGCTCTGGAGATTCCAATTCCTGTCACTCAACCACAGCATATCAAATGTCAAGGACCAGCAGCTACATGGTGGCGCCCAGCCTGCATGCCTTCCCTCAGCCAGGTGGGAGCCACGCACGTTGCCCTGGTCTTGCCTCCATCACAGCAATGAAAGCTGCCCCTAGACAGGACCGAAAATTTCGTTTATATCGTGTATATTCTGTGGAGGTAATCCCCTGCACATGGATGCTTCCAGCAAGCATGTGATTTTCGCAGGGAGTGCCATGAAGTAACAGAGTGCATGCAGGATTTGTCTTTGCTGTAAAAAGGTAAAGCACCTTGCAATTCAGAAATTTGTACATATGCACATCAGTGTTCCCCAGTTCTGAGTTCACTTATTGTGTCACCCTCTAGAGGAGATGGAAGGCTCAAAGTCACCTTGAAGTTTCAACAAGTTCTTCTTCTGTGCAATGACTGAGGGCCAAAAGAAGCAAGTACACTTGGCAAGGCATATGAAGCAAGACTATGGCAAACCTCATGACACACTTCTTGTTCTTGTCCATATAAATACTTTTATGCATTTAGAAAAACCTTCATCCAAAGGAAGTTCCCAGAAACCTCAAGTTTTGCCTTCCATTGTAGCCTCAAGAAGATTGTAGTCGCCAGGAAATGGAGCTTCTCCAGAAGATACCGAGACCTTTTTTCAAGTAGGAGCACAGCTTGTTAAGTACATTGTGATTTGACTTCAGGATAGATCAGGAATACACTTTTTCCGCCATATTTACCTGGGATTGTGATCACATGTGTTAACACCAGTACACCTGCAGCACTGAGAAGCACTAGCAGATGGTGATGGCTTATAGTCATACTCACCCGGCCCCAGTTCCAAAACTTGGAAAAGAAAACTCCAGGTCTGGCCCAGCAGATATGATGCACCCTGATGCAGCTGTTCTTGATGTACCCGTGTGCTTTTTGTGGCACCTGAAAGCAGAAGCAAGAAGGGGTTTGCAGGAAAGTGGCCAAAGCAGAACTTGCTTCTCCTCCTGCAGCTCCCACTCCAGTTCGTGTACCTGGAAGAAGGTGTAAAGCATGCTCTGTACTCCCTTGTGAGATGCTGTGACCAGGGAGCTGCCTGACACTGGCTCTACGGAAGGATTTTTTCAGCAATGCCCCAAACATGCTGAGTTCCCTGTCAAGCTAAGGAGTGACTGCTTTGTCTATTTCAACTGGTTTTGTTTTGAACTTCCACTTTTGGAAATTTCAAGGAAAATTAACACCAACTGAGAGCCTGCCTTGGCTACTGACAGTAGTGCTTCCAAAACCTGGAAACTCCACACAGACTAAGCTGACCACCCACTAGATCAGGGCTGAGGCAGAGAGGCTTGACATTGTGGGAAAGCTGAATGAAGCTGCTCTTTCTTGTGGCTTCATTCTGCAGCTGGGAAGAAGGCTTCTGGTCTTCAAGAGCTGTCAGCTGAGAATTATTCACTAACAGTAGAATTTCCTCCAAAGGAAAATAAACAGAAGACATCTCAAGTGGCTTCAGCAATGCACGACATAAAAAAGTGAGAAAAATCTACAGACATTTCTCACCACCCTTGTGCTTAAAGCATTCCAATTCCTTCTTAGCTTTTTATTTGTTGAAAGAAAAACATTGTTTCAAGATAATGAAATTTATGGTCTAGCGAAGAAAAAGGAGCCAGCCGTGTGACCTCCTGACATTTCCTAACCAAAATCCTTGCAAGTTATGTGGGGACATATGGTTCTTTCCTTTTCTTAATTAATTCAATTTTTTTTATAATCATGCCACATTCTAATTCCAAGCATTTCACCGTATCAAAAGCCCCAAGCTTTTGCCAGTAACACTATCTGGCTGGAGCCAACTTTGACACTACCAGAAGAAAAGATGCTCCTATGTAGAACCCTTTTTGCCTAGAGCTTTTCAAATTTGAGGAATTTGCTGAGCCTGGGAAAAGGTTTTCAAATTGAAAGATGCTAAATTTAGGCACAACTTGATAGTCATGGATGACCTGGGGAGCTGAAGAGGCACTTTCTGCATTTCCTCCTGTGAACAATAACTGAGTAGCACGAAGCCACAGAGCAGTGAGGAGCACCTCTCTCTCTCTGGTGAAATATCTCAGATAAGTGGAAGAGGTCAATTTAATAACCTAGATTGCCCTTAACTATTAAGTCAGATTAAAATGTCAAGCCCCTCCAATGCTAGAATTTAGGGCACTTGGTATTCCTCGTCTGGCCTTTTTCAAAAATGGGGGCCATCTGCACATCCTGGGCCCTGTCCAGTTTCACGCTCCCAGCGCCTCAGTGTGGAGATGTTCCGTTTTGGTGGTTTGCCCCCCATTCAATTTCAAAAGAAGTAAAATGAAATGATCTTTTTTTTCTTTCCATTTGGCCTAATAAGATCTCCATATTTTTAAATTACCATCTCTTTGCGTGTGTTCTCTGTAGAGCTGCCAGTCAACGTCAAATGAGGTGTATAAATCAAAACTCTGGTTATGTTCTGATAGCATTATATAGACTGGCAGAAAAACACAGGTGAACAAGTGTCACATCTACATGAGATTTTTTTCTCCCTTTTTAAATTGAGACATCTGTCTAATCTCAGTACTTCCCAGTAAATGAATATAGGCACCTCAGAAGCTTATCTAAGCTTGATGTTAAAGAAAAACATTTCTATGGGCACATTTGTACCTGTCAGCACTTACTGTAGAGATCTTTCTCTCTATATATTAACGTGAGTGACATCAGAATAATTAAAATTATTGTTAATGTTAACACTGCTTTAGCACCCATTTTACCCTATTTTGAAAGGGAGGCTTTCCATGAACCCAAATGCAAGTGGGTATTGGATCATTTTTCAAAAACTTTGTGGAAACCAGGGAAGGACAAAGTCAAAGAGAAGGAAAGTCAGAAATGCATGTCGCAGGGGATTATGGATGTATACATCTATCTATATGCCGGACTGATAAGCCTTCTCTGAGCTGTTTTTGCAAGGCAGTCGTTTAATGCTGAACAAAAGTACAGCTGAGACTTTCTTTTCCCCACATCTAGCCACATCCACACTTGGATGAAATGCCTTACGTGTAAACCAAGCCCACTCAAAGACACCTCAACCTTGACATTTTGTTTTCTTTTGCAAAAGTCTGTTTCTTTACAGCACCACTTGCCTGACACGCTCCCATGTGAAGCAGAGTTATCAGAATAATAATTAACAGGCTCTCATTAATTTAGGATCAAACAATACCCCCTAATGAAGCAGGGACCAACCAATGTGATCCCTTAAAGTGAGGCGTATGCTTTTCTTACACCTCGTGGCATCTAATCTGCCGTAACCATTAGGCACCGAGCTGACCGTAAAGGCCCGTGTAACATTGAGTCAAGGACAGTTAATGGATGCCGGAGCACAAACAAGAGTGCTCCAAGCATGTCAGTCAAGACTAACCTGAGGCAAAAACATCAAAATGCAGGTTGGAGTTTTGACATTCCTGCAGGCTCTGTACGCCTCGCCAGTGAATTTTTAAAGTCAATATCCCCCTCCTGCTCGCGAACACTTTCTATCTGATGAGTAGCAGTAATGTGGATCTGATTGAACTTTGACTAAAGTATTACTTAAAAGGCAGCTTTGAATGCGTATGCGTGTGTGTGTTGTTTTTTTTTTTTTAATAAATGTCTGTGATAACAATAAAGACAGTTTACACAGATTATCACAGGCTGTGTCTTTAGACTTCAAGGTTATATGATTAGGAAATTAGAAAAGAGATGAGATTAGAAAAACCACAGAACATTTTGAAAAAGAAAGCTTTTTACAAATTATCTGTGTACTGAATTTGCACAGAATCTGATAGATAAATCTTCTCATATTTGGAAATGGATAAATGCTGCAGTGTAAATAGAAGGAACCGGCTTGGGAGCACACGTCTGGCAAAAGTTCAAAAAGCATATTAAGTATTCTAATTTGTTTAAAGCTTACTTATAAAAAAATGCATATTGTGATATAAAATGTAATGATTTCTGCATGGAAATGTAATGAGCAATAATAATTGCTCTGGATGAGCATAGTACACAGTGTTAGAAAGTGCAGTCCCTTTGCTTTCAGATTTCGCATTAAACCTTTATTTTCTCTTTCCCCTTTGCACAGTGGAGTGAAATCATTAAGGCAAATGGACACAAAACTTAAGCCAAGATCATTCCTAGTATTGGGCACTACACAGGAGCACATAGGGTGCCATAAAATTGGGGTGGTGGCAGCAATAAACACACTTCCTATTACTGGAAAAGAAGGTGTGCTTTCAAGGGGAAATTGTATTAGTTGAGGTGGTACATGATTATTTAGAAGTCCTGAACAGAATTTCCAAGCAAGCTATAAAACTTGATTAATTTAGGAAGCCAACATTTTCATGCATTCTTTGAAGAGTTTCTGATACTGCACTTATGGTGAACACTTTGATGGGGGTCATTTTGCTATTAGAGCACATCAGTGGGTGAGCCATTTGATGTGTTTTTCATTTGCCTTGTGACCTTTCACTTGGCACTGTCCTGTTGTTTCTTTGGTTGTAACTTTTTTAACCTTTTAATTTTTTTCCTGGACTTAAGATCATGTGTATTCCAGGGACACAGCAGTACAAATATTTTGCATTAACTGCACACACCTTGGACACATTTTTTTTCCTTTGCTTCTTGGCTTCACGTAGCATTGCTATGTCCTATTAAACTGTTGTGTTTCATCCCAGAGATGGCTGCATTCATCAGTGGAGAAACTCTTACCTCAAAAGTATAGGGCTTGTTAAGAGCTCACATTTCTCTGGGGGTTTTGGGAATGCACTGTGCTGTACAAACAAATGGGTAATAAATCTCCCAATATTTTCTTTTTCCTACATAAAAAAAAAAGAAAAGATGGAAAGTCTTTATCTAAACCCTTACGTACTGCAGTTTCTTCTCTGTGAAGAACATTTGTTTGACACTGATTCTTTTTTTCTTTTAATATTTTATTTCAGCCTGTTTACACCCAACTTTAATCAGTTCCCTGTCCCAGAGCAAAATACACATTTTTCACTTTCTTTTTTTAAAAAGGGACTTTATGGTAACAATAAAGACATTTTTGTTTTGACAAAAATGTTTTAACATTTTGTGATAACAATAAAGAACATTTTCACAGATTATCACAGCCCATTAGGTTTCTACTGAAGTCAGTGTTCAAATATCTCTTTTTCCTGACCAAAGACCTGTAGTGAAAGGAAGAAATGGAAATCAAATTTTCAAATCCCAACAGCAGTTTTCTATAACATCATGTTTTTCTCTCTTGCATGTGACTTAGCGTAGTCTAATGATCTCATGATAGTGTCATGGCAACTCTGTGGAGCAGAGACCATATTAAGATGTCATTCTGATGGCAAAATGATGGGAATTCAAGCCTGCGGAGACTTTATGACAAGCGATGGCAAAACAAACTCAATACAAGTCTATACAGAGCACATTATCGTGTCAAGAGAATAGTATAATCTAACAGATCTTTTCTGCCTCTAACTTCTGTGAAAGCGGTGTTGATACCTGCCTAGGAGAAGAGAAGAGCAGCATCGAGGCAGCAGCGAAATGGAATCAGTATCTGCTCTTACCTCCTCTCCCAATTATTGTTTATGAGCTGCAACACTGCCTGAGCATATTAAACTGCACTACGCCTTTTTATCTTAGATTTGTTCACAATGAATATCTTTGTCTTTCATCACCTAATTAAAAGAGAAAAGAAAGCACCAGAAAAATGCGATGACTGCTAAGTGTGCAGTAGGGAAACACAATCCTAGCCTTGAGCCTGTTTTGTCAGTGCTCTGGGGTAATGCCAGTCTCCAAGATGCCACCTGGGGTGGCTAGGAGGTTGGGGCATCCCTCTTGGCTCCATTCATGATGCCAGGGAAGGGCAGCATCCTCCCATGGTCCTGTTTCACAGACACCCAGGTGATGCAAGGGGACTGGGATGGCAGCATTCCTTGCATGAGCAGGCCCCCAGACTGTGACAAGGGGACAGTGGCACCTGGGAGCATTGGGGACCTCACTACACAGCTCTGCTACGGCCAGAGGAGATGCCAGCTTGAATCCCTGCCGTATGATCCAGTCCAACACAAGACTCAGCCATATGGGTCACTATGATCTGATTAAATTAGGGATGCTAGAGAAGCCTTAAACCTGAATTTCCTATTTTAATTTGAATGTTACTTTTTATGCTTAGTTAATAGTCATAATCATGTAGAGTGTGCTAGTCCATTACCACTATGTTAATGGCCAGCTAATACTCAGAAGCCCTTGGCATTGCCTTGGGGCTTGAATTCCCAGATGGTCATTAACTACCTAATAAAAGACCACCACATCATCCATAATTACTTAACATCTTGTACTTGAAAACATATTAAACAAAGTGAGCTTTTAAATATTTAGAACTAAATTACATTAAATAAATGTTATACTTGGTAAATAAATTCAGAGGTGGGGATGTACTATATGGAATTAAAATCTTGCTGCTGCTTCCTCATGACTCAATTGATTCAACATGCGAAATGAAAACATTCAGCCCATTTGCAGAGGGGCACTGTGATTCATTTCTAGCTAATGCTGCTCTTTGATACTGAGGGATGTGTGACAGCAAGGTGTGGCTTTCGCTTTTCTTTTCATAATGGGTACGTTAATTAAAGTTATAAGGAAAACCTCTTTGCATGTATTTCTGGTATCTGCTCAGCTTGAGCATTACAATGGTGAAGTTTGTGCTGGGTTTCTAAGGATGTTTCTTGTTCTATGGGGCAAAAGTGAGCTGTCGATACCATCCTTTACATCTTCTGTGCCTACAATCAGCAGCTCTAATCACTGGTTTTGTTTGCGTTGATTCCTACTTCTGGTTTTAATGGTTAAATTATAATTATTTTTTTGATCAGAAAACAGCTATATATTCTAAAGAGCCACACCTACAGACACATATGTGAAGTGTATATCTTCAATCAGTGAAACCAGTAGGATCAGCCATTTGCCTCAACACTGCTTGTTTTCCCAAGTGTTAGCAAGAAGTAGGTCTGTGCACCTGAAGCTGGGCTGAGGTGAAGGACTCGTTTGATGTTGGCCTGGGGATAGACTGCCAGCTCAACTGGATTTGGATCCAGGACCTTGAGGTGAAAGGCTCTGTGTTGCCCCACCTCCCCCTGAGCCACGGGGTTCCCCTCTGAGCACGCTCGTTTGTTAATTTTCTTTTGAAGTTAATGGCAGGATGTGCCTCCCTGTCTGTATTTTTATTGGCTTCATAATTGCTCATTGAATATTTTGAGGCCTCAGAGAGAGAAACACAGTTAGATTTGCTACTGTAGAAGCTTCTTTTCCAGGAGGTGTTTGACATTTTACCCAGACTCTATGCCCTGGATCTATTATGGGGGAAAAAATTCAGGCTTTGGGGAGTATCAGGCTTCTGTGTGTATGTTATGGATGTAGCTCTCACAGGAGTGTAATCAGTTACCCAATGTTTTCTGACACAAGCTGAGAAGAGTCCAACAGGCACAGAAAGAGAGACTTTTACAGTTCCTGGAGGAGATGGGCACTCCACAGCTCTTTGGTCCAGCAGTGGAGGGTAGAGCTTTCCCCTTCTGTGTGCCAGTCCCTTACAGAATGCCAGGGAGCTTGCAGAGAGAGCACATCAGGGATGAATATCCTAGAGCCACGTACTCTACTGCACAATCCAGACTTCAGAGAGCTCACCCTTTCTGCTTAAATGTGCTCAAACTCAACAGTTAATCCCCAAAAGCATGCTCTGATTTCCAGTGTGAGTCACTCAGCCAGTCCCAGCCAGGTCTGGGAAAACTGCTGGACTCTCGGCACCTCCCAGACCATGTTTCCTGCTCCAGGTGTCCACGTAAGGATTTAGATTCCCAGCGTTCAGCCACCAACAGACAGATTTCTGGAAACATGGACAACTCAAAGAGAGTTAAGTGTCAAACCTGCCGGGGAGTTTTTTGAGAAATACATTTATTTCTCCCCTATAGCAACAGTGTTGACATAACTATGGAAATCTGCTAATTCATTTCGAAACTGTAGGCCTGGGCTTTTCCATAGGGAAGAGAATAACTTTACCAATCACAACACATGACTCCAGAAGAAATATAAATCTTTATAGTCTCTACATCCATATGATTTATCACTGAAGGGAAGCATGCTTTTGTCATCCAGAAGGATACCTCCAGCCAAGAGTATTCTTCTGTCAGTCTGCTATCCAATATGCCTGTTGAGAGAATACATTTAATAGAGAAATCAAAGAGAAAAACATTTTATCACCTATTTTCATCAAGTATACTTTTTCATGCACTCCGAGAAGCATGTTGGACCAAATCACGCTGTTCATTTCCTGAAGTAAAGAAAATATTTAGGAGAGAGGGCACAAGGACTTCGGCCTGTTATGTGCACTAATTTTCTTTGCTGTTGCCTATTGTTTCAACGAGTCTTTCTCATGTGAATGCATAATCAAAAACTCTTCTAGGAAGAAAGGAGAGAAGGCAGAGGGAATTCAAGCACAAAGGGCATACTACAAGCAATTCCAAAGTAATTTCCAAGCTATGGCAAGAACTGGCAGAGGTGTTATTAAAATCAAGGACATTTCTAAGTAAAATTTGATACAATAGGAATCTCTGTTTACTGGTGGTATATATTTCATAGGTGGATTCATCAGCAGGAGGCAAAACAGTGCTGCAGAGCACAGAAAGCCGAATTCCCCTACAGAAAAGGGGTTCATTAACATTTTTTTAAAAGATGTTGATGCTGACTCAGACTTGCAGTTTGGGAAACTGAGGCACAGGTGGTTTGTCACAGGTAATCTTTACGGTCTTGTTTAACTTTGCTGTCATTTCTCTGGCCCAAGAACTCAGCACTGACTTATCCTCAAGGATCTTAACTGTATTTCGTGTTTCAGAGTGTGTTATCTGCTGGCCACTGGTATTCACTTCTTAAGCAATGGATGTTCATCTGACTGTTCATCTTCATTGATGAAATACCACCAGAAGAGCTGTTTCTACACCTGGATGATTATGAAGCCACGTGCTAATCCATGCCAGTGGAGGGCATGACCCACACTGCTGGCAGGTGGCCTGGTGACTGCCTTTTAGACAATGACATCAGAGTCACCCAAAACTTTGGGCTGCACAGGACATGCCATGCGCTCAGACAGTCCTGACAACAGGGTTGTTTATGCTGATGCTTCTCATGGGATTGCCCCACCAAAAAAATTCTCCTTTTCCCTGCAGACCCTGGGGTATGAACTCAGGATTCTCCAAACTTGTTCTTGTTTCTGCCCAGGTGTGCGCCGTATTTTGCTGCTTATTTTCACTGCCCTGTAGCACATCTCTGATGCTGCTAATCTGCTGTTTAGAAAGGAATGATCATGTTACTTACAGGATACAGACTGTGGATAGGGCTGTATGGATGAGCGCCAAAGCAGAGATGATTTCATTTATTTAGATAGGTAAAATTTATTTTTTTTAGATATGGAGAACTGATATCCAATTTCAGAAGACTTTCTGCTTGCAATCATTCCTCAAGACATTGCTGCAGGTTTTGTAGTCTTGCTCTTAGCTGTGGAGATCCCTGAACAAGTTAATTGCCCACCATCAGCATTCATCTTTCTCCTTTTGCAGACTGCAAGTATCAGAAAATCTCACTTATTTTACTAGAGTTTAACCTCACAAATTGAGATGACTTGTCACTTGATTCCCCAAATGACACTTCTGGGTAGGAATAGTACTATGCTGTATTTATTACAGCTATTCTAAAAGGGCTCTTCATTGCCCCCAGTGAAGTGCAGGAAGCAGAGAACATCCATGGCATTTTTTCCTTTCTTCAAAAAGTCTTGGCTATTTCTGGGTTTTGATCACTATCATTTTAACTTTGGACTTTTATTAAAAGTGTTTTGAGTTTGACACAATTGTAGTGGCAGATAGAGTGGGTAGATAAATATACCTTCTGAATAGGCTTAATATCAAAAGTGGCTAAGAGGAATGGTAAGGTATTTCACCTATGAAAATTTCACATCTAGAAGATTTGCCACTTACTGCTGATAATCCTTTTAGCCTCAAAGGGTCAAAAGGTGAAAATGATTGAGGTACCTTTTGCTATGAATATTTCACGAGCCGCATATCCCTTTTTCACTGAGATCTATGTGCTGACTGAGGGCTTCTTCAGGATGAATCCTTAGTTGACTGATGAATACAAAACACCTCTTGAACAAAAGGCATTCAAGATTAGCGGAAGACAAGACAGCCTACTTTGGTTTCTGTGAGCAGTACCTGGAGTATCAATGGAGATAAAACACTGAGTGACAGGTAACTGAAATACAGAATAACACCATATATTGTTCTCCTATTGATTGGGGAAATAATGAGAAAGTTAGCAAGTCACAGTAATGTCACAGACAGTGATGAACTTTGGAGAACTCAAGGACCAAAAAGTAACATGAAACAAGGAGCAAAATGAAGATAATATTTGGTTACAGTACAGTTCTCAAATTGTAGTGAAACACATCCCTTCGCCTTTGAGTATGCTTGGTTTTTAAAACAAAGACAATGGGAAGAAATTGCTGGCTGAAACAATATAGCTATTTTATTTTACTCCAGCCAGTAATGTGAACTTCTTGGAAGACATCTTCTTTCACCACACTATTGCGGCTGGGAACATTTAGAGGCTATGAACCAAAATTATCCTCTCTATGCATAACCTTTCTAGTGTCATATCCTGCGAAGTATTGTGGTAATTGAAGACATTCAGTATCAAGGATTGAGCGTTGTTTCGCTACGGCATTGAGATGAAAAAGCCAGTCCCTTTGAAAAGAGTTCTCGTTCAAAAGGGAATCGGCACCTTAGCAAAACATATCTGGAGAAAGTTATTCTTTCTTTCACACGTAGACAACATTTGGAAAGCTTTTAGCTCATTTATCCCTGTAAGGCAGAAGTGCTCTGCCCCTGCTGTGGGGTCCCCAGCCCAGCCCCAGACATGGGAGCTCCCAGCTTCTCCCACAGCACAGGGCAAGGATCCTGTCTGCCAGCAACCATTGCCTTTTCTGTATGCTGAGTCAAAGCTAGGCCAATTAAAATAACCACAACGACAATGAAAAAAGCTTCTGCACCACCTGGGACTTCTTTTCTATTATAATTATATAAATAAGGTTGTCTTTTCGTCACTTGAACAGAACAGAGCCTATGTCAGTCACAAATCCTTTTCCATTTAAAACAAGAAAAAATTGCACACGAAGGAAATTCTTTTAGTTAAAACTAGGCATCCTAAATTTAAATAAAGATAAAATTGAATTGTGCTTCTCCTCTACTTTTCAAACTGTTTCCTCTTATTCTTCTCAGGAGCTTGTCTTTTTCCTAGCTGAGAGTTCCTCTAAAAATAGCCCTAAGGGTTATATTTTTACGTGTAATCTTTAAGAGTCAGGAAGAACCATGTCACCCTAATGCAGGACACATTTCAACAGCTTCATCATCACAACCACAAACATTTCAGATGGATTTAAGACCTACAGGGATGCAGCATCTACTTTCAATGGGATTTCAGCACTCACTTTTTCAGTCTCCTGCAAAAGCTGTAGCCCTCAAGCCACAAAGCATTGTGAGTCAGAGCTTAGGTAAGGAAATATGAGGGAAAGGTGCAGGCTGCATTTGCCCAGGTCCTGCCCAGCTGTCCCCAACATCCCCAGGGAAAGTCTGCCTGATCCCTGCAACTTGCAGGTGTGTTCAGGTCCCTTAGTTTAGAGAAAACCTCAGCTCTTTTTAAAGAAGTTCAGGTCAAGACTTTGACATCCATTTCTTGGTTCTTTCTGGTATAAAGAAATCAAATTAATTGTTATGTTTGCCTTATGCTGGAACATAGAAATGTCGTGGTAGCTGACCTGGTAACACAGGATTAATTTAGACATCTAGACTGCAGTGCTCTTCACTCTGAAAATGTAATAAACATGTGGCAATTAAGCTTCATTAGGTCTACTCATCTACCTGGTTGCATTTGAGAAGCTATTTCCACAAATTCCAGGCTGAAGCACGGGCTGGATGGGACAGCAGAGGGTGTGAAAAGGGGCATTTGTTCCTTTTCCAAGATCAGGATGCATTTGCTATTCCAAGCAAAGAGCCAGAAGAGCAGCCCTCAGACCTTTTCTGCAGATGGGCGCTGGAGGTGTGTGAGCCATATTATCAAGGTAATGAATACGTTCTCCCAAGATTGCCCTTTACATGCAGTTTTTTTTCACTAATGATTGCTCCAGACTCCTGTGCACCCTCATGTTCCACAAAGGCTGGAATTTCTCTCCTAAACATGTTAAGAAACACCTTCTCATGCCTTATCTTCAGCATGCTTCACCTTCCATGCTATGACCAGTGATGCTATTAAAGCATAATTCCTGGTCATGAAGGCAAGATACACAGTTCCTGCAAGATACCATCTTTCCTGCAGGCAGTCATGAGGGAGTCCAAGAGGGAATTTGCACCTTATCAGTTCTCCCTTGAGTAAGACCCAGCCAGAGTCTGCAGCTGTAGCAGAGAAGAAAAATCTGAGAATGGCCACAAGACACAGCCCTTTGATGCTTATGAGGAGCACAGAGCCCACAGAAGCAAATGTCGTTTCGTTTGGGTCTTACCACACGCCACACACTGTATACTGCCTTTTAAAAGGAAGAATTGTCTTGCCTTTAATGGGAAGTCTATTCAGCCATTAATTTGTTAATAAAAAGGTGAAATTAATGACCAATAATCCCCTGTAAAATAATGTCCTTGTGTTCAGGTTCAGGTTTGCTGGTTACAAAACATTTGCTACTCATTTTCTGCCCCACTATTAACAGATAAGAGAAAAGAAGGGGAATTTGTTACTGAATGTAGGATATGCATCTCATGCCATCAGATTACATCAGGTTCATCAAGTCATGCTTATATAACTTGATTTTAATTTATGGGTTTTATTGTTGGCAGGTTTCTGAGATTATGATTTGATTGAACGTCTGTTGAATGTCTGTAAAATATCTGTTAGTTTGTAAATGGGCTCTAATGGATTGCGCTGCTTGAATCTTTTCTTATGGAGCTGTTCACCTTTGCATGGTATAGTAGACAAGTCACATCTTGCCTTGACTGCATGCAGCATCGACTGTAATAACTATATGTCAGAGGCTGCAGCATTGAAGATACAATCTGCTTAAAATCACTGTACATGTATTCAAGGAGAAATGCTTAGTGTCCAGGAGAGCTCCAGCAGAACGACTCACTCCTGTCTGTAGCTATATAAATGCCTCAGTTTTTCTGCTTTATGATTTACATTATTTGTCACAGAAGGTTTCTTTGACGCTGAAGCTTTTAAAACATCTTTTAAGATTATGGGGCCAGATATCTGTGGGTTTTATCAGGCTGGACCGACTAGGAAAAAAGGTGGCACTAGAAAACCACTTTGGCTTCCTCTTACCTGGGATGACTACTGGAAGCTGGACCCTGTTGTAAACCAGACAGAAGAACTCCAGGGGTCCCCGGAAGCTGAAGGTGCCGTGTTTGCTCTGGTACAACCCTGCAAGAACTGCTCCAAAGCAACCCAAATTTCACCCCGGCGTGAAGCTTTGTGCTGTCTGGTTCTGCTGCTGCCAGTCCTTTGGGTTGTTGCCCTGAACCTCCATTTTTTTTCAGCAGAAATAGAGAGATGAGTGTGATAAAATAGCAGTAGAGAGCTCTTCTGCCACAACAAGAAAAACACTGGGCAAGCACTAGGAGAGGTTATTCAACACAAGAAAACAGTCACACAAATAAGGAAATTTAAACTATGCAGCATCACAGTTATTAAGGTAGATACTTTCTAAGGTTTTAACAGAGAGACAAACACAGTAGGAGGCCAAACACTCTCAAATTCTTTTTAATCTGTTGGGCTTTTTCTGATACACACAGAATAACCACAAAATGGCAATGGGTCTGAAATTTCTTAAACACAGCTACTGCATTTCTTAAGCCCAGGTACACAGACTGTGATCACCAGTTCAACAGAAACCTAAGAAATAGTTTGCAAGGAGTTGACAATGGAAGGCACTTTGTTGAACAAGAAGATAAGCAGGACACTGCAGTGTCACTGGCTGAGCTGGAGGAAGACCCCTCAGTCCAAATGTGGGCTTTGGGGGAAGCCAGTACCTCTCTCCAGCTGCAAAGACCTTTTCCCATCACATCTTGAGCATTGGCTGCTCCTCAATGAATGATATGCCATGACTCAGGGCAGAGCAGTGACACCATCAAGCTACACAACAGCTCCCCATATGTTTTCGTGCTTGCCCTGACTTCTCGATGCCACACCAGATGCCAGTGGGCCAGAGATGGCACCTGGGGCTCAGCGCAGTGTGGGGTCATCATCTGCATGGCCTTTTTCCTTCTGCCGCCTTCCTACACCAGCATCGGGAAGCTGGAAAGCAGCAGAGAAATCTCTGTGCTGGCTGGCAGGAGGTGGCTAGGGTGTGACTCTGGGCAGGCAGTGAGAAGAGGGCATCACCTTGGACTGCCTAGAGGAGAAGGCAAAGGGAAGAGCAACAAATTGCAGAATTTAAGCAAAATTAAGCTCCTCGCTTCTAAGCTTTCCCTATCCCCAGAGCCTCCTCAGCACACAACAGCCAGCAAAAGCCACAGCAACATCCAGTAATTTTCACATGGGCTGAATTGTCTCTTAGCAAAGCGTCTCTCTGTGTCCAGTCCCTCAAGTTTTGTGCATTATAAGTGGTACAAACCAAACAACTTTGTCACTTAAAATATTACAAGCAATTTGCCTCCATTATTTTTGACCATGAGTTTCTATTGCAGTTTGTAACATTGTCTACTTATGCCCTGTGTATGGACAGAGACAAAAAGTTAGAAAAAATAGCTGGCACCTCTTTCTGCTGTCTATGACTGGCCTGTAGCAGGGATCTGCTATCTTTCTCCAGGAGAAGATGTGCTGGGTGGGGGGGTCTGAAAGGAAGCAGCAGAGCCCCAGAGCCCCAGGCAAACACTGAAACCCCTGTCTGAGAGGAATTACTATTTATACTGCTGGACAGTTTTCTTCTGTGAAACAACTGGAAATGATTTACCCCACAAATGTCTGGCTGTTGCCTGGGTAAGTAGCCAGCAAACACAAGAGGAATCAGACCATGCCAGACTCAGCTAGCTGTACACGATCCATCGCTGATCCATCTGCAGCATATGATATTTGCTGGTTTCTCTGCTCCAGACTGGTTGGGAGAGAGGTACTTGAAGGAACGGGAAGCTGTGTCTCCACAGCTGAGTGGTTCCCCAGCTTTGTGTCAACATGGTGTGCCTTCTGGCTGCTCAAATGCTCCTAAACCAGACCCCCACCACATTTACACCACTGTAATTTAATACACTTGTTTATTATGTTAGAAGCTTTGTAGAAAATTCAGCTTTTGCCCAATACAATAATCTAAAATTACGTGTCTTGGACAACCTACTGAGCAGTGCCTGGGTGTAAGTAAAGAACTTCCAGAGACACGTCCTGCTTCTTGGCCATTCTCCTTCCCTCTTGGGGGTTTCTGGGAATACACATCAAACTGTGGGTGCAGAGGGGTATCCTGAGATCTCATTCTGCCCAAATGTACGTTTTGTTTTGAAGAAAATAAATGTCTGTCTCTGCCTACAGGCCTGGATAGGGTGCATTTCGTAACCTGAAACACAACCTAGGAGGTACCACACCACTTAGCGATGCTCTTGGAGCAAAATAGATAATTCAGATAAGACAGATCTCAGTGGAAATGAACTGTCCTAGCAAAAAGCTACCGCAACTCAGAGGGCTATCTATAGTTTAGGCTTAAGCATACTCCACGCTGGTTATGTGCTGCTCAAACTTGAAAGGTGTTGGGATTAGAGCTCTGCTGTACATCCACATCAGAAGGTGAAGATCATTAGAGTAACGCTCTCCTATACAACAGTGATGCAGGTCAAGGTGATCAAGGCTTTTAACCATTCTCTGAAAACCATATAGGTCAAAGTTGTTTTATATAATTTATCAGCTTTGATTCCCTTCCCTTCTTATATGTTCTATAGGTGGGGGTTTGTGGGTTTTCCTTTTTTTAATTTTTTTTTTCCACTCCAGGCACAAGTCCTTTTTCATTCTGTTCCTGAGCTTCCCTTGATGTAAAATGAGACTAATGATCCTTATTTGCTTGGAGGCCTGCTGAAGAAAGTACTTCTGCAGAGTCAGGGAGTATAGCAGGGACATTTTACCCCCGGTTCCAGCAGGGACCATCTTGGCAGCATTTCCTGCTGCCACAATCTGTAGATATCTGGGAAGTCCTGTTGTCTATCACAGGGTCTGGCCACACAGCTCTCACTCATGAAAACTCTCCTTGGACTTCATCAGGACTGCTGATGTGTCAAGAAAACACAAGATTGGGGTTGCTGGCTGGAAGGCATGCCCTGGGCCTCGCCTCCGATGAGCTACTCTCAGGTGCTACAGTCTGAAATGCAACCTGGAGAAATGAGAGCAGCAGAAAGTTGGTCTGTACTGTGCCTCATGCCGATATTGTACCATTTTGAAATGTTTGATGTTTTTGGAGTTAGTCATGACTCAGTGGTGAATGTAGAGCCAGGCCCACAGTTCGCTCACACCACCTTCTCTCTCTGTATTTGTGCTGTGCTCATTACACAGAGCGAAATCAATTAATTCTAACAGAGGAGTAGGTTCCTGGCCTGTCTATAAGTCACTGGGTGCATAATTGTTCTGTTGCTTACATTAACATCTTAGCACATGATTAGCACTCATTCCTGGGCTCTGGTGGCTGCTCCGCTCCCTGCACGGGAGGCTCTGCTGTGGGTTCTCCCCTTGCAACCTATCGTGGCACCAGTGCTACATGCAATTAAAGGCCTTACATGGCTGAAGCCTTCACATGGACAGAGAGACCTAAAAACATGTCTTTCCCTTGATTAGGCAGCCATAAACCAAATAGGATTAAGGAGAGAGATACCACCACAGAGGGGAACATAATACGGGCACCTCACTGAAGTAGTGGGGAAGAAGGGGAGGACAACAGCAATTGGCTGAGAAATTCACCCACTATTTTTAAAAAGGGCTTAAAAAATATAGAAAGAAAATACATCTCCTTCTAAAATTATATTTGAACTATTGAAAACATACATCTTTAAATTTCAAGTTTGAAAAAACGTATAATCCCCCAAACCAAAATCTTTGAGGCACTGAAAATCAAAGAAAAGTTAGTTATGGCTTGTGAGCTTTTTGTCTGTAGAAACAAAGAATTCATGGTCAACAAACAAGCAGCTCAGAATCCTCCCCCCCTTTTAACAAAGAAAAGTCTTTTCTTATGACTATTCTTGCTGGATTAGGAAACTGAAAAAAAAATCAAACAGGCAACAAATAATTTTACCATTACCAGGTAATATGTGTTAATTGCTCAGTTTATATACTCTGAATGACATACCATTAGAGACTGTGTATGCATTGTAACTAGAGCATTAATAAATTTAAAATGTGCCTATTAGGATGACAGCTTTGGAGGTGCAAAGGAATAACAGTTATCACTTGGCAGAAGCAGATCTCACCCCATCTGCCGAGACTTTGCATACATTTTCAGCTTCCTGAGCAATGATTAGGGCTGTCAGAACCTCTTTAACCTTCTAACTGCTGGTCCCAACTGGCCTTAATTAGAGACTAATGAATTCAGAAGATGCAGGCCGTGAGGAAAACTGCCTTGACAGTTTGTGTACAAATTAAGCACCAATTACTTCATGCATCTTTTGCATTGCTGATACAAGTCTCTGTTATTATTTTTGAATATGGTCATTTTAGCATAAACCGAGAACTTTGCTAATGTATTTTGTCATTTTTATGGCTCATCATAAAAAAAAAAAAAAAAAATACCAGGAGGGTCATGAATATGTGAAATAAACTACCGTAGATGATAAAAAGAAATCCATTTTCCTCTAGGGAATATCTTCCAACATTTTTTCCCCCTAATATAATATTATTATTATGATTAGCCACATAATGATCACAATATAAGAAACAGGCATAACATGGTCCTCTGAATATTTTTATTAGGAATATAGCACAAGAAGGAAATTAGCACAAGAAGGAAAACAAAGATACAGGTAAGAGTCTTTCAGTTCTGGGATCTCAGAAAAACTTCTGCACCCACACATGTTAGCAGAAGGTTGCCGACACTGTTACAATTAGAAACAGGAGCACAGGGAGCCATAGCTGTATAGTGAAGTAGTTCTGGGGGTTTAAATCACCACAGTTTCTTCCTCTTATCCACATCCAGAAGACGTGAGAGGTTCGACGCAGTATTTTTTTGAAAACAGCCCCTAAGCCCGGTGAAGGTGCATACCTGCCATTATGACCTGACAAGACAGGGGAATGTTTACATTGTCCCATAAACTTTGCTTAGAGAAAGTCTGAAAAGCTCCCAACGTTGCTGCTCCTGAATAAATGTGAGTTTACTGAAAAGACTACAGAGCAGTGCAGCTCCTGAGCTGCAGAGAGTGTGTGAGATAGGCAACCCTCCAAGCAGACACACAGCCGTTCCTTCACTAGCCGGTTACCTCTTTCAATTTGGACTGCTACATCTTTTCATTTCTCCTAATTACCATCGTGTTCCCCATTGCATTTAGTGAAATTCATCACCACTGTGCAAACCAAGGGTACTTCTAACCCCTCCACAAAACTCTCTTGGCTGTGCTGCTGCAGAAATTGAGGTCAGATCAGCCTCCTCCCTGAGCATCTCCTGTCCCTGCTTTCCCTGTCGCTGGAAGGAGGGAGCCTCCCCAGAGGCTCTGCGGGAGGAAAGCCAAAGAGAAGCAGAGGGATGGAAGAATTAACAGCACATAGTGAAATTTTGCCACTCACATACCAGGTTAGACTGTGGGATGTTTGCTTTGTAATCTGCGGCTGTACAGAATTGAAGAAGAGTGCCAGAACTACAAACTTCTTCAAATGCAGGGATGCTCTATGGGAAGGAAAGAGGGACAGTTCTATCCCCTTGATAAAACCTGTCCCCAGAGGAGATGGAGAGCATTAAATCAAGCTTGAAAACACAAGGCCATACTCTCAGTAGTCAGCCACAGAGCCAGCATCTGTGGGTCTTGAACTTCAGTTAAATAAAGCCCCAATTAATATTGCTCATGAAGTTTTTGCCTTTGTCCACACAAACCCATGGATGGCCTCTCAGTCCAGTCTCTATATCATGCAAGAGCTTCTTCCGCAGCTTTCTCTTACACTTCATCAACAATAATTTTAAGTTTCTCTAATTAAAAATGACCTAATGATCTCATGTGACCTTTCCCCCACTGTTCCTATCATTAAGGGTTATTTTCTGTTGATAATCCGGAGATTTCCTGTTTGCATTCATGCCAGTACAACATGATTATGACATGTAAACCCAACACACTTTTACACGTGTGACAGAGTGCCTTATTTTCCTTTTAAAATGTATTCTTTTATGAGCTGCCATTGAACCTAAAGTCCTTAGCAAATTTGTGAATTTTTATCTGTTTTCATCTATCAGCCTTCAATCTGGCCTCTGCCCTAGAGAACCAGGTCTGTGCTCCCAGATTTGGAGCTTGCAAGGCTGTGATTCCCTAAACCAAGACACACTGTGACAGTGAGGTTTTTCATTGAAAACCGTGTTCAGAGACGATGAGCTGACCCCTACAAGTTTTCTAAGATAAGTCTAAGGTTTTGGCTTGGATTTGTCCCTAACCTGATATAGATTTTTCATAAACTGGTTTTGTTTCAATAATGGACTTTGGTTAAGTGTCATTCTGTTTCCATTTTGGTTTCCCTTATTTTTTTGCCACTTCTGGTCACCCTTTCCTGGTGTTTAATAACAACATCTTCTCCTTCAGTAGCACTTACACATGGAATGAATGCAGATCTGACAGTGTCATCTGGGTTATCATTATGCTGTGTATGGCTCCCTTCTGTTTATTGCAGCTCCTAAAGCTCGGGGTAGAGAGGGGACTCAGAAGAAAAGAGAGCAAAGGGGACTTGGCCTTTTTGTCTGACCCAGAGCCCTGGCAGCTGATGAAGATATGCTGGCTTTGACGTAAATCCTGCAGAGGGGAGTTTCACTTTGGCGCAGAGGCCAAAGTATGCTGAGTAAAAAGGTAAAGAACACACACACACACGTGCACTCATATGTGCGTACTCCCGTCTGTTCTGTTTGTGTCCACTTCTGTTTGTGCAGGCATCCCACCCTCCAGCAGCTGGTCCATAATGACACCACAGGACTTTGCCACCATCTGGGCCAGAGCTGCTTGCAGCAGGCTCTTCAACCAGCCTGTATTTGGAAAGCATAAAACCACTGAGGCAGAATCCCCTCTTCCCAGGGAGGTGTAGGATTTCTGTGGGGCAGTAATTCTAGCTGTGGGGTCTCGTGCATGGCCTTGTCTCACCATGATTTTTTGGTCATGTGTAACTTCTCAATCTCCCTTTGGAAATTGTTTTCTGAGCACATCACTCCCCATCTGAGGTGCTCCAGTCTCAGGTCTTGTCCTCCTCACTGTCGCCACGCTGCTGCACCTCTCTGTGGTGATGACACTAAGCACACATTGGCCTCTGCGGCACCCAGCCGAACCAAAACACCTTTCCCCGAAATTTAGGAAAGGTGTCCAAAGTCCTGACTTTTCATTTCTTTTTACTGAGTAAAGCTGTTGGCTTTTTCAGGTGAAGATATGGGTTTCAGTTCTGCTTTCAAGCTTTATTCTTTCACCTGAGCAGTTCCATTCAGTCAATCTACCCCACCAGAGAAGCTGGGGAGAAAAAATAAAAGGGAGGGGGGAGGCAGAAAGGGAAGAAGAATCAAATTAATATCAAATTCAAAATCATGGAATAGTTAGCAGTCGCCTCATAGAAGACATTTATATTTAACTACTGTACACGGAACCAAAGCATCCCCTGCAAAAACAAGCACTCTACGTATAAAAATTTAAAACCACATTGATAACCCATCTGGCATCCTCCTAATTATGAATCTCTTAGTGGAGTAATATTCCCTTTAGAAGCAAAACAGTAAATACAACAAGGGAAACATGATTATGAATTTCTTTTTGCTCTGTCTTTCAAGACAAGAGTTCATTCACATGTGCACCCAAAATCTTTCTCAACTGGAATTTATTGAAGTAAAGACATAACACAATGCCTGCTAATTAAACATTTAAGAAGAAAAAAATACCCTGTTCTCCATCAGGAGACGATATTAATAGGTGCTTCATAATACGGAGTGTGTTTGAACCCCAGCTGTCTTGCCCAATAAATACAGAAGAATAGAAAGGCTCAGCTTCTCCCTTCGTCTTTATGTGCCAGTCTAACCAGTCCAGCTTCACAAAACCCAGTCATCTTGTGGAAACGAAGCAAAAGGCATGATTGTCTGGAGACAATTTGTTTGCCTTTTGTGGGAATGCTGTCTCTGAGGAGGTGCTACCCACACATGACTTCTCTCAACAGACACCAGCTCTCCTGCCTGTCTAAAAAGGCATCAGGAAAGGCAGGCAGTGACTTTTGGGGGGAGTTCTGTCCCAGTCCATCTGGCTGAGGGTAGACTTGTTTTTATTGTGTGCTAAGGACAACAATGGCTTGAATAGTTGCTTCCTGTAAAGTCATTATGTCTTTACAAAGAGTCAAACCATTTTACTTGTTTTAAAAGAGATTTGCTCCAACAGGAGCTCTGGAAAGAACTCACAGAATGGGGACATCTCCTTTAGGAGTCCTTCAGGTTTGGCACTGCTTTTGAAACACAAGTTTCTCAAAAAACTTTCAAGTAATGGCACGTCATAGGCACTGAACAGAGAAACCCCCATGGAAATTTTCATTGTCATCTAGAGATTCAATTGTTGAGTCTGTGGCACTGAAGAAGGGACAATGTGCAGTACCCTTGGAAAGCCTGACCCACAGCAAAACTTCAAGGCCCCAGATTAGTGATACTCAGGTTCCTTACTCATCATCCCTTTGATTCTGGTTCCTCCTCCATAATTCTCAAACTCTTCCCATGGCTTTTGTAGAGCCCCTCGTCAGCTGAAGTCACTGCCTGCAGCAGGTACCAGTGACCTACAGCACTGTGCCAGGCTGCAGCTTAGCAGCAGCTCAGCATCTCCCCATTTCACAAACCCAGATCTCCCCCCGACCCTGCACGCAGGGAGATCTCCAAACCTGATAGCTCAACAGACTGAGCTGCTCAATATCGATTACCAGCTTTAAGAAATCTTTTCAGTTCAGTCATAGGCTTATCTGCTTTGGTTGTCACATGGTCAGGGATGATGCCATCAATACAGATTACGAATCCGTCTCAGCACCCTATAAATCTTCAAGTTTCCCAGTTTCAGCCGTCCTAAAGCACGGCAGTGGGTCCTGCCAGGCAGCGAGAGAGGCTGTGTGTGCTCCGTGTCGAGCTGTGTTGGCTGTATAAAGGGTGGGAACTGAAAAATCCAAGAGAGGCTTAACAATGCTCTTACTCCAACATCTGCTCCCAGCAAGGGCATCTAGGGACCTGCCGCACAGGTTTTTTTTTCCTTAAAGATGATCACCGTGAATGTTGCAACAAATAATAATGTAAAACATTTTGACAGCCAAGTAAGCCATGAAACATTAAATCTCCAAGGCCCATATGCTCCCCTCCGCTAACGCAAGTGGAGAGGAGCAAAAACCCTGTGGAAGCTGCCAGGGAGAAGCAGTTGAGCCATATCACAAGCGTCCCACTCCCCTCCATCCTATCTGCAACCTTTCTGCCCCAGGGATGGGGACAGGGAGGGATGGAAGGGGCAGAGGAGTGCCTTGCTGCTCTCTCAGCATTGTTGTCTTTCACTTAGAGGTGTTTTCTTGTGCTTGCAGCTTTGATATCCAGCAGCCCTGCTGTAGCTGTTGGGAGCCCAAGGAAGCCTGACTGCAGGGACCACAGCATGGCCAGGGGTGAAGTGAATCCAAATCTTGTCCTACAAGGCACAATATTTTTATGAGTGCTCTGAAGCCTGTGGGATTCTCCTGCTGCTCTTACGGCCTTAGCTGGCTTCCCTGTGAGAAGCTTTGTTACACAAAATTGTAACTTCAAAGTAATTCCATGTGGGTTTTGGGTCTTCTTAAGAGCTCCCAGTCCTTTCCCATCCCCAAAACCCCACTGGGTTACAGAACTTCTTCACTGACAGGAGTAACCCTAAATCTTACTAAAAGGGATCAGTTTGGGAATGACTTATGTTCCATTTGACTCCCAAAGACCCCACCCTTGGCCTGCTCAAATGGGAGGAAAAGCACAGTTAAAAATAGAGCCAAGGCTTACCAGAACCTCTGTGGTGTTCCCAGAGCAATGCATTTATTGTCACACCCCAGCTCAAAAGCCCCCAGACCTGTTTGTAACTACTCACAAGGGTGAAGGAGTTTTTGCAGCCTCAGCAAGGATCCTCAGCCCTTGAGCCACCACGTGCCCACAGACATGACCAGGAAACCCACCAGGGTTGTCCCTTAACCCGTCTCTCTGTGACAGCAGTTTCTAAACCCATATCCAAGTGAATAGCATGGCATTGGTATTAATGGGTCTCCTGGACAGACAGTGTTTCAGAATTAGGTATTTGTGATTCGAGTGGAAACACTGAAGTCCTGGTAAAGCAGCAGCTTGTGAGGTTGCAAGTTTTTAAGGCTGGCTGGCAGTGTTAATCTGGTGCCCTTTGGATTTGGATATCTCTTCTCAGGAGAGAAGCAGCAGTGGCTGGCACGCACACAGACAGAGAAAGCTTTTCTGGGACTTCCGAAGGGGAGGCAGAGGCACCTGGGGCTTCACATGCCTAATATTTGGCAATAGGTGAACATGCTCTCACATCAGATGCTAAATATTCGATGCCTCTCAGTTTTAATGAATCGTTATGACTGAAGGAATCAAAAGTCCCATGGGGAAGAGCTGCACTGGAACATCAGACAAGGAAAACTTGGTGTGGTTTTTTTTTTTTTAAGGATAAAATGAATAGAATTATCTTCATTAATTCAATAACCACAGAAATATTTACAGTGTAATTACATCCATTCTTTTTCTGTACAAATATTATTTTAAGGGCTTCTTGGCATCGAAGAGCCTCTTCCTTTGAAAATCCTGACCCAGTGTCAGGACAAGAACAGACCTAAGTCTCTTAATCTAATGGCTGTTAGCGGGGGTGACTGCTTTAGCAATGCTCGGCTGAAAAATGAACTTTGCAATAAATGACCTTCAGAGAAGAAGACTATTCATGTTAATTAGTAGCTCTTTTCAAACACGACTTATATATGCATTAGGCTATGTCATTTCAAACAATGCCATCATTGTAGTAAACATCAAGACAAGGCTCAAGTACAGTTAGGAAAATTTTAGAAAACTCTAGTTAGTTTTTTTTCTCCAAAGATTATAAGTTACGATTACTGATGTGTTGCACAATAGGATGTCTCCTAATGGCTTTTAGCTTTTGCCACTGCCAACTTTTAGATTTAAAATCCATACAATTATGGACAATTTATAGGCATTATGAGGCTCTCTCACCCCATTTTTTGCACTGATTCTTACTGATTCAAAGCAGCTTTGAACCCAGCAAATCAAATGCATTTTGCTTAAAACAACATTCATTCTTACAGAGCCCACTTTATTCTTATTAGTACTTATTACTTATTATGCATATTTAATTTAAGAATGCATGTTCTCCATTAAAAAATCAGAATATTTTGAAGTACTGGGAAGTGATTATTTTGGTTAGTTCCCCTTGATTAACCACTCAAACGTGGATGCATTCTTTCTAAAGCACATACATAACAAGAATAGAAAAATGGCCAAAGGAGGCTACCAAAAGGAAAAACATGAACAGAATAAATGGATGCACAAAATAAGAGGCATGATTTTTACACAGCTTACTTCAAAATACATCTTAAAAGATAGTTACAGCATGTTAAAAAATTGCTTTTTGGGGAGAAGATAAACTTAGTACAACAAATCTGGTTCAGAAATGTTATTTGGAGTTGCAATAGGTAGAAGGAAATGTGCAAGTAAATTGCATAATTCTGACTCTTCATTAATTTTGGGCTACATTTATTAATTAATTTTTTTAAGTGCATTTTAGGAGTCTCTTCCTCACTGCTGATCATTCAAACACAAACACAAAGTTAATTTTAAAAGCTAACCTGTCAGGCGCTGTGCACAGTGGCTTCACTACCCAAAAAACGTACATTCCTAAGTAATTGGGGAATTAACAATAAATGTATTGTGGAATAGCATTTTAGCAAGACGTTTAATAAATAAAGTCATCTGTGTTGCAAAACAATTAGCTAACAAAGGGGAAATTAATAAATATTTATAAGACCAATGGATATGGTTTGTTTAGAGCCTTTCAAGATTCAGAAAAGACAAACAATTAGTTGAGCAAACTGCAAGACTGGGCTCATTCTAAATATCTGGCACATGAGAGTGTTCAGTGTTCACAGCTTGGAGGGGCTGCCATACACCATACCTGCTCTCTGGCCTGTGCTGGGCATGTGAGCAGCTCTCAGAGGTGGGATGATGGGCACATCTCTTGCCACTGGCTTGGGCAAGCAAGTCCCTACTCAGCACTCTGGTTTGTGGGAGTCTTCTTCACCAGGGGCCAAACTTCCCTCACATGTTGTGTAGGGAGCCCAGGTGCTTACCTTCATATCATGAATTCCTATGAGCCTAATAGCTTCCTGAGCCCTCCTCCCTGTGAGGACAACCCTTTCTGGCCACTGCACACTTCTTTTCCCCTCTCAGATCTTGATTTTGTAACACTGAGCACAGAGACTGGAATGGTTTAGGTGTAGCTGCTTTGTTTAAGCAGGGGGGCATACAGACTTTACTGGGTTTAATCTTCTGCCATTTCAAAAAGAGACAAAAAAAGTAAAACCTGAGGCACCCTTGACTTGATCTTCTCTGCTTGGTTTTCATGTGTACTTAATGGTGTTATTGTATCTGTTCTTTAAAGAAATGAAAAAGAAGAATGGACCAGATGTGAGATTCATTTTATTCATATTCAGTTTTGCAGAATTCAAAGACATGGTTCCTTTATTTGCCACTTCTGGGAAAACATCTTGAGTTCATTTTGTTCTGCTCATAGACTTGTAGAAATAGGTCTGGAAAGGTACTTCACAAGCTCATCTTCTCCGTCTTCCTGCCGCAAGGCTGACTCAGCCCAGTGCTCTCCAGCAGCATGATAAATACAAGTATACCAATAACCTCTTTTTTTCCCCCACAAAAATACTGCCATAGAAAGTAAAAGATTAAGAAACAAGATAGCAATATGTCATGACTCTGCCATAGTATTTAATGCTGTTCTTTAGGCATCCATGTAGCTGCTCCTGTGTCCTGAGCACACCCAGCTGCAAGTTGCGGGGATACCTACCCTGACTTCTGCAGATTTACTTGGCTTCAAATAGGGCAGCTCAGGTACCACAGCAATGCCCCTGCATCTGCTCACTGGCTGCTCTAAGGGCACTCAGGCCTCCTCCAAAACTTGCCCCACTACAGTGGGACCAAGGGGTGATGGTATCATGTGCTCCTGATGACACATATTGTAAGCCGCCCAGCACAAGGCCTTTTCAAAGGGCTCTTCTCCAGAGTAGAAATTCAGGCCTACATACGCTATTCCAAGTTGTGTTCCAGAGAAAACCATACAAATCATTGATGGCCTTCTGACTCCACAGGCATGGGGGGCACTGAAGCACGACACAACATTTTACAAAGACAGGAGGTGTACCAGAGAAGGTAAAGTTGTTTCTGGTTCCAAATAAAATGAGTATATCATAGGCAGGACACCCGGGATGCTGCAGGTTCTGTACCTGGTCATGGAGTCCCACTTTACACCTATACATCAGTATTATTTGCCAGCTCAGAGAACATGTGGACAATTAACTCTTAACTGGACAGCTCAACCAAACCCATCTTTTCCAACCGTATTGTAGACGTAATTTTCAATCCTGCTTCTTCCCTGCCATCTCCTTTCCCTCCTCCTGCCCCTTCCTCTGCACCCCCTTGCCATTCAGCACCTGTCCCCACACACGCTCTGCCTGACCTACTGCTTGGTCTCCATGCAATGGGCATTCAGAGCTTGTTTTCTTGGGATTAGGAAGCACAGACGGAGAAGAGACACCTGAATCATGACCTAGATACTAAACCAATGTCTCCCAGTCCCAACCCACCAAGATCTACCGGATAATCCTGCAGCAGCACTGAGAGTCCAGTGGGAAGTGATTCCAGGAACCACATGTGTTGGAGCAGAGGCACTGTCCTGACTTGGAAAAGAGTGGTCTATGACCAGGAGTACTGGGAGGAAAACGTGCAGACAGCTTAATCCTTCTCACATCCCTGTTCCTCCCACTCCCAGCTTGCGGGCTTGCAGTGTTGCTGTTTACAGGGAAGGCACTGCAAGGGGCGGCTGCCCAGCCACACCTCCCCTTCCCCCAGTTAGCTCTTTCCAGTACTGGTCACTTACAAACCTCGCCCTACTCCTCAGGGACATTTACACTATGTCAGTGTCCCAAATAAAACAGCGCTTCATTTCAGGCTCAGGCACTGGCAAGCAATCCTGGGCAGCATTTGGCTGTTAGTGCTTGCCTGGCATGGCAGTGCTCTGGGCCAGCTAGCGTAACTCCCAAAATAACCTGCTGGGCAGCAGCCAGGCAAGGAATGAGGAAGAAATGCTGACTCTGTAGTAAAGAATGTGGTACTTGTATTCAGCCTAATCCAGCACTGGCACCACCACACACAGCCCAGAGCAAGGCAGCCTGGAAATGGCAATGGAAGCAGGGAGAAGGAGCAGTGCAAGGGGTACCTAGAGCCCCAGGGAGCAAGGACATAGGGCTGGAGCTGTGCTGAGAGTGATAACAGCCTTGACTGCATGAGGCATGTTGGTTCCTCACGGCAACTAGGAGCCTAAGAAGAGAGAACAAGAAAGGCGTAGAAGATAGCAGAAGGAAGATTGTGGTCCAACAGCACAGAATAAGAGGACCCAGGCTCCCTGTGGTGATGCATCAGACCTACTCACTCACTTAACTGTGGCTTTCTTCTTCTGCACCAAGGGTTAGAAGAGTTTAGAGAATGCAATCATTTCTACAATAAACCCCCACACTGGGTGACTGCTGTTTTGCCCTCTTCACGCTTCGAAGTCTCAGGCTGAGCTGTAATAGCTGCTCACCATAATTTTGGATGTTCCCCCTCTCCTCCCTGTACGAGGCAGTTGGCAAGAGACCCAAAAGCTGTCCCTGGCTCTGCTGGCCTGGCCGGGGAGTGGCGGTGTCTCACAGTTAGGACATGCTGCTAGCTCGCTTTCAGGCACTGCTTAGGCAGAGAGCTGGAAAAGAGCTTCACTCCAGGCATTGTTCCTGGTAGGCAGGTCAACACAACCATTCTCTCTGCAAAAAATTTAGTCATGGATATGAGTCACGTTACTTCACCTTGGTATGAGAGGATGGGCCCCCATCTGGATTATTTCCAAGTTAGAGACAGTCATTTATGCTAGTTTCGGAGCTGTAGTTATGGACATGAACACTGCAGACTGAATTTCAAAGGGACTCCTCTATCCCTCTTCTGAGAGCACCAAAGACAGACAGAAGTGGGTTTTTTTGGGGATGGTGAGGATGGAGGAGGCTACAGATGATGGCCAATGTCTAGTATTTACCTAGTAAGTAAAGGGCTCACGTACATTTTTGGATTAGAATCTAGGTGTCTATCAACTCAAACAAATGTACCAGCTCAGTTGGAAATCTTGAGTGTCTGTTTCATCATAGACTTCTTATGGCCAGGATTTAACTCACGGTGAAATGCTTCAGTGTTGTCAGAGATATCCTCTGAAACCAGAAACAGACAGGTGGTGCTTGATGGGATACCAAGGTGGTACCAAAGTCCTGCCTGTCATTCTCACAGTACGTGAAGAGTGGGGACGTGCTCCTATTATCTTGACCCAAATGACATGATCCTTGTGTACCATTGGGCCAGACTTAGGTCTGGGAAGTCAGACAGGGGGCATCCTAAATGGGAGCATTCGTCCCCTTACTCCAAAATAGCTAAATCATCACTTAGTTCAAACACGTGCACATCTGTGTAAAGCCCTTCTCTCTCACACCTCACTTCTCTTGTTGGGTGCACTATCCACTGGAGGTAAAGATGACATATTTCTTATGATTCATTTTTCCTTGTAGTATTTCAAAATCTTGTCGTACTGCCCAGTGCCTGAGAGACTACAATTTCTGATGCTCCACTGGATACAATGTATTTTATAGTTACCATTTTTGAACAAAACATATTCACCTTCTATTCCTAGAAGGTAGCAAAATTATAAAAATATCTCTCAAGAACCTCTGGCTTCTTTTAGAAAACTGATTATGTTTGTGATGAACTGAAGCATCACATTAGGTATGAAACAAAGTAAAAGCAGATGGTCCATACTCAGAGTGCAAACCGTTGTCTTTCAATAACATGAGTAAGAGTACAAGAATTTCTCAACTACGTTTCTCTGCTTCATAGAAGATCTGAGTGTGCTATTTGCTATTAAAATGCCTCTTCAGAAAAAATAATGTTTTCTAGTATTTATAAAATACATTTAGCTTCTGCAGTTGACATGAAACAAAACTATCTTACCAACTGCTGGCTGTTTAGCATGTAAATTAGCTGGTTTACTAGAATTGAATTTATATGCGAAACTTTATACAAAAATCCTCTTGTTTCTCTAACCCACTAATAAGATCAGGAGAACAACACAAAACATAGATTAAGTCTGTCTTGCAGATATAGACTCGGTCTTGTTGGCATAGGGTACAATGATACTCCTTATAAAAGAGTCAAAAGTCATGCAAAAAACGGAGAGCACTTTTTATGGAGTGTCAGGGCTCTTCGTGAGTTCTCAGGGTATAATTTACCTTCAAACTTTTAAATAATTCTCTGTAAATCTGTGTTTTTATTGCGTCAATAATTTACATGAAAAGGTGAGCCCTTGCCTAACATAAATTCCTGTGGAAGCTATATATAATTTCTATTACAAGCATGCTTGTGCACTGTACTTTGCTCATACTTAGCAATAGAGGTATTTGTGAACCAAGGATTTCTTTAATGTTTTTATATTCAGTAAAAGAATGCACAGGGGTCAAAGCAGGATTGATTTGAAGGAGTTAGATTTTAAAATCCCTTTAAAAATCAGGACAAAGGATAGCACACTATTAAAATAAAATGCTTAAAAATGAAAAGTATTATGCATGCTACACAGTAGAAGATCAGATTTTTATTAATGCAAGTTTTAAATGCTGATTAATCCTCTTGAGAATCAGTTTCCCAAAGCTTTGGCCTGCATTCAAGTCTTTTTCAAAGGGGCACATCACTTCCATTATTCTGAATATTAATTGAACAACATTATAACTAAGGATACAAAGCAAGATTTAAAACATGATTACAGCTGTCATTGCTTACATCTAAATAAGTCGTTGGAAATTGAAGCTCAGGGAAAAAAAAATAGTAATAAATAAAAAAAAAAAAAAAAAAAAAAAAAAAAAAAAAAAAAAACCCCCAGCCATAACCCTCTCTTGTGAGGATGGTGAAGCTGCTGCCCTCCCAGGGCCCCCCCGGGCCCGGGCAGGATGGATGTTGTGCGAGCCGCGCGCTGACGGCTCGGCTGGCGGCTCGCGCTTAGTGTGCTCCCACTACCTCCCCCCCACCTTGCAAACCCTGGGTGTGTTTTGTCCTGCAAAATAATAAACATCCCAAAAAAACACCGTCATTTGCAGATGCTAACGGAAAGAGGGATGATAATTGTTCAAAAGACTGAGCTGCCTGTATCCTTGTTAACTTCCAGAAAGGGTTTGTTTTATTTGTTTGGCATAAACCATTTTCTGATCCTGCTTCAGCGCATGCCTCTACACAAGCATTCATGTGCTTAACGCTAAGCACGTGCTTAAGTGCATTCCTGAACTGGGCCAAAAGGTACCTCCTTTGACATTTTTGTCCATAGCTGCTGTTCTTGGAAAGATGCCTTTTTTGGTGAAAACTAGTGCAGGGTTACTGTAACCATCTAATTCTGATTAGACAAATGGCATTATGGCAGAAGTATTAAAAATTTATAGTCCTATTTACTAAGTTTATTTGTTGGCCATAAAAAGCTGAATCTTACATAACATAAAAAGCATCCAGTCCTAATGATGAAAAAGATATAAAAAGATAATGGTGCAATCATAACATGTCTCTGAGAGTTTGTACATCTCAGTTGCAGTTTGGCACATCGTATAATTGTGTTGTGCCAAACTGGCACCAAACCACAATATGTTAGTGAAAAGGGCCCTCAGTTTAAGAGGAAAATCTAGAAGTGTTAACTATACACTGTCTAATTATACAACCTTACTGTCCCAGAATGTGATTTCTGAAACCATTTCTGACATATGGGAAGAGGGTAGAACAGCTGGTCATTAAGGTTTTCTCAAGACTATTTAGTAACACACTTGAATGTAATTAAAGTGCTACATTAAATACTGCACTTGTGTACAATGTATTTTTAATCTTTATGGCATGCTGTAAAAGTAAATAAATGCAAAGTGTTAACGTTTCTCCCCTTCATCTCCTAAATTGTTAAGATATAATGACAGTCCCAATCCATGTCATGTGCATTACCTGAAGAATACTCTGGTGCTCTGTGAGCATCCTGTGCTGCAGGAAGCAAAACCAAGCTGAATTGTGCAAGATGGATACAAGTTTATTTGGTTTCGTTTGCCTAAGCTGAGCCATGCTGACTTACCTGGATGCATTTCAACAGGCAATGTTGCAATGATCCTTTTATTGGAAGGCTTCCTTTGGAACCAGTCAAGGTGATGTAAAGCAGCTTTGACCTGTGCTGGATCTAACGCAAGAAGCAAAAGTCTGGATACAAAATGTGCAAACATCTTTGCAGCAAACTTTACTCCCGGGTGTCCCAGTGGGGCTTCTGCCCTGAAATAGTCAGAACTCAACTCCATACAGATGCAGATTACAAATGGGTTAAATTGCAGAACTGTGTTTATACTCTGTAATCCTTATTGTGATAGAAGCATCTAGAAAATCAGGACAGTTAAACACCACGTGGGATCAGGGCCCAGTTATTTATGCTTTCCCTTCCTTTATTGCCTGTGGCAGCCTATGACCTGTATTTCCATTCCTACAGAAAGCAACCAGGAGGGTTTATAGAAACCTAAGGCCACCATAAAGGAACTTACTTGAATCAGCCAAAACCTGTGAACAATTCATATTCTGAAAAATTGCCTTGAGATTGGTGCCAGTACTCCATTAATAATAGCTTGGGGATTCTGTGATCCTAAAACCATGGGGATGCTGTAGCATTGTGAATAAGACGTATTTTTGATGCACTTTTTTGTTTTGATGCAAAAATGGGTAAAGAAAAAAGAAGTTTTAACATACTTGGTTTAGTGCAAAGTGTTTCTCTGCATTAGACTTGTGCTTTCTGATATTGGTATTTGTTTTACACTCTTCAACAACTCTTCTGCTCTGAAAAGAAAAGCCAAAAATTTCTTGAAAAGTTGAAACTGCTTTTGACTTCTCATAAATTCCAGTAAATACGTGTTTTAATTTATTATTTACTGAATACGATTAGAGCTGTTGTCAGTTTCCTCAGTTCCTTGGAAGAATTTTTTTTCCCCTGAATTCACAACTTTCTAAAAAATACTTTGTTCTGCACTATGGTGTTTTCCTTTGAGCATGAAAGATAGCTTTACACAGCATTTTCCAACACCAAATCCAAAAGGGAGGACAGAGAAGAAGCTTGTAAGAAGACAGGTTTAACAAAGCACTCAGGCTGTAGCTTCCAAGGCAATGAACTGGCAGTCTTCAGGAAATGAAAACCATGGAGCTGGAAACAAGCATGTACCACGTTCACATGAGCTATCTGGCGACAAAGATGAGTTCTGCCTGTGTATGCACACGTGGTAAATTCAAGCTTTATGTCACTTTTCAAAGGTAGGTATAAGTTTTTATTTTCTCTGAAATGTAATATTGGGGTTTGATTTGTGAGTGGTTGCTCTTTGCAAATGAGCAAAGGACAATGACATGCTGCGTTATATGTTTTGCTGGTCATTTTCTAAACCAACCAGAATCCTTCTGTTCAAATAAATGACACTTTTTCTCTCTGTTAATGGGGCATCTGCAGCATTTTTTTTGAAAAAGGAGCAGTGGCACGAGCAGCTGATCATCCAGCGTTCCTGACACTGTTCATGGATGGATTTTGCATCACGTTACACCCTGCAGCTGGTATGTGCTATCAAAACCAAGAAAGGCCAACCAATGTAGAGAAACCCACGAAGGCAGGAGACACAACTTTCCTGTGGCAAGTTAATTCATTTTCACAAGAGATGAGAATAACTATAGATCTCACCCATTCAGCATTAATTGCAAAACTCATCTCTCTGACTTAACTTTGCCTCATTAATTTTTTCACACACAGTTGCCAGGTACAACCACATCTAAGCGCAAACACAAGCAAACAAAAACCTGCTAATCAAGCTACTTTTCTTACAGGCTAAAAAAAAAAAAGAAAAATTAAAGACACTGGCATATTTTGGAATATTATTGTGCTGGTTGAGGCTAACTAAATGTTGCAAGAAGTAAATATAACTTCTTCAAAAAAAATCTGCCAAACATACTCTCACCTCACTTCTTCAGAAGAGTAAATTCCATCAGGGAAACCCAGTGACCCCAAAATGGTCACTTTTAGTTTTCTACACTTAGAGGCCAATATTAATAAGTAAGGTAGACATCACTTCTTTCAAAACCATATTAGACGGCCTTAAATCCTTTCCTAAAACACTTAAAGACACATAGCTACCATTGATCTGGACAGGGCATGGATATTGCCAGAAAGAGTTCATTTCCCTTCAACTCAAATAATTTTTGTCCCAAAGAGGGTTGCAGGTCATGAACTGGTTATGCAAGGAAGCTATGGGGAGAAATTTTGTTCCTGGTACTTGTGTGTTGTCGAGCATAAAGGGAATTTAATGTCTCCGCAAGAGGAGAACATTTCCTGGGTGATTCACTTGAGTCAATCCCCCTCTGAACCACAGGAAAGATTGTGCGGAGCCACATGAGAAGATGCAAAATGACGGTGACCAGAGTGCAGGCACACAACCTGCTCATTTAAGCAAATGACACTGTTCTTTTTTGTTTTCCCAACAGTAGTGTTGATTTAACCCTGTATAGTCATATCAAGAGCACTGAAATGTCCAAATGTTATCAATAATATCATTACAGAGCAGTTTGTGTGCATAACTGAGGTTTCTTCACCAATTTGTCTGAAAAATGTCTGCATCTGCTGTGCACAGACTTGAGCACTTGACAGTCAAACCTCCGGCTTGATTCCACTCAGCTGAACCCAAAATTAGATCTCAGGAAAAAAACGTCTCTAAGACAATTAACTTCAGTCCAGGCATTTCTAGTGAGTGGGCATTAACTATGCTTTCACAGGATGTGAGGAACCCACCGGCACACAGTTTTATTTTCTGGGCCTGACCAAGAGAACTGTGTGGAAAGCAAAGAGCGGGTACCAGCCCACAGCTGCCTCTCACTGCCTGATGGGCCCAGCCTGCCCTTCTCCTCATGCCCCAGGCTGGCAGTGATGTCAGCCACTTTGTAAAGGGCTTATATTGTGGGGTTTTAGCCCTAAAACTAGCCACAGCAGTGATTATTATTAGATTCTTGCTCTAATAAAGAGGTTTAATGCCTCTTTTCTTGAGCTGAACCACTTGTTGAATGACAAGCACCAACTTGAATAACCCTTCAATCACCTGAATTACCTTGCTTATTTTTATTTTGTCTTAGACAAGGAACTCCATATCAAAGAATTTCTCTTCTACTGCTGTGTCTTCTCCCGCCACCAAAGAAATAACAGGTTTTGTTTCTTTGATTTGATTTATCACACTCCCATTTCCCTTTCTAGTCATAATTTCTAATTATTTCAACCTACTGACTCAGCTATTAAATTGAGTCAAGACAAATACACATAATCTATTGACTTAAATAATATACATTCATCAACACTGCAGTTTCCATGTGAGAAGTTTACCCCTTAGAAAAAAATGCAACGTTCCTACTACTGCGAATGGCAAACAGATATATGCAGCTCAGACTCTGTGAATCTTCTCACAAGGATTTCCTTGGGCAGCATTCTGGCACAGCCTGGCTTTTGTATCCACCATGCTGAAGCAAATGTGGCTAAATAAACTGAATACCCAGAATTTACTTACAGCTTCTGCATTTACTGCCCAGGGCTAGAAAGAAATGTATACCTGAGACTGTGAAAATTAAACCACGAAGATGAATTTTACTCAGATGAGAAATGTCTTTGACACCAATGGATGCATATGAAAACCATGCACCTAGATGGGGGTGGATTTTTGTGTTTCAGTGGTAAGGCTTCTTTCTAATTAATTTTTCTAAATTTATTTTTGCAGTAGTGAACAATAAAGGAAGAACTATCAGGATGTTTTTAAGTAGGTAAAATAAATTTCATGAGAATTAAAAAGACAGGAAGCCTTCAGCAATTTTCACCTCTAATGATGAGACCACTACAGCACACCACAGCTCAGGAGCAGGACCAACAGCTCTGGACCCTGCCCTGCTAATGTTGCCTGACACTTGGTGTCAGCCAGCAGGCCGGGACAACTGCTTAAAGCCACATTCACAGAAATCAAAAATGCTCAAGGAGAATTTTTTAAAATTTTCAAAACTAGAAGAAATTGATTGTGATGCACAAATTCTGAGAAACAACAGCCCTAATAATTCTCCCTTCAGGAACCTAAAAGTTTTAAAAATTGAAATCTTTTTAACTTTGATTATCAGTCAACTAGTTTTTGCAGAAGCCTTCTTTTTTTTAACAAAAAAGAGAGCTTTTGTAGGAAATGTGGACTTTTGACCAAGGATTTCCTGAATTAGTTAAAGAACCCCAAACCTAAGCTTCTGAGAAATTAAAGATTATTTTTTTCCTCTTCAGATAAAAATAATTTCCTGGCCATTCCCAACCACTGCTGTAGGAAAATAATGTGAAATTGGAAGCACTGTGCAGGTGACAGTTCACAGCCAGCAGATGTGTCTCCAGAACATCCATGGCCCCTCGGGTGAAGTGCTGCCGGGGACTATTTACACCTGATCAGTCACGAGATAAGATAACACGCCTGTGCTGGACAAAGTCTTGAGGTTACATGTTCCTGCCGTGCTTTCCACAGTTTGTCATTAACCAGCTATCGCAAGATGTTTGTTAAGTACCTTCATCCTGTCTCCAGCTCAGCACTGTCTCTCTCCCTTAATAACCAGGCTAAATCAGCAGGAATAATTAGGGAATCAGACACTACTTAGTGTCAGTACAGGCAGCCAAATAACTTCTCTATCTCTTCCTATTCCATAAGGTCACTCTCCCTTCTTGTGAAGCTCAGACTCTTCCTTAGAGGAAGGCACAATATGCTAACTCATAGTGATAAGATTTTTAGATTGGGTGATTCTTGTATTTTGTAATTGGTTTCAGGCAACACAACATACAAAATGTATTTTCTTTCTCCTCTTTCTAGCAAATTGTCACTCCTCCAGCACATACTGGCTCATTTTTCCTGAAAACCCAAGGGAATGAAACACCCATGCCAGTTCTACATGATGTAAGTAGCTAGCCCCCTAAGGATCTCTTGAAAAGGCAAGCACTAGGATTGTTTTCTGAATACTTCCTTAGCTAAAATTACCACAATTCATGCCCGGGAATTCTCTAGAGACAGATGTACTGTCATGCTTGGATAGCAAAATAGAGATATCACACTTCACAGGAAATTAAAAAAAGGACTATTCAAAGTTTATCTCTGCCAAATAATTTTAAAAGCTGATTTTTTGCATCAAAGTGCTTCCTAGAAAGATGCAATAACACGGCAAGAAGAACCCTGTGATGCGTGTGTACCCACAGAGTGAGATGTGAGATCCTCACTCAAAGTCTTAGGTTCTCATAACAACACGGGCACTAGACTTGAAGTACACACCTCTTAATATACTCTATTACCTCACTGTCATTTACTTGTTGGTAATGAATGCGTGTGTTAACAGAACAGCATGCTGATGCATTTTTTCTGCCATTGTATGTAACATATTTTCTAATTCTTCTGCTCTATTCAGCATTTGACCCTAACGATAGGGGATTATGGTATTAACTCTCTACACAGCACACATTCTTTACAGACTTTCACTAAATACTGTAAGCCTGCTGCAGAGCGGAATAAAAGTGAAAGCATACCGTCTGGTCTTAAGCTGTGCACACAGAGGGTCGTGATCCAATTGGAAGGGAAGCAGAATTTTAAAAAGAAAGAGGTTTGACAAAATTTTAATCCTTGTCATTTTCATTTCTCTTACCCTGTGGATTTGGGTGATTTTATTTACACTGTCAGCTTGAGCCTAGGGATTGAAAATCAGGCTTTTATGGAGATTATTAAAAGTACATACAGTACACTAAAGGCTGGACCACTGCTATATGGTACTAAAAATATGAATGTAGATGCTCTATATTATACATTTAAGGAAATAAGTGCCATCCTCCCTGCAAGGCTGGACTTAGCAGTTAGGCTCATTGTCATTAAGCCGAAATGCATGTTTTAACAAGGGTATTTACGAGTGGTTTCAGAGTGCTGAAGGTCCACAAGAATTGAGAGGTGCCTTCAGGTGCCTTTTAAAGGAACAAGGCAGCAGCATTTTAGGAGCAGCTGTGGAAGGTGTCCCTGTTGAAGGTGTACCTGGCCACTGAAGAAGCTGCTCCCAGAAGAGCTGCTGCTCTCCCCACTCTGCAGCCAGGGAAGGGCAGCCTGACATCTAGCCCAGCCTAAGAGAAACAAATGTCTCACCACAGCTGACTTTCTCCTGAAAGGCCTCTGCTGAGGTTGGCCTCGGTCCCACCCTGTTGGAGAGCTCCTAAGCCAATATCCAGGCAGGTAGGAGATGGTCTGGGTCAGATATGCAGCATGGATACGCAAGGCTGTGCCTCAAGGCAAGCTGAAGGCACATGACTGCCCACTGCGAGGACGCATCCTCTTCCAGCTTTCCCAAGCAGCACCCATGGTTCGAACTCTGTGCACAGCTGCCCATGCTGGGGCCAGGGAAGGATGACAGCAGGAGGAGATGAGCCATACCACCTTCCCAGCAGCCCAGACTATTTTCTCATGCAGTGTAGGCACAGATAATGTGTTGTAGGAGCTGCTTCCATGCCCTTGGAGATTTTTGGCCCCTTGAGCAGGGTGCATCTTACTCCCCTCATTGCAAATGCATGATTTTGATGTAGCAGCTAATATAGAGCTCCAAACAGGCATGGAAATGCAAGTAAATACAATGAGGTTTTGGGGCCAGGCTACAGTAATCCATGAGCCCCCAAAGTGGCTAAATTTCTCAGTTTCCACCTGCCCTGTTGAAGTGCACACTGGGTCCTGCACTGGGGAAACTTAACCACACTTGGTAATCATGTGATGATTTCAGTGGGACAGGGACACAGCCACAAGTCCTGCAAACACTTCCCACACCCCCTTTCACTCCTCAGCCATGGACAGTTGTGTTAAAATTGCAGGATTGAAGCCACAGTCACTCGTATTTCACACAGACCTTGTTAATAAGGTTATTAAAACAATCCTGCTTGGACTCTGGGAAATCGGAAGATAGCTTTTCCAGGATTTTTCTGCTCAGGGAATCAAATATGTTGTTTTTCCATCCAAGGAAACTGTTTTCTTGAAATCAAGATACGTGACTCTCCCTGTCCTTGCAGCTCTGTAACCTTGGCTATCTGAGGCATGTAAAATAGGGGTTTATTGTGCTAAGGAATGAAATGGGCAGAGGCGCTTGCACAACTTGGCCATCTCACAATTGAAAATGGAGTTAAGCTGGCTCCACCTAACCAGAGTGCCAGCAGCACAGCATTTGTGAGACGTGCTGCTTCCATACCTCCCTCAGCCAATTTTCAACACTCTTAGGGTGCCTCCTGATAACAGGGCCAAAAACAAAGTCCACAGAGGACAATGGGGATCTGTCCTTCAATGTAAGTGGCAGGTGGATCAGGCCCAGTCAGAAAATTTTGGCTGCTGCTCTGAGTGGTTCTCAGTGTGCCAGGGTCCCACTAAGACATCCAAATTGGCATCTCATAAAAATCAAATTGGCATCTCATAAAAATCCAGGCTAAAAATGACAGCCTTAGGTTGGAAGTCTGACTGGGGCCTCATCCTGCAGAGGTGTTCAATGCCCTCAGCTCCCGCTGAACTCACCATGAGCTGAGCAGGCTCAGCATTTCTCAGGATTGCTTGCGCTCTGCAGGATTGGACTTACTGTCCTTAATACTATCTCATTCTGGTTATTCCCTATTGCCCAAGGATAATCCCAGGGCATTATTCCCATTATGCCACTTGCCATTCCCATTATAGTCTTTAACAATGTTTTAAACCTATCTTTCATTTTTAATTTCCTTAGCAAAATATCTGTATTTTAGTAGTATGCATTTATGTAGTCTTCGAAAAAATGTGGTTTTATTATACATATGGCATTATCATGTAGCTTCACTATTTTATGAGTCTGGTGGATGAAAACAACTCTGAATACAAGGGGAATCCATATGTCTAAATATTTTTAGCATGAACACTGTTACCTGTTGCCAGCCATAAAAGTATAATTAAACAGCACGTATTGAAACAGTGCACCACAGGAATTCTTGCTGCTTACCTGTCTGTTTCATGCAAGGGGGGAATTTTTTTACTATCTTTAGTCCAGAAAGGAAGGAAGAAGCCATCACAACCATTTTATGTCTTTAGCACATGCAAGTTAGAAAGCAGAGTAAAGGGATCTTGCAGGTCACTGTAGTTTCGACTCATCTTTCTCCTTGATTAATTGCTAAGCTGCTGCCCAATGGTGACTTCAAAATAATTCATCAGCAAGACATCTCCAGCAGCTCTGTGGTGCTTTTCTGTGTCAGAGCCACCTGGTGCAGCACGTGGCTCTGCACGCGAGAGTTGTGTCAGAAGAAGAAGAGCTGCCCCCACTCCTGCCTGCCCATTTCCTAAATCCCCATTTTGTCCCCTTTTAAAGCAGTGTCTCCTTAGCTGGTCAGGAGCTGTGAGTCCTCCACCAAGCATTGCTTTAGGGCCAATGGTGATTTCCACCTGAACCCCAAGTCAGCAGCAGTGCCTGACCTACATCACCCTCAAAAGTGTTCCCCTGAAATACAGCTGCCTCTCTTCTTTCCTGGCCCAGTTTAGGTCAGTACATTCTATAGCAGCCAAATTTTGGAAAGCCCAGATACCTGGTCCAGGGGAGGACCAAGCCTAATGTGAGGCAGTAGAGAGGCAGTGCTCTAGCCTGTTTTCCAGCCTGCCTTCTGACTTCTGGCTCCAGAGGGGTTGCTGTGTGCACGCTGCCCACAGGCCCCTACATCTAACTCGAGGTCATGGAGGAAGCCAGGGCATGAGGAGCTCCTGTGTGACCAGGCTGTTTTCAGAGTGATGTCTTAGTCACCGCCCAGTTTGACACAGCATGAAAGAAAAAACATTTCACATTGAATTAAAATTGACATTTGGAAGCTTTTTAAAAAAAAAAAAAAATAGAAAGAGTAAGGAATGTAGGAAATAAGGATGGAAGGGGTCAGCTGGGCCAGCAAGTGCAGACTTTCACAGATGATTAGCCTGGAGAGTCCACAGGCATCCTGCCCAATGTGTCCCCACACACCACTGGCCCAGGGAGTCTGTAACAAACTTTACACTTCATCATAAGGCAGCTGCAAATTTAATGAGCCCCAGGAAGCAAAAAGGCAAGATGCAAGGCATTGTCAATAGCCCAAATCCTTGTAATAGAAAGGAAATGTTAGGTGAAATCTCCTGCAAATCCTAAGAAATTAAGACAGATGAAGACAATCCCCTCTTCTGCAGCAGACCCTGACAATTTGATCAACAGGAAAATTCCTTCCTTACCTCAAATCTGCTGATCACTTTAAACTTGAGCTTATGAGTGAGATACATGCAGAGATTAGGGGCTCTAGGCTACCTCCTGCTCTTTCATGGTTGAGAGGCGAAAAAGAGACCAGCCTAGAAGTTTAGCAATACACAAATGAAAAGTAAAAATGACCCTTCCTGACCTCCACAGGCCACAAACAAAAGTCCTGAAGCATGTGATTAATAGAATAAAGCAATGGTGCAAATAAACAACCAAGTCTCTTTTCAAACTCAGCTGCTGACACCTAAACATCAGATACCAACTGATCCACATCACAAGCCTCGTTTTCTGTCCCTAAGAATTCTGTGATACATTCATTTTCATTAATGTACCCAACTGCAGCCCAAAACAATGAATTTCTCTGTCCCCAGTACCAGAATATCACTTCTTGGATGGATGGATGAAAACGTCTCTCTAAAATTCCAGTCTGAATGCGTTATTAATCAGTTTGCATCCACTTGATCCCATGCCAGTATTATTATTTTTGTCTTTGAAGTTTACCTCCCAAATTTCTGTGTGAAAACTTTTTTCCATCTTAGTTTTGCAACATTAAGCGATTAAAGAGTGTTCAGCATTTCCTCATAAAATAAAGCAAAAGGTTTAGTACAGATTACCTTGAAAAGTTTCAACAATTTAACATTATAATTAATTTTTGGTTTATTATGAAATAAACATATTAATTTGAAGCATATACGGTTTTCTAATGGTTTTAAAATGCATTTTTCTCTCATGGCCACAAAGAAGACAGACTGGAAGCTTAAGAATTGATGGAGATATTACTTTGCCCAGTTCCAAATTGAACCCAAAACTTACTGAACAGGAATGGAATTAAAAAGAAAAAGGAAACAAAATCTTGGCAAGTAAGTCAGAAATTTGAACCTGGATGCACTGGTAATTTTGAGTTTCAGAGTTGTGAATGAAGTATGTGGAAGATTACAGGAAAACTGAAGGAGGAATTTTTAAAAAAAATTTGGAGTATTTCTAAACCTCACATAAATGTCATCCATTTCAATCTTCGTAGCCCTATTTTTAAGTTCATGTTCCTTGAGTGTTTTTCCATTTTCATTTCAGAATTCAGAGGCCCCAGCTGCTGTCAACAAATGGAGTTGATTCAGATTTTAAGGGATGCAACTGCTCATATTTTCTTGGTTTTTAAGCCCATATTCTCTGACCCTTCCTTTCTCTTTCCATCTCCTCTCAGTTTAGGGCCTGCATTCTCATAACCTACACTTCTTTCTGTAGTTATCTCTATGGATAAAATCGCTTGCAGAGTTTCCCAGTGTTTTTTGCTTCTATTCAGGATCGTCTTCCTAGTAACAGGGAAACCGTCCTACTGCTCTTCCCTGTTCCCTGCTCCTTCCATCTGGTCACCACACGGCTCTTACATCTCCAAGTGTTGCATCTTGAAGAATGGACTAAAACAAAATAATGACTCCATTACATGACATATCTCCTGCTCGTAAATTTCAAAGCCAGATGAGACCATTATCACCTGCTCTGATCTCCAGCACAACACAGGACTTCCTGAGAGAGATTCCTCACTTTAGGATAGGAAACAGCAGCCCTGACTCATAGCTCTGGCCCAATGTAATGATGGCTGTCTCCCAAGAAATAAAAAGAGCAATCCTGTTTCATGTGCTGTTGCATGAGACTTTTGATTGCTTGCTGCAGAAAACAAATGGACATAAATTTTAGGATAAGAAAATTCCAGACATATTCTCACTGCTCTTAAAAGTTTGCTTCATACCAACATTAAAAAAAAAAAGACATTATGGAGAAAATTATTATTGTTATTATTATTGCCAAAATTACATGCTTAAAATAGCACATTTTGTCTTAAACTCTCAGATTTGATAACAAAAGCATATATAATTAATCTCAACCTCATAAAATCATAGCCACTGACATTTGTCCTCTCACAAGAGCACAGCACTGGTTGTTTCCTTGGACGGGAGAAGTGACTGCTCTGTTGTTGAAAATGTCACATTCAGGGTGCAATGCAATATTCAGTAGAAGGTTAAATGTAACTCCTACTTCATCACTTCTCCCAACAACTGCCTTTGGGAATTCTTCCACCAGCCTCAAATGGACAATATCAGAGGTAGAAATTACCACCTACTCTACACAGAAAACTGCACCCTGGTGTAAGCTACTTCTCAGAAACTTGTCATTCAAGTACCAGCCTGCTATGTCTCAGCTTTACCTACAATGCTTTTTTACCACTGTGGGGACAGACAACATGTTTTTCCCAGACCAGGCCCTTTTCTCTTGCCTGCTCCCGGGTTCCCAAGAAGCTGCTCTGCCCCTCTGTGCCTGGGCATGAGCATCCCTGTGTGTGTGTGTAGTGCAGCCGGGGGAAGGAGCAGCTGGATCCACCAGCAGCCGTGCAGGCGTGCAAATCGAGCGAGTGTTTGGTCCGGAGGCCATTCCCAGCCCCGTCCTCCCAGCAGCAGTTGGCTCGCTCCTGGTGCAGAGAGAGCATATGCTCTGCTCCACACACCCTGTCCTGTGATTTTATTGCCCCAATTCACTCTGCCTATCGTGGCGAGTACAGGTCCTCAAATTGTCATTTCTTACCTCTTTTTTGTTCTATAGGGTCCACAAAAACGTTTGGAAAAAGTGAGTATCTGTACTGCTTTAAATCTCTACCAAAGAGCATACAATCTATTATCCAGAAGAGGGAAGAGCTCTGAGCTAGCCAGTGGCTCAAATAATGCAGGGATCATCCTAGAGAAATATAAAGTACTCTCCAGGTGTTCACGGAGAAATAGAGTATGCAAAATATGGGAGAGCCTTGTACCAAGGAGCCAGGGAACATGCAAATGCACAGCCCTGTGAGGTTTCAGACAATATCCAGAAGTCCATCGTATGTGGGTGGCATTGCACACACTGCGGTTATTAATCTTGCCACAGTACAACATACATTTCTGCTGAAAATAAATTGACACTGATGGGACTAAGTTTTGCCTTGCTTTGCCACCCAGAAAATTATTGGACAAAGACATCTCCTTCACTGCTTCAGACAGACCGACAATCCTGTGAGGTACAGGTGAAGAGCACCTGTCTATCCCTGGGCAGCACTGGCATTCTTCAGGAACCTGGTTTCAGCAGTAGTTAATTATTTCTGAACACCAGGGCATGCAGAGTGGTTCCCATCCAACTGGACTAGAGCCCCTGCAGCGACCCTGTCACGCTGAAGAGCCGTGCTCCTCCCAGTGCATGGACTGGATGAGGCTGGGGTTTCAGGTCCACATTCCTACTTCCTTTCCTAGCAAGCCCAGCAGAAACAACCGCAGTAGACTTTGGTGCCTTGCCTCTCTGGAGAGGGGGCATTCTGACCTGGAAACATGCTCACCACCAGTGGCAATTTATCTCCCTTTCTCCCTAAGCTGTGTTTTCAGGATAAGTGTCCACACTCCAGCCCCAGGCAGCCACAGCCTCTATCTCCCTTCATGTGTGGATGTACATAACCTGAGATTCTTTTGCAGATCTCCTTGCTCAGGCCCAATCTCTGCTCTGCAAGTTGGCATGACGGCAGAATACCAAGTAGGAGGTTTTGGCTTGTGCGTAGAATTTGGAGAGCGGTTTTGTAGTAAGTTGCTATACTTTTTGGCTTGCAAGCCCTGGGAGCATATGGCCCATTGCTTGCAAAATGCTGATATTTTAAAATTGGGGGAGGAATAGAGCATGGCACATTTATTTTACTTCTCCAGTGCCACTATTTTTGCCAAAACCTTCCCTGCCACACCATCCTGGATCATGCTGTTCTATCCATCTTTAAAGTGAAACCTCCACTAACTAAAAAGTTGATGTAGTAAGACAGACCTTAATAGGCCTGAGAAAAACAGTCTTCCTCTACTCAGTGTCCAATATGAAATGCTGTCAACTCACTGCTAGAGTGAGTGAGCAGACAATGCAGCACTACTTCTACTCACGCTTGAACTCTTTGCAGCTGGCCTTGCTCATACTTTCAGCAAGCATCTTTTCCAAGCAATCAAAACTTTATGGACTGTTATTTCCTTCCTCTTGACTTCCCAAGAGCTAACACCAGCACACTTGAGATGCTGCAGACTTATCATTTCCACCTTGAACTAGTGGTTGACCTGAAGAGAGGGATGCCAGAAATGAAATAGAGTTCTTAAGTACAGACAGAAGAACAGTGCTAATCCAAGCACAGCTCAGCTAAACCACTGCAGTAGCTGTCAAAATACATCTGAATTTTTTTTTTGTACGTCTTCCCCAAGCCAATTAATAATATTGAAAAAGTTTTGGAAAAAGTTAGTAGACCAGCAGATAATGGTGATCTGGAAAATATTAATTTACTTGAATTTTGAAAATGTTTTTGGTAAGGTCCCTCATAAAATACTGTTAAGGGAGGTACATAATCACAGGGCTACGGATGAAGTCTTTGTTAAGGGTCAAAATAAAGAGCTTCCTCTGAGAACAGAAAGAGGTTAATGGTAGGGTACCATTATCCTCTGTGTTGGGACCAGTTTTATTGACTATCCATCTGAATGGCTCAAAGAAGATAATGTAGAGGGTTTGGGGATACTTGGATGATGCCGTCACAATTTTCTGGACCTGACTCAGCAATCTGGCTGTGTGTAAAAGTTACTTCCATAACCCCGTCAGTGCCAGCAGGGATTGACTTTGATTAATAATAACTATGAGAGAGTGTGAAGAACTCCAGGTGTATTGCTCGTAAATTGGGAAGTATGATGGCAAGTTAGCTGAGTTAAGAATTACTTCAACAGTGCCTACTACCAAAACTCTCTAAATCTTTTTACAAACACACAGAGTCGCTCACCTGGGGGATTTTTCAGGAAGAGAAAATGAGGATTCACAGAAGATAAATTGTGATGACCCCAGTTCTACCTTAATTACTTCAAACAATTGTTTAACATGCAAAGATCGGTTCATTTCAGTGGATTATGTGCAAGAATGAAAGACTCATCACTTAATGTGTGTCACCTCACAGAGCAGAAATTAAAAGCTGAGAAACAGGGTGAGTATACTGAAAAACCAAACGTGGAAAACCAGAGCATGCTGTAATGACATTATATACATATAAAAAATATTCCTTCCTCTATTTTTCTCTTTAGTTTCATTCCCTGAAATATAGCTAAGACACATTTTATGTTGGAAATGTCCAGAAAAAACAACTCACTGATCAGAGATAATAATGGCACATAATCTCACATCTTTGTGGAATAATCTCCCTGCCATGGTGGCAGAAGCCTTATCCTTAGAGAAGAGCTAGCAAGAACTTGACTGAGGAATTCAACATGATGGACAGGGAAACCCATTCAATGAACAGTTAGCATATGCCATATCCTGCAGGAATGCAGCCCTTCTATTATCTGATGGCTCTTGCTGCTGCAGAAATCAAAGATGTCTTGGATTATCGCAGGAAAAAAAAAGAAAGATGTTTCGTCATTAAGTGAAAGAGGATGGGTGTATTTCCATAACCTGATTTGTAGGTGATCTACACCTAATATATTCAGAGATGAGCTCAGGGTGACAGAACAGATGAATCGAATGTCTTCCCGCCCATGCCACTAGCTCCCGGGATGGCCTTCAACGGGTCACTGCAGCACGCCCCAGCCTCCATGTCCTCCTAACACACTCACCAAGCTGTTATGACACCTAATTAATTATTTTATAGTAGTGGCTCCTTTACCAGACCTGGGGATTCCTGATTGAAAAGTACCAGAAAAGTTCAAACTATTGTGCTATTTTCAAGTGTAAATTCCTAATGACTTCAGCAGCTTTTCACTGCTCACTGGGCAGCCAGTGAGTGGCTGGAATTGACAGCTTCTGGCTGCCTTATTACCACTCACGTATCCATGGAAATGGATGACAGATCTGCAGAAACAACAAGAAAGTTTTTAAAATACGACTTTTCTCCATAGCAGAGAAAAATAATCACACTAGAAGATGTAAATTTCAAGAGAGGAATTCAAAGCACTTTCCATAATTTGCTTCTTTTCCATGTAACTCCTGTGAGCAAAGCAGAGAGCTGGGAGGGGACGTCGCAGCCCCACTGTGACATGCAGCCAGGCCTGGGATGGAGGAAATCAGCAGCTGCTCAGTAGCACAGCACTGCAGGAGTAGACAGGAAGTGCAGATAACGATGCCCAATCGAAACCAGCGCCTCAATGGAATTATCTGGTGTGGAATTTGGCCCAGGCAGAGCACTTCGCACCCCCGCTCTTTGAAAAAGCCTTACTGCTGAGGTTTTTGCCCATCCATTCCGTAATATCAGGAAAGAAAAGTGAGTTTTAAACCAGCAGAAGCTGCAGAGGCACAACTGAGTAGCTCTGGCCACATAGCCAAGTGTTGGCATTGAAACTCCAGGCCTGAAAGTCAGGCTTTAATTTATTTTTGTCTGTATAGACATAGTGTTTGTGGAGCAAATGAGAACAAGGAATCTTCAATACACAAACCATTCAAACTATCCCTGGCATTAGGTTATACAAACTCTTCAGCCACCACCCCTTTATGTACTACAACGCACCAACTGTGGAAATGAGAGAATAATTGAGTTTCCATGCTCTCCACCTCCTTCCCCAGTGCCATACTTCCTATAAGCCCGTCATAGCGCAAGAGTGTACAAAAGATACCATCTTGTGTGCATCTTGTAGCATAATTGAATCAAGGTTGTTTAGCACTAATAAGGTCTCTCTGGAGCCCAGATGTTTGATTTATGCAGTGATATACAGGAGAAGGGCAGCCTAGCAGCAAACACTGTCAGCCACCGCCTTGGCCAGCACACAAGGAGCCCAGGGGTGATGCAGGTGCAGCTGCTACTGACCCAGGAGCTACAAGCGATCAAACAGCTTCCCCTCATTATTGTAGCTCATCCACCAACACCCTTCCCTCAGCCCTGTCTCTCTGTATACACCACCAGACTCTTTCATGCCTTCCTTTGTAGTTTTCCTTTACTAGTGCTGCCTCATGTTTAGTTTCTATCACCCTCCTGGTATTCTTCTCCTGTCTGAAAAATGCTAACCCTTCATTTTCATTAATTTACCTCTCTGTGTGATCACAGGCAATAAAGATGAGACCCCAAAGGTCTTATACCTTCAATCCAATCAATTAATTTAACCCTGTGTAGGAGGATTAAATTAATTTTCCCTTGCACATGCACTACTCACCATTTTTTTATTCACGCAATGCAAACTAGACACTTCATTCGTAGAGGAGATTGTAAGGCTGCATCTAAGCTGAAGGACCCAGAATATTCCTCCAGGTCTTGGTCCAATCCCAGGCTGCACCCAGGTCTCTACAGAAAAGGAGAAGTCTGAGTGCTCAGCTGGACTGGGCTCCTTGATCCAGGGAGGGATCCCCTGCATCCCGTCATGGCCTGCTTAGACACAACTGCCCCTGAGCAGAAGAAAGAACAGGGATATAAGAGGAGGCTCTAAGCATGTATTACAGTAACAATTAAAGATAGGATATCCACAACACCTGATTTTGATGAGCAAATCATCTGGAGTTCCAAACTTCCCTTCTTTGTAGCCTTTGATCCTGTTCCTGTGATGCTGGTGGATCACACTGATGCCTCAGTGGGGCTACTCACATGGAGAAAAATGTGTCTCAGACTGTATTTGCCTACTTAGTAAAAGATTGGGAGTCCTCGTGTTGAAAAGCTGTCACTCTTTATGTAAGCAGGAGAGAGAAGTTCTCAGTGGTCACCTTCAGCTTCTTAATACCTCAGTTGCAACAGTGCTTGGCTCCTTTTCACATTTATCTTTGCATGTCAGAGACGATTGTCATAACACATTTTGGCTGCTGGACGACCAATGCGACGAAAGAAAAAACAAAACCAGTTTGCTACATCAGTTCTAACTAGCACTACATGTGTGACTGATCACTACTGGAAAATCTGAAACTCAGATAAAAATCACTAGGCTTTTTTTAACGCCTGAAATGAGCCATGTTGTAAAGGAAACCTGCAATAATGAGATAATACGAATTAAAAATAAATAGTTCGCATGTTTTCAAGCAAGCAAACAGCATGAAAGCACTGCTGAAACAGGTATTTAAGTCCTATTATTTGAAGGTTTGTATTTTCTTGTGCCTAACCTGTGGTTTATTTGGAGGAATACGAGATTTTTTGTAATATATTAAATTTTGATATACTATATTTAGATCCAGAATCCTTGAATATTATAAAATTACAGGACACCAATTGTTACATAAAATATAATTCAGTGTTGATAGCTATTTCCCAAAGCATTTACCGAGCAGCCACAAAAGAAGCGCATCAGTTTCTACTGTATATCAAGAGAAACAAGGCTCAGGTTTAAAGAAGGAATTTTTTACATGCTGATGTCCAATGCTAGTTAATAATATCAAGAGTAAGGGCATCAGAGAGATAACTGTTTCTAAGGTTAAAAATCATCCTAGATATACCAGACAATGAGAGGAAAAGTGACTTACTAACATTTGTGCTTGATGGTGTCTTCCTTTTCCTCCTCCAGCTGAAGCTTGGGACAGCTGTTTGTCTTCAAATGCTAGAGTACAAGGACGCAAAAAAAGGTCACAGGAAAACATCTCCTGTGCAAACTAGAAATAGGACTGTCCTTTTCCAGTTAAAAAATGTTTGTGTGAATGTCAGTCTTATGAAGGAGACAGGACTAACTGAAGTGGAAACAAGAGTCTTCTCCTCAGGCATAGATTAGGTGGTAGCTTCTTGCCAAGGTGACACTGGTGCTGCCTGGGATGAAGCATCCACCTATTCTGCGCCAGTGCCCTTGTCCATTCAACCTCTTCCCTCTCCTCTCCCTCGTATTTGTCCCCTTTGGTAACTATTTCCCATCAGCTCCCGCTTGCCTGATCTGCTTGTTCCTATACGGCACAGTCAGAGAACTGCTGGGGTTGGAAGGGGCCTCTTGAGATCACCTGGACACATCTCCTGCTCCAAGCACAGCCAGCTAGAGCAGGTTGCCCAGGGATGTGTCCAGTTGGGTTTTGAGTAAGTCCACAGCCAGACACTCCAAAACTTTGCTGGGCAACCTGTGCCAATGTTTCAAAACCCGCACATGAACAAGAGTTTTTTCTTATGTTGGAACGGAATTCCTTGCATTTCAGTGTGTGCTTACTGTTTTTTCTTTTGTCACTTGACAACACTGAGATGTGTCTGTCTCCCTCTTCTCTATTCCCCACCATCAGGGATTTATACACATTAACATGATCCCCCCTCACAACCTTCTTCAGGCAGAACAGTTCCAGCTCTCTCAGCTTCTCCACTACAAGATAGATACTCCAGTTCCTTAATTATCTTCTCGTTTGCTCATTAGACTTGTTCCAGTATGTTTATTTCTCCCTTTTACTGGAAACCCCAGAACTGGAGCCTTTCTTTTTACTTTTCACCTCTCTTGCTAAATGCAACTCTGGCTTTGGCTTTCCTAAGCCCAATACTCCATTCTTGGACAGTGTCTCTCTATTCCTCACAGGTCACCTCCCCCTGCTTCCACCTCCTTTATTCCTCCTTTCTATGTTTGAGTTTTAGCAGGAGTTCTTACTTACAGACCTTGCACCACCTTTGCCTGATTTCCTGCATGTCAGGATAGATAATTTTTTTGAACAGATGACCCTTAAATCAGCTCTTCTAGACCCCTTTTCTCTCCAGATCTGTAGTCCACAGGTTTTTTTTGAAGCAAGTCTCTGAACAGGCCAAATTGTGCTTTCTTGAAGCCCAGGGTTTTAATCCTGCTTTTTGCTGTTGTTCTTTTCCCTCTGGATCCTGAACTCTACCATCTTACAGTCACTGCAGTTAATTATGCTCCAGCCTTCACCTGTCTGATGTGTTCTTCCTGGGTTTTAGGTCTGAGGCTTAGCAGAGTGCCTCCCCTCATCAGCTCCTCAACTGCATGTGTCAGGAAGTTGCCAGCAGTGTACTTCAGGAACCTTCTGGATTGCTTGTACTCTGCTGTGCTGCCCCTCCAGCAGACACCAGGGTGGTCAAGTCTCCCATGCGGACCAGAACCTGCAATCATCAAGCTTCTCACAGTTTTCTGAAGAAGGCCTCATCTACTTCTTGATCATGCAGTCTGTAGCATCACAATGTTGCCCACGTTGGTTTGCCTGCTAATCCTGTCACATAAAGCTGTCCCTTTAGCCCTGTGTCACTGAATACGAGGTCCATTCTGTCCTGCACCCTTACTTGTGCCTGTGCTTCCCTTCCCACTCCCACTGGTACCATATCTTTGCTATTGTCCTGACTTCAGTTTTTCCCAGAAAGAGATGGAAGGAACTTTTGACCAAAAGCATCGTTCCCCCATCAGTGACCATGCCACTCTTCTCTTACGTTCCTTCGTCACTTCCCCTCATGTTATATATCGAGATTAACCTATGGATCCTTATGTTTACAGCTCTCCTCTTGCTTGCATCTCCAACCATCTCTTTCTAGCTTTCTTTCTTTCTGTCTTGGCCACACACCAGACTTGTTGCCCAGTTCCTGCCTTTATGTCCACAAGCATCTGTTTCTGGTTTCTTTCCCAGTGTTCTTTAGACTCCAGGACAACCTTCCAAGTTGGCCGTTCACTGCAGATTCAAATGGCTCCTTAAAATACACTTCTGCAAGGCTTTAATGAAATGAGCCCCTCTCCCGTCCTAACGCTAACCTGCTGCCATGAGTCCTTACTCACATCCTTATCACAGACCAATTCCAACAAACACCACTTTCTGAGATATTAAAGATTTACCATTTCCTTAGCAGGTAATGCAGACTTCATGTAAAGCTCTCCTTTGCCCCTGACCTCACTAACATTTGTTTTATAACAGATTATACCCCTTTAACAACAGTGAAGTTATTTCTGGTTTGCACATTGTGACTTGTGATCAAAACCAGGCCTATTGCCTATCTCTAGATACAAAAAGAAATGGCCCACTGAAACATTGCACAGTACTGTATTCTTAAATATCTACCTTCAAAGCATGCAATTCACTTACAAATTATTAAAACCAGGCTATTGCAGCATCTGAAAGGACCAAGAAGGACAATTAGGTTGGTCCTTATAACTCCAACAGTGATTAGCAACAGCCATCAGCACACTGTAGCTGCTTGTTGAGCCAGTGAGTCAGACAGCAATAAGGACTTTCAAGCAGCCAGCAAAAGCACTCAGATTCTTCTACAGGAGAAGTTTATTACAGAGCTCAGCATCTGTGTCTTGCAGCTGCCAAGTGTCCTCCATGTGTTGTTACAGCTGCTGATTCTGCTGTTAAGGAAGGGGGAGCAGAAGGATGAAAAGAGGCAGCGTCAGGAATGTTCAGTTGCTGTAAAACACTGCCAAGCAGATATTCACGTTATCTGTATGCAGAAACTAAGCCATCCAAACATGTGAGCTCACGGCTCTCTGCCGGCTGGTCTCACACTACAGAGAAATCATGTGACAAAGCCACTAGACACTTTTCAAACTACTCCAAATACAGGATCTGCTGAAACCCTGAAGTAGCATGCCCAGCTATATCAGTTTTGTGACGTGATGTGCTGTGACTTGCGAGGACAGACAAGAAAAGAAACAAGAGGCTTTGGGGAGAACCAAACCAAGGGGAAACAAACTCTCCCCTTCACGGGTAAGACAGTGCTCCTCAGCGTCAGTCCACTGCCATATTTTTAGGTTCTATCACACCATAATCCACATAATTCTACACAAATAATTCTGAAGTATACCACGATACAGGAGCTCAGCCCCCACCTGGTGCCCTAAGCACATGGCTGAATTCCTAGAGGCCAGAACTAGGTCCTTTGTGTCTCAGTGGCTGTGGGCACGAGTTCCTCTCAGAGAAACCACACTGTCCTCCAGCAGTGAATGGTAACTAATCACTGGTAATTTTGGAAGGCAAAAGATCACTAACATGGCCTTGGAGCAGGATATTGTCCTAGCCCTGGAGCAGACACTTTCATTGCCGGACACATCCTAAAGGCTTTGGACAGTTTTTTTTAACCTGTGCCAAACTTGTATTGACCCATAGGACCATCCACCATAGGTAGGACCATAGGACGATTCAAGCTGGGGAGGATGTCAGGAGGACATTTATTCCAAACCTCTTGCTCACATTTAACTGTCAAATTAACTTTTTCCTGTGTTCCCAGGTATAAGCAAATGGCATTGATTTCATCCAGCCCACTGTAAGCAGCTCATCAGGTGTTTCTTGCCCCACTGGCAGGTAAGATAATTTATTTATGTGGGGGCCAGGTCTTCTTGCCCTGACTAGCACACACTGAGAACTGCTTTGTTAGAGAGCGCTAAGAAGACACTGAGAGATGTGTCTTCTGAGAGAAACTGAGAGATGTGTTAGCAGCCCTGGTGTGCCCTGGGGATCTTGTGAAGCCTGAGTGCTCCCAGGTTCTCTCCTTCCACTCCTGCACTCCACCTGGGGAGTGCTGCCAGGGCCAGACAGGGGCATCACACCTCCTGTGAAAAACCATGGCACTGGAATGACCAGACAGTATAGACAAGAGCCAGGGGGACTGTTCACATACCCTGGGTGAGGACATCCCAAAGGAAGTAGCGTTAGGTATCCACCAGCTCCAGCTTAAAGTAGCACATCTGGGAGGACAAATAATTTTTAACAGGAGATATGAAACTGAGATCAATTTTAAGTCCATGACACGTTTCATAGGAGTAAAGATATTGGTGTATTTGAGTAACTAGATGTTGTTTGTCCAAGGGTTATTTAAAACAAAGGAGGAGGCATAAAGGTTTTTTAATGGCTGCGGGTAAACCTGAGCTATGTGGTTGTATACGTGTGTGTGGCCTCAAGAAAAGGTGAAGGACACTGTGACAATACTTTTTTTTTTTTTTAAGTATTTATGCAAGAACAAGCTTCCAATTTGTCTCTATAGCTGGTCTTTGAAGCAAAGGAATTTGTATATTGCATCAGGCAGTATCGTATTAGGAAATGTTTTTAACAGTGTTTAGTGATTGAAAGTAAGATACAATAGCTTTATGACAAAGAAGCTTATGATGAAGGTCCTTTGTAATAGCTTTTATATTACTGTAAATCATGATGCTTATGGTTTACTTTTTATTAATTCAAATGAAGTGCAAATCAAATGACAGCTGACAGCTTATCAACAGGTTAGTTTAACCAGCTGAATATTATTTTACTTTAGATATATATTTCAGCTTTTAACAGGATTTTTAATTGTAAATAGTTTTGAGGTTTTTATCCATGTAATATGGCTGGAAGGTTGCAAGATGAGCGCAATATTTAATTCACGCTTGCAAGATATGGGTGTTTGGAACCCATTAGAAATTGACTTTTTGTTCTCCCTTTTAATTTTGATTCTTTCATCAGAGATGCCAAGACTAATGCTGTCATGACAGATGGAGACAGCTCATAGAGACATTGTACAAAAATTACTGGAGCAATGTGTCATTACCATGTAGTACCTTCAAAATGTCACAGCGAAAGTAAAATTCATTGTGGAACAGGGCTCTTCCTTCAGGGACAAGGCTTCCTTTAGGGATAATTTCACTCCTAGGTGCTGGACAGCATCATATTAGTCTCATTTGCACCATAAACAGTAGCAATACACATATGTTACACACTTGTTCAAAATCACAAAGCCACTCACTGAGAGAGAATCTACTCCCACTTGTCACCTATGTAATTCTGGGTGTCATTGACCTACTTCAATTATTGCAGATTCTTCCAACTCTTTTGTATTTAATTTGGCGATAGAGTTGATCAAACAATGCTAGTTATGTCAGCCTCATATCAGTTATTTCTTATAAATACTTAGTTATTAGCTATTTACTTCAATAGCAGCGTGGCCAGCGGGTTGAGGAAGGTGATTCTCCTCCTCTACTCTGCTCTCATGAGACCTCACCCGGAGTGCTGCATCCAGCTCTGGGGTCTCCACCATGGGAGGGACATGGACCTAGTGGAGCAAGTCCACAGGAGGACCACAACAGTGACCAAAGAGCTGGAGCACCTCTGCTGTGCAGACAGGCTGACAGAGCTGGGGCTGTTCAGCCTGGAGGAGAGAAGGCTCTGGGGAGACCTTACAGCACCTTCCAGTACCTAAAGGGGGCTACAAGGGAGTTGGAGAGGGAATTTTCACATGTAGTGATAGGACAAGGGGGAACGGCCTTAAGGTGAAGGAGGGTAGGTTTGGATTAGATATTAGGAAGAAATTCTTTGCTATGAAGATGATGAGGCACTGGAACAGTTTGCCCAGAGAAGTTGTGGACTCCCCATCCCTAGAAGTGTTCAAAACCAGGCTGGATGGGGCTCTGAGCAACCTGGTCTAGTGAAAGGTGTCCCTGCCTATGGCAGGAGAGTTGGAACTAAATGATCTTTAAGGTCGCTTCAAACCCAAACCATTCTATGATTCTGCAATAACTTGTACACTGTCAGTGGCAGTAACCTATGCCGATTTCTGCAAAAACCATAGGGATGTAGCAAAACTCTTCTGTGTGCAGAAAAGCTCCTGATTAATCTGAGTAGGAGAAATGAGGTACTCTTTAAAAAGTGTGTAGGTCAATAATTTTGGCTAGAGTAGTTGGCCATCACAGCAGAGTCCTGTAATGGGTCAGCATAAAAACACAGAGAAAAATTATGCAAGCTGTGTTAAAACACTGCCTTTGGTTTCAAAGTAAAGTATCAGAAGTGACACCATTTAAAAGATTATATAGTTCCACTCACAAGTCAGAAGGTTACATTTCCTATTCTACCTTCATGTTTTTTTGTCCATGGAATTCTGTAATGGTTTTGCTGTCAGTTGGTTTAAAAAGTGTCTCTATGAGAAAGGACTGTTTTGTTATGTGTGGCTCTCCAGCTATACAGAACTTTGTCAGCTGTGAATGAAAATGAATTTCCAATAGCTATTGACAAGCTTGAAAATGAACTCCAGAGCAAGATTAAAAACCACTGAGATTCTTATCCAGAATACGGATAGAAGCAGTGCAATGTTTTGTGGCACACATTGTCCCTGACCCTAGAGGTTTCTCCCTGGCTCTTGGGAGGGTCAAGCTCCTTGTCTACTTAGGCTTGATCCAGAGTCACTGAAACTGATGGCAGAACTCTCACTAACTCCCAAAAGCTGGGTCAGAAAAAATACCATCTGCCTTTTTGTTGAAATTGTGTGAGGGAATGCAAACAGTGATACTGTATGCAGTGGTACTGGTGCTTTCCACAAGAAACTGCATGGAAACCACAAGCTTATTTCACACTGCCCAATCTTCAGATGCAAGTATCTATCAGTTGCTACTACTGCTAATTTAGAGATAAATGACTTTGGATCTCATTACTAATCAAGTGCCTTCCACCTCCCTCTCCCTTGGTGAATGATAGAGTACTTGATTCTTTTAAAAAGATGGAGGTATTAAAGAAATTCAGCCATTTCTGAAGTTTCAAAGCCTCCACATCCAAATATCAAGACACCACTGTTAGGTGATGTGCAACATGCAAAATCCTTATCTGTCAAAAATGACATGTGGAAGAAGGGAAAGCAAAACCAGGTGAAAAAGTAGATCACCATGAGAGACATACAGTCCAGAACCCCTTCTTCCATATTTGCAGCTACTGAAGAAACAAACAAACAAAAAAAGTGAGATAATTACAACTTTGCCATAAAAATTGCAAAAGTAAATAACGAGTAGAGTCATCAGGTCCTTCAAAAACAGACTATCCATTTAGAAGGGCCAGAGGCTTTTCTCCACCTCAGCTGGTGCAAAGGAGCCCAAATTTGTACCAAAGAGATTTACTGTCCATTTCTTTCCCCCACAGACTTTCATAAAGACAATGACAAGTCCAGAGGAACAGTAGTGCATCAGGATGTTTCAATGACTGTGGAATAAATTCAGAATGAGGCAGTCAGTGGAAGACTGTGAGGAGGCACTACGAAGATTACACTGTTAAACTTAAAGGCTCAATCTTTCATGGTATTGAGCATTTTCTGAGAGCTTCAGCGTTTCCGTTCCTAATGAAAACACACAGCACTAACGAGAATGAGCCCATGAGTTCTCCTGGTGTGGTTGGTCACTAAAGGCGAAACAGAAAAAGCATCTCTTCCCTGATTGTTCAGAAACTCTGCATTCTTTACTTCAGACACCAGAGAAGCTGTTCAGAGATAAGTAAGCTCTCGGACTCTGCCTGCTGTTGAAAGGCACACACATACCCTTGCATATCTCTATCATATTATTTGGGCATGGGAGAAAATGACCCCTCTCTGGAAATCTATTCAGCTGTCAGATCAACCCCTTTATCTGGTTTCATACCGTTAGCTGAGAAGACAAGGATCCCCCTATCAACCCAATTTGGTGTTAACTGATTCAGCTTTCATCAGATTTTTTTTCTGAACTCAGAAGAAACCTGAAAGCCAGATCTTTGGGGGCTTTCCAAATGAGGTCCAAAAAATCTCACTTGGCAAAACATTTTGTGTAGGGACATATTCAAATGTGCAGAAATGTCCCCATAAGTGAAATGATACCATGAAGTGAAATGGTGGGTGCAAAATGAATGGCCTGGGCTATGCGCATAAGGCAGCACAATTACAACTCTCTGTTCTGGATTTAAAACTGCCTTCCAGCCCTGACAGGGTTCTTTGGTGAGGAAAATAAAAAGAGCTATAAGTGTGTTCATTTGTATTTATCTGATCCCTCAAAGTACTAATAGCCAGAGGAAGAGCTAGTTAGGTAAACAGCATAATTTTCTTTTCCTGAATTTGGTTCATAAATTAACTAGAGCAGCCTTGAACACAGCTAAGGAATTGTTGCAGCTTTGATACTTAGATTCCAGTTGCAGGTTTAAAGATATTCTTCTTCCAGCAGGGACCCTGGAGATTTGTGCAGTAACGCATTACCAACCATGAGTAAGGATGCAAGGATCTGGACTTAAGCTAACAGAAGTGATGATGTGTGAAAGGCTTCTGCTTCATTTTGACATGGTGATACAAGGGATAGGCAGATTTTGGGACAGACCATCTTTATCTGTCTGGCAGTCTAGGGATTTAAGCTGTGTCTATCACTCTGGCATTTCTGTGTGCTCAGACAGCGTCTGCAGGAAACATTCCCAATTATTCTCAAAGTGAAGTGGTCAGGGATGATTATCCCAAGAGGGACCCCCAGAAGAGCTTCATTTCATTTACAGGGGAGGTTCTTGTGGGGGAGCAGAGAAAAGGGCGTTAGAGAAAAGTGCAGTCCTGATGTAGAAGTTAGTGCAGACTCTCCACTTGAAGAGCCTTAAAAGGAATTGTACTCATTACCTCCTGGACCCTCACATGGAGCCACCCTGCCTTGGCAGCTAAAAATGGTGCCCTACAAGGAATCCTATTTAAAGAGATTTCCCTGGATGCATAGCCCCACCTTACACCACCTCACACATGCAAAGAAAGTCTGTACCCCTCTCTGCACAAGACATACTCTGCCTCTCAGGCTGCCCCATATACTTGGAGCCAGGGAGACTTGGCCACTGACTGCCAGAAACCCAACTAATCCACAAGGAAAAGATTCCCCTATGTCCTTCACAGAGCAAATGCATCCCAGGCATGCTGGAGTCACCCGGTCGGTCAGCACTCACTTCAACCACCCTGCTAGTGTGAAATCTTGATTTTTCACCAGAAAAAAGAAATTTTACCATGCATTTTTTACATCAGGTTAAGGTTTGAACCTCTCTACCTTGACAGAGTCTCTGTAACATCCAATTTTTATGAGTACCTGAAGAGTCCTTCTGGAATACTAATGTTCTCTGGTTCTTTAGGTGTATATTGCAAGCATCACAAACATATTTTTATTGGTATTTGATGGCTGCTTCATTTGCCAAGTACTCATACCAAATTTATGGAAGGCTATTTCTGAGTGATATAAACGTGGGAAATCCCTTTTGTTGAGACATGGTATTAATCATGTTAGTGCCTAGATCTCCATGCCCTTAGACCAACAAGATATACTGCTTCAGTGTCTACAGCCAGCTCCTAAAAATACACCATCTTCTGACTGATTTTATGCCTCAGAAGAGATGGGATAACCTGGTTCTTTAACGATCCACTGTCACTTCAGCATTCTCTCCTCTTTTCCCCCTCATGTGCCTACACCTTTGCGTGTTTAAGACTGAATGTGTGGAAAGAGTGACATGGGAACTGCCTCGTCCTGAGTGTCGATACAACTCACAGCAGTGGCAGGAGGGATGCCAGTGCAGGTCAGGATCAAATGAAGGCATTGCTTAGCATTCGTGTGAGTGTATTCCCAGATTAGGAGCAACCAGTACTCTCAGTAATCTCCATCAGTGACAGCCAGGTCTGTCTCCTGCTATCCACAATCATACACCACAAAAAGAAGGGTGGCACGCAGCCTCCACATGAATGTCCTGCTTCTTTATGTAGTCACGACCTCGACTCCACGGGAAAAAGGGGCTTAGCCCACCCACATCAGTCGTGCATTCTCCTGCCTTACAGTATGGTGTTTAATCAGCAGGGAGGATACAGGTACACCACCAGAATGTCTTGGTTCTGGATGTTAGGCTTTAATTCTGGCAAAGACTATTCCAACAAGCCCCATGTCTTGGAGGTGCACCCAACATCTGCTGCAAAGGAGGCACATTATATCATACATCATATCATATAATATCATATCATATCATCATATCATATTTTATAGGACTGAATCATATCATCTCTTAAGTGTATGTTTATTTTGTCTTATATTTGCACACTTATTAGCAGCCCATTCTGCTTTTCCCATGTATGTTAATCTGCACGGACACTCAGTGCATGAGAGCCCAGAGGTTTAATTATTGAGTCATTGACCCTTTTCTTTACCTATTTCTATGAAAGCAGGTCTGCTGGGATCCAGCTGAACCTCCCTCAGTCTGTCTCTGGTCTCTCTCACTCATCCTCCGTTTGTCTCTCTTGTTCTGCTACAGATCTAGAGCCACAAATTTGTCTACCAAACACCTGGTGGGTTCATCCCAGGCCCACCATTAGTAAGAATAAGTGACAAGAGTAGGCTAATCAAGTGCAGATAAATCACCCAGAAATCTGCCCCCACACTTCTGCACCTACAATTGTTTATGAATATTTTCCAAAGATTGTTCCATTAAGTCTTCACTGACTTGATCTGGTGCTTGGGAAAAATCTGTCTGGATGAGACTTGCCAACATGATGACTAGGAAGTGACAGGGCTGCCACATCCTGCATCTGAGCTATGCAATGCCCCATGCAGTTGATCTGCACACGCACAGCAAGTCTGACACATTCCAGAGCCATGGACTCTTGGAACAAGTCATCCCTGTATCACTTCTGCAAAGATTTTGATGTCTACAGAAATGTTCTTTCCTATGGGATTTCCAGGTTAATCACACAAAACTGCTAGGCAACACATTACACTTACAAGCACTGCTATCCCACTAAAATTTTTAGCCCAGGAAGGTCATGTCTGATCATCTTTCCAAGGAAAAATTCTCTATTTAATTACTCCACTGGTGAAAAACATGAGAAATAGTCAAGCATGTGCCATTAAATCTCTCCTGTTTCACACTGTCGGGTGCCTGGCCCCCTGCAGCACAGTGGGAACTGGACTGGTTTCTGCAAGAGATCTGACCACTGAACACAGGGGTCTGGAGAGCATCAGTCCTAGCACTGAGAGAGTAGCTCTCTCCAGGCCAGTCCAATGTTAATCCCACCAGTAAGTAGGCCAATTTGTGCCAAAGATGGTTTTTCCTCTCCTCTGTCGAGACCACCCACCCAGCACAGGGCACTGAATAGCAGCTATGACAGAAAGATTTTAACCTCAGCTAATGGCAACCAGAAAGTGACAGACTCATTTTCTTATTACCAGTCTTCCTAGGACTGAACAGCCAATTATTTTCTTGAGACTGCTTCTGTGTACTAAATTACATGGACTATCTCCAAAGAGCAGTGACAACTCAGTAAGCTGGGTGTAAGCTGGGTTACCTCTCTCGCCAACCCACAAACTGCTCTCAGTAACCCCACAGTGGTGCTGACAGACTCCAGAAATAGCCATGAACAGTGTTTTCTTACTAGAAGTCAGGTCTGGGTCATATCAGTGGGGGAGGTGAATTAAAAATGACAAGGGGAGCCATTCAGAGGGGTCTCATCCCTCTCGACGCACGGTCCCCAAAGGTGGTACTGAACCATGCCCCGCATGCAGCCTCTTGTAAACATGAGTGATCCCTTTTAAAGCTGGAACTGGGGGTGCCTGGCACCTTTTGTGCTTCCTGCTTCTCTAATATTTCTCCTCACATTCCTTCACTGCTAAATGAATGGCATGACTTTCTCAATGTTTTCTTTTTCGCAACACTTTCTTACAGTTTTCATTTAATTTTAATGCAAGGGCATCAATCCTAGTTTATGTCATAATAGATGGACAACAATAGTGCAGTTTAACTAAAATAACATGCTAAACAGTGCTACATGTTGACGGAGTCATGATGGATAAAATGTGGAGTGTTTTGGTGGTTTATATCTTCAAAGAAGAGCTGGCAAGTGTACAACGTGACAAATGTATTTAAGAATCTATGCCATTCAAATGATACTACCACATGTCTGTTTGGGATTTTTCCCGTCGAAATGTGGGAATATGGGCACAGATTCACTTGCATACTGTGTTCTTCTAACATAAAGTGTCGGCATCTCCAAGGGTGTGTCAGTGGCACCCGATGTCACCAGACACACGCTGCAAAGGAGACAGCCGAAATAAGTGTACGTTATGTGCGCCAGGCAGTCTTCATTTGTTTATTTCATGCAAAAAAGGAGGGGATCATGCTCAAAATATTCTCCCTGTAAATTTGTTATCAGCACGCGAAAGAGAAAAATGTATCATTTGCATTTCAAGGCATTACAAGTCCCTATCCTAGCTGAAGTCGTCGGCATTTGTGGTACAAAGAGACCAGCTCCTGATGTGAGTGACAGTGATGCAAAAAACTCCACTAATTCACGTCATCTTGACTGAATTATTCTGCGTTTACACCAGTTTCACTAAGATGGAAGCTGGCTCATGGTCTTTACACATATACATTTTGTGTCTTTTTCTCCTATTGTTTGTCACAATAAGCCACCTCCTTTGTTTATTATTTTTTATTTGTGCAATGTATTCATATTCTCAGAGTCCATCTGCTAAAAGTATCCTATTTAAGAGAAGATGGCATCATTAGCTACCCTCTCTCGCTATAAAGAAAGGAGCAGTTCCCATATTTTTACCCAGTTCAGTGGCTCAGTGGATGCACTAATCTTGCTGAACACTTCAGTTTAGATGGTATATCAATGAGGCATTCAAACAGAGCAGTTTATACACAAAAATTCTGTCTGCTTTGTAAAAGATTATCCTTTTATAAACACTCTGCGGAAAACATAAAAGCAAATAGGGGACAGCACATAGGACAGGAAAGATGTTAGAAGGGAGATTAATACTGAATGGGTCGAAATGAATGGTGCTTACCAAAACGAGGTCCAGATACTTTGGCTGCAGTGAAACATAAATAATGGGAATGACACATCGTTTATTCGGGATAATGAGTTGATCCGAAGTAGGGGCCTAGAACAAGAGATTAAAGATTAAATATCCATCTCCTGATGAATATCAGTAGCAAACTTTAACCTTTTCCTTCCAAAAGCACAATTTCTTTGAACAATCATGTCAGCACAACACAGTGAAGAAATGGGCTAAAGCAAACTTAAATCACATTCTTATCCTTATCCTGAAAGAAAACATTGCTCCATATTTTAAGACACAGTATTGTATTTTTATTTCCAGGCTTGTAACTCTTTCGGAACAATTATATGAGAACACAAAGATTTTGCTTCATGTTTTGTATTAGAAAAATCTGGCTTTAGCATTTATTGCTTACATTTTAGTTCTCTGCAATAATTGAAGAAAGAACATGCCCATCCTGAACATTCACTTGGGTGGAGAGATAATGACAAAAAGCAGCCTGCTGGAAAAGCACAGCATACCACATGCCGAATTAGAGTCTTGAATGCAAGGAGGACTTGGAAGATGCCATAAGCTTTGGATCGGGAAGGGCTGGAAGTGTAGTGGAGGGTGGAAAGGCACAGACAACTGGGGACAGCAGGCTGACTGTACTGCAGTGCTGGCAACCTGTCCGAGCTGGTCAATTAGTGGTACTTCTAGCTCAAGATGCTGTACTGCAACTGAGGCAGAAGACATAGGACAAGCGGGAATCTGGATAGCTGTGGCTTGCCCAGAACTTGGAACAGAGCAGCTGCTGGATGCATGCAGCCAGCCAAGCCCCGCATTGTGGTTTTGTTGATGATGGCTGCCTCCTGCAAGAGGGATAAAACTGGGGACAGAGGGAGGAGGGAGGAGGGGGCGAGACTTTCAAATGACATTTAGAAAACAGCCAAGCTAGAATGCAGGAGCGAGTTCAGCATGCTCTCACCTGCTGCGTGGAAAGGGGTTCATGAGCAAAAGGAGTTTGCGGTTTCATTCCACTCTCTAGGGAATGTGCTGTCCCAGTGCCAAACCAGCACGCATGTACAGCTGGCAGTTTCTCTGCAGAGGAAGCCTCGTACTGGAAGCTGTGGAAAAGTATCCATTTTTTCTTGGTAAATATTTGCATGCAAAACCAGATATTCCCATAGGTTTTTGTGAGGCTCTGCAAACTTGTTAAAGAGAAAGATTTTTGGATTTGTGGTGGGGGAGTGTGCATGCACAGACACGCAGTTCCAGTGAGGACACGGTCCTGGGGGATGAGCTCACTGAAATGGTGTCTTGAAGGACACTGAATACCTTTCAGACAGCAAGCTTCACATTTTGCTAAATTCACATTTTGGCAACAGAACAAAAATATTGCCATTTCACACTGTCCCTTTACACCATGAATTCAGATAGGATTTGTTGTGTTTTCCTTTCCTCTTGGGTCGAAGATATGAGTCCTCTCAGGCACCTTTCCTCATAGGCTGTCCTGTAACAGCATCACTCCACTGCCTTCATCCTAAAACCTCCTGAAGACCTTGTGAAAAACCTGAAACCTTCTGCTGCTGTATCACAGTTAATATGGTGAGAATAGGACCACAAGGTCAAATAATGCAGGTGAAGGAAGAGGACTTGGGGTGCTGGGCTGGTAGACGGGGCAGAGCTGACAAATCAATAGTAAGGGTGTGAACAGAAGACATATGGCTGGTTATCATCACGGTCAGCCAGGACCGCGCTCTGCAGGGCTTGGCTTGCCTAGGCAGTCCATGCGGGAGAGTGGGTTGGGTTTTCGACCGCTGCTTGCAATGGCAAAAGGAAGGGGAGGTCCGTCTCAGTGCCAAAGAAGCAGCCTCTCCGCTGGGGAACCAAAGCACTGCTCTCCAGGGACATGGACCACTGTGCTTGGCTCAGCTCCTCTGCCCGTTTTCAGCACCCTGCACTGATTTCCAGCCAGACAGGCTTTTATCCTTGAGATACGAGCAGCGACTTTCCTTTTATTCAGAAAGAAGCATCCATTTTCGAGCATTATCACAGCACAGATAATAAATATTACAAACAGCAGAGCTGTGAGGGGATGCCAGAGCCCTGCTGCTGACTGATGTCTGACCTCTGCAAAACCCATGTCACCGTGTCACATCACAGTGCTTGGCTGTGCAAAGGGGACCATCCTGCCCGGGAGCACACAGCATTGCAGGAGGGGCAGGACCCCTGCTGCTACATGTGCTCCTCCTCTCAAGGGGCCAAGGGGTCCTCACATGGCAAAAAACACTCCCTGTAGGGTCTGCAGGAGATATTTGAGGGATCTTGCAATGAAAGTTGTTGTAGACACACACATGACAATCCTTGCATGCTGTAAGGGAGAGAGCATGGTCTCAAAGGCCCCCACTATAGCATAAAGTGGGGCCCTCAAGGCTCCTGGTGGTCTCAAGGTTCCTGATAGCCTGCACTGACCTTTCTACGGAGGGAACTGATGGCACTGGGCCTTCCTGCCTTCCTTCACCTCACCTCACATCACTGCTGAGGAAGAGGAGGAGCTCCCAGATGACTCCAGCACACAGCAATGGGCTCTTGTACTTCGGAAGTATTTGTAACTTGATTTAAAATTAGCCCTTAGTAATGTGAAGATGGTTATGAGAGCAGCATGAGACAGAGAACAGACTATTCCAGGAGTATTTGTCCAAATTCAGTGGGTAGAAATGAGTTTTCCAGGGCTGCTTTCAGTACATAACTGGAAGCTCAACTTGTGACCTGAAATCCCAAGAGTTTTTATTCATGGAGAACTATCTGCCTGAACATCTGATTATGCGCAGGAGTGAGGCTTTTGGGTTGCAAAATTAGACAGAAAATGTCCACTCTGGGAAAGAAAGCACAACTTTCTTGTGAAACTGCTCTAGGAGGAACCAAAACTCAGGGGTTCACAGCTTGACTCACACAAGGGAACTATATTTTAAAACATCTGTGAATAAATCCATGCAAACAGACATGAGTTTTCTTAGCAAACCGCCCCAGCACCCATATTCACTGTGCAGTTTGTCAGCTAGGGGGGCGACAGGTCGTGGTGCCACCCCACTGCTCCCCTACAGCCACCATAGCGTACCCCAAGTACAGCCGCCCTTGCCCTGGGTTTGCTGCATAATCCTTGGAGAGAAAACAGGTCAGCATTAGCCTCATACTAACAGCTGAGGTGAATCCCACCAAAAAACCACCTGTCTCTCTTCTTTTGTTACTTGAATTTCCCCCGTACAGTATTTTCTTACGAGCATGTCATTAATGATGCAGGTATAGATATAGAACCTCTGTTTTTACAGGTGTGAATGATTTGCCAGGTCCTCACGTATTCTGATTCAAATCATCATGTCATTTTTGACAGTGCAAGCCTTTAAGGAAACAAAAGTGTTTTTACAGTGCCAGTGTGAGTTTACTAGATGTGTGTTACCCATTTAGCATCCAGAGGGGTTTGAATCGGGCAAAACTACCTGAAATTTAATTCTCTGAAATCACAGGGTGGGCAACTTAGAGTCTGTCAGACACCTTTGCACACTGAACCTGAATCCAAGTGTCACCCCAAGCAGTCATGGCATATGGGGACATTTTGACTTGTATCTGGTTACAGATCTGAAATCTGGATTTAGGTCTAGTAACTAGCAGCAGTAGGCAGTAGACCAACAAACCTGACGCATGCCGCTCTAAGGTGGAAGTGGCCTGTCTGCACCTGGTCCAGTTCAGGGAGCAGGACTGAAGAGCACTTTGCGGCAACCTGACACTGGGGCAGCTGGCAAGGACCTGAGGGGTGCTGGAGGGTTTGGCAGCCAGCAGCAGAGCACCAGGGGCTGTAAAGACAGGCTGCCTTCTTTCTGCCCCTTGGGGGCCAAGCAACACCCTGCCTGGCGATTCCCCTCACATCAAAGGAGCCTCCAGAGGCCCTGCTGATGGTCATGAGGGGCTGCAATAGCAGCGTAAAGCTGCTTGAGCTGAGTTAGCAGTGTGCTCACATATGGTCTTGGATTGTACCTTTCCACAAACCAGCTGTACCTCTCAAATAAAGACATACTGGGCAAAGCTCAGAAATGCATCTTTCTGGAGATTATTTCCATCTGCACATCACAAAGGATATATTGATTTAGCTACACTCCCGAGATCAGAGTGGAAACACTCTACAGTCGGGAAGCAGACACATATGCTGCTTATCAAAGCTATACATACGGTACAGAAAGATACCAGCGTGGAGAGCAACCAGCTATATTTGTACCAGCACACAACCTGTCCTGTAATTCTCTAAAACAAAGGAAAAGGAAGTGCTGAATGCTACTGTTCCTGAGCCACGCAAATGGCACGTGAGAGCACACTGATCCTGGCTGAACTCATGGACATGAGGAATCTAAGTAGTTGACAATTGCTGTCGCTGTCAAGGATCGCTCCCAATGCCTGTGTATTGATTGATTCATTTATTTTTATTTCATGTAGCTGCAGAGAAATGCAGTAATTGACACAATGGGAAAGAATATCCCAGATGAGCTCCAAGTGGAATCCGTCACCAGAGCAAGGCTGTATTCTCTCTGCAAGGCTTTTTCACCCATCCGGAAGAAGGACAAGCTACATATTCCTCAAAATTCACGGCATCTGTGTTTGTAGATGGTGACATAAGTCCAAAAATTACAAAGCAAGGAAGTCAGTTACCTAGATCATGCAGTGCCACTGTGTGCTGGCAATGTACATACCTCAAACTGGTGCAGGACAGTGTCAGTAAAATGGTCATCTGTGGAGGCAGAGAGGACACTGTGGTCTCCTGCAGCACTAATCCTTCCTGGTGTCTCTGGGATAACGGAGAACAGGGAAAGTTACTACAGGAAAACCATAGAACTGTTTGGGTTGGAAGAGACCTTTAAGACCATCGAGACCAACTGTAAACCCAGCACGGCCAAGTCCACCACTAAACCATGCCCTAAGTGACTTTGCTAGATGTGTGTTGCAGTGCTACACTACATGTCTTTTAAATATCTCCAGGGTTGCTGACCCAACCACTTCCCTGGCCAGCCTGCTCCAATGTTTGACAACTCTTTCCAGGAAGAATTTTTTCCTAATGTCCAATCTGAACCTCTCCTGGCTCAACTTGAGGACATTTCCTCCTGTCCTGGCCCTTGTTACGTGGGAAAAGAGACTGACTCCCACCTTGCTACAATCTCCTTTCAGTTAGTTGCATATATACAAATAAGCATATATAGGATAATCCTTGCACTTATTTCAGATATTTTCTGGCTCTTTGTAGTTTTGCAGTTTACCATAAATCAGGCCACAGTCGGCAAAAATGTCTCTGCGTGTGGGAGTAAAGGATCATTAAGTTCCTCTCTTTTCTTACCACCAACCAGTTTTGTACCTCCCGTAGCTCAAGATCCCCCACCCACAGCACTGGGCCAGCAGGACACATCCCACCAGTGATCCTCAGTCACTCCCATGCAAAATCCTTGAGCTGAGTTTAAATGTCTGCTAAATAGTTTAAACCAAATTGTCTTTGCTGCAGAGCCCATGCATTGAAGTCATCAAACAACATGTTGCTGCTGTTGTATGTGTGTCCACAGAAGATTTTTTTCCCTAGACAAAATGATCAGAGGGATGAAAACCCTCGCCTATGAGGACAGGCTGAAAGAATTGGGATTGTTCAGCCTGGAAAAGAGAACACTCCAGGGTGACCTTATTGCAGTCTTTCAGCACTTACAGGGAGTCAAAAAGAAAGATGTAGGCAGAGTTTTTAGTAGGGCCGGTACTGACAGAACAAGAGGTAGGTAATGGTTTTAAACTAAAGGAAGTTAGATTCAGGCTACAGATAAAGAAGAACTTATTTACAATGAGGGTGGCAAAATACTGGCAAATATTGCACAGAGAGGTGGTGGATGGCCCATCCCTGGAAGGTCATCTAGGCGGAACTCTGGGCAACCTGGTTTAGCTGAACATGTCCCTGCTCATTGCAGATGGGTTGGACTACACGACCTTTAAAGGGCCCTTCCAACCCAAATTGTTTTATGATTCTGTAACAAAGAAGCCTGATATTGGTGTTATTTGGACACTCTCAGGAAGATGAAGGCCAAGAATCACTGGTTCTGACAAAAAAGTTGCTGAAGTGCCCTGAGCACCAAGACAGAACTATCATCAAGCTCCTTTCATGTCTCCTCTACCAGTCTAATGCCCCGTGTAAGTAAGAGAAGCATAAAAAATAAATCTTTGATGGCTTCAAAAGATACCCTTGAAGGAAATGATTGATTGCCTGACAATGTTCAAGTGAAGAAAGAAACAGTCACTCTAAAACGCACGGCCATCTTCTACAGTCAGACTGAGACCACTTGCGAGTCCAGGATGGCTGGAATGAGGCACAGCATAGTGCCTGCTCATCAGGAAGAGATGACTCTGGATGCTTGACCTCAAGACTTCCATCTGACCCAGGTACAGTTGCGATCAACCTGGGAGAAAGGGGTCAGTGAATCCCAAACCCACCAACGTTTCCTCAGCATGGAGTTTGCTTGCTCTGTAGCTTTGCCATCCAGCAAAAGAGACCTCCTCCTGAGCAAGAGATGCAGAATCAGGCACAAAAAATGGCATAGCTGTTTCTTCCTGGAAAATTCCACCCAACATCTGCGCAGCAGCTGGATTTCCCAAGTCTATTATCTCATTTCACTGATCTGAATGAATTTGCTCTCAGAACAGTTGCAGATCTGTATATATCACTCATGGCTTGATTCACTATGTTTTACCTGAATGAAATATTAATTAGCTACACTGTCTTTTCTCCTCCCACCATTAAATGCTAATTAATTGTAATTCATGATGAAAAAAAAAGCGGCACATGAATAGTTACTTTGGCCCAAAACATTAATCAGTTCTAAAAATCCAAACCAATCCTAGTCAATTCAGAGTTTGAAACACTGCTGTGGAATTAAGTTCAACTTCAGTCTCATTCTTGTCATTACTGGAGTCTTTTATACATTTTTTTCTACAGATTCAGCCAGAGACATGCATCACTAATATACTGGCCAAGCATGGGGTCTCTAACTCATCTTGGACAGTTCCTTAATTCAAGAAAGGTCCCACAAGAAAAAGTATGGCTACGGTGTTTGGCATGAAGTAGAGACACCACGCAGGCTCTGGAACCTTAAGTTTGAAGATTTTGATCCAGAGGCACTTAAAACAGCTTTGCGACTCAAAGGCCATTAATACTTTTGCCACAAAACACTTAAGCTTCCCACTGAAATGGACATATGTGCTGCCAAGTTCTCAGCAAAAAAGGTGTTTTATGTGAAGGTTCAGAAGTATGAAGAACACACTCAAGACAGGTATTTCCAAGGACTTCAACTTTGAGTGTTAAATGTATGGGTCTACCTCCTCAGGGTGTACCTTTCTTATAGGCTTAATGGTCACAACTAGTTTTAGACTGAAATGTCACATAGTTTTTCTTTTCTTTTTTTCTTCTTTTCTTTTTTAAATTGACTGCTGTTTACAACGCACTCTGCAAACAAACTGGGCTGCTCAGCTCTACATTTTCTAACAGCGGCAGCCTTTCTTCTTTCTCCCTATAACAAAAATGCTTTGAAGTCCTATGCTGTTAGTTACAAGTATCCTGATATTTCCCCAGCAAGGATGTAATAGGAGCCAAAACAAGCCTCCAGGTGCCAATATTGCACCTGACAAATTAGGCACACGACTGGAAAAGGATGGGCCCATCCTTCTGCTTAATGTTCATTTCCTCTCATTTCCACGTTAACAGGAAGTAGTTGGAATGGAAAAAAGACTTTCCTTAAAGACCCGAACTATCAAAAGCCTGGAGCTGTTTCTCCTTGCAAACAAAAAACTTGGAAGCCAGCTACGTCCTATGATTTGAAGCTCATTTTACAGTGACTTATTTAACCCCTACTGACGGCACGATGAACAGGATGTTATGATTTATTTAACACTTAAAGCGGGTGTGAGAACAAGGTGGATGGTGCCCTTAGATGTAGTCTTTTCATAATTTATTGCTCCAAGTGCTTAATTTTTCCTCAGGGAAGCCTTTGATAGCCGGCTGCTGCAGTGTGGTTAAGTGAGTGCATTAAGCCATAAAGCAAAAATATCAATAATACTAAAAATAATAACTGTAACCAAAGTTACTGTTTTGCATAACAAGAACTTGCATGCATTGCTTAGCTGAAACTCCGAAGTTATATCCCCACACCAGCCAAATTGACTTGAGGATATTTAATGGAGCAGCACAAAGAGTGTTGAATTTACCTTCTGAGGACTTGAGCTGCACAAACACAAAGCAAACTCACTCTTGCAAAACGCCACACGGCTCTTGGAAGGCCACTGGAGAACCGTAACAAAGTCAGATAAAAAAAAATAAAATTACTAACATCTCCTGCGCTGGTACCACAGGGGACTCTGACCAAGAACAGAGTCACAAAAAATGTTATGTTTGACTGGCTTTAAAGTTGAACTGCTGCTTAATAATGTTGTAGCATCCCTCAGAGGGTTTATCTTAAAGCACCTTCTTTTGAATGGTCCATAATCTGTATCTGGAATACAGAACCATCCTTTAGAAACCATTTTCATGTCAAAGTTACTCAGTGAAATAATGTATAGATCTCCTGCTCTCTGGAGATCAGTGTTCAGCTCTGCTTCATGTCATTACATTGAAGGCCCTTGGTGACTTTACCAAGCATGATCTGTAGGAACGCTTGCACCTGTGGATAAAGGACTTCAACTTTGAATGTTAAATACCTATTTCAGGGGTTTTTTCCCTCTTGAGCATGCATGTGTGTGAGTAAGTTGTATTTTGATATAGACAGGCAGGTAATTCATTTCACTTTTAGGAGATGAAGTAACGATTTTAGCAAATTACATTTGTCTCTTTAATCTTGTATTTCCATGCACACTGAGTTAAATGTTGTAAAACTATCAATTCTGTCAAAACCTAACAGAAAGAAAACAAGAAACCCTGCAATCTTAATGTCCAAACTGACTGGTGATTAACAGGAATTAAATGTGCAGGAATTCCAAATCTTTTCTGATCGGAGATGTCTAGATGACTTTTGTTTTTCCATAATTGTATGAGGTTCCTACATAGTATTTAAGAATCAATTATATTGCAATTGATGTAATTAACTCTAATAATCCAGTAAAAGTCAGTAGGAGGGCTATTCAAGTCAATAGAAAAGAGAGACTATATTATGAAGGTGTTATTAACCTATACAGATTTTTACTAGACATTTCCTTTTCTTACATAATAAATATACAGTGATGAGGAAGGCTGTCATTATAATTTAATGGGAACAATGGTTCATCACTTCCTTTCCTGTACAAGCCTTAACTAATTCTACATACAGTGTATAAGTAAAATGAAGTTAAATGAATCTCATAAATTAGCTATTAATCATCCATCAATCATCTGTTGCTCCATGATTAAAATCTGTGTTGCATTCAGAGCTGGGAAAGGTATTTGGGGAGTGGCAGGAGCTGCATGTACATCTTCCAGTTAATTTATTCATGCACTTCCATTTTGCATTGCCAAGGGTACTTACTGAAACCAGTCCTGAAGTCAGAGAAAGTCTCCTGAGGAAAGTTCCAGCCCTTTCCAGAATAAAGTAAAACTCTCATTTCCATATTTATAGGCATCGCTATGGCTTTAAGCATTGTTGCATATGAGAACCTCATTCATGCTTCTCAATTCAGTCAGACAACTCTTTTTGGGGAAAGAAAGCGACACTATGGAGTCAGGGAAAGTGAGGCAGTGGTCTACTATATGCCTTGCAAAGTGATGAAGAGAATTCCTCTGTCCAAGATCCTAATCTCCTGTCTTATGCTCTAAGTCTTTTGCACTGCTCAGTGAGGCAAAAGTGAGTTCTGCCCGAACATGGCTATTAAAATCAGGCTTTTTAGGAATTTCTGTCTTCACCTTCATCAATCTGAGCGTAAGCCTTATTACGTATGGAAGACTGAATTGATCTCATTAGCAGAACTGCTTGTCTTGGCAGTAGACAAAGATCAGTTGTCTGTGCTACTGTTATTCAATTTATTAGTTGCCTTCTGAGAGACTGGCTACAGGTGATCCTCTTATCTTGCATCTTGGCAGCCTCAGTCTGGGCAGCTCTTCATGGCATCGTCCATCTCTCTCACAAAAACTATGCTGGACCATTGCAGACGGCTCCACAGCACACCCACGTACACGGGGACTTGGTGATACGCAGTGACCACTTTCCTACATAGAGCTGAGGTGATCAAAAGAGGCCCAGGAGAAGGCAAGCGCAGTGTTTTATTTATTCTGGAGTAATTTAAAATCAGAATAAATATTGAATTACCTGGATCCTCCGTGCAGTGTCACTGAATGTATGCAAAGAATGAGACTGAGACTGAGGAGCGGAGTTTTGTTTGTCTACTGTCAAAATACTTTTTCAAAGATCTTGGGAAGAGGGCATAATTTTTGAAAGCACTTCTTATACAGACCCCCCTCCATCTTTGTTCACGTTATCACTGCTTTGGGTAAGATGTAGTACATGTACTCAACTAAAGAAAGAGGGAGCTGTGATGTTGCAATAAATACAACACAGAGGAGTCCAGTAATGCTTTGTAACTACAGTGCTGATTTTTTTTTTTAAATCACAGCAGTAGGGCAAGTGCTCTACAGATATCAATAGTTGCACCAGAGCTGACCTATGTTGCACAGAATGAATGAGCTTTGACTATAGGAACACAGATAGGCAACCCTGCTGACTCCTGCTGAATAAACCTATTGTAAAGCTGGCAAACAGCATCCTTCCAGGGCTCTTGGACTTGTGGCTTCATCTAGTCTGGGACTCCTCAGTGTTTTATTCTTTATAACAGCATCATACTTTCCCATACTGCTAAACACAGAAGACATTTCTGATGTTCACATTGCAAGCTTCACTTGCGGTGTACTTGATTTGGTGGTGTCTGACAAAGCCTTTGCTTTAATTCAGGAGCCAGTTCTGTGATAACAAGGACATAGATGGAAAACCAGTGCTCCATGAGGCATTAAACCCCTTTTTTTCTTGTTGTGGTCCAAAGCAAAATGCCGACGGGTGTCACACAGCCCCACATACCAATAATTAGTTCGCCACAGCAGGTGTATTTGACCACAAAAGCTATTCTTTGAAAATGAGATCTTACCTTTTGGGAGGATTGTAATGCCTAACTTCCAGGCACAGGAAGCACAGTTGCAATGAGGTTTAAGCAGAATGACACGTCCTCTGCTGCAGACACCACCCAGGGGCTGAGCTGGGCTGCCCTACACCGTGCCAGTGCTACCTGAGGAGCACAGGGCTGGTTTTTGGGTGTCTTTGGAACTGCAATGCCAGGCAAACAAGCTGTGCCAAAAATGATAGACTGAGAACTGTTAAAGTACAGCAATTCAGCAGTCAAAACTTCCTTTATTTAAATCCCCAAACACCACTTAGTTATGTAATAATCTCAGTTCTTTCATGCTCCACGAGCTTGCCTTAAATTGTCTGGAGCAGCTCCTCAGCCGCAGATAGTCCCAGCTCACAGAAGGCAGTGGCACTGGGACGGTTCCCACCAGCTGCCGCTCTGCCTCGACTGCAATTGCATTTCACACACAAAAGATGACAATAATCTATCAAAAAAACACAAAACAAGAGAACCCCACCCTCCCCCTCAGTTTGAACTGTCATCTGCAAGAAAAGATTTCAGTGTTTCAGCTTCCATGGAAAATCAATACTGTCTTATCTTTATTTTATTACTTAAAAAAAAAAAATACTTGCGATGACAGTATTAGGTAGCACTGTGAAAAACAACTAAATATAGCAGTGGATCATAGTGGGTGTGAATGGAAAACAAAGGAGTCAGGAGCCGAGCTCCTGCTGCTGTTACGTCACTATAACACCCATAATTATGTTATTATGTACACTGCCCACTTCAACTATATCTGGACACCACTTACCATGATAAAAATCTGATTAATAACATGACATATAATCTTGGTTTCTTTGATGAGCATTAACTTCTGTCTTCTATATTCTTTTTCAAACAGACAGGATATTTGTTTTGCCTGCCTTCTACAGGGAGTTTGGAAAAGAGTGCATAAAGGAAAAATTAGAAAAGGTGATTTAAAATCTCATAGCTGAACTCATTCTATCTGGGTATAAAAGCACTTCTAAGGTGCTGCTGTGCATAAATTCTCTTAAATCTTCCTCACAAACACCTAACTTTTATAAATACTATTAGCTCCACATAGAAATTTATCTGGATTTAGGGCAAGCTTAGCTATAGAACTGCTACACCTTTTTATCCTGAGCACCACAGCTTTCAAATTTAAAATGCCCGTGTATGAGGGGTAGGTGATGGGTGGCTGAGGCATGGTGGCTTGGTGCCACATGGATCCCATGGGCTTTGTGCTGGATGTCCAGTGTGTCCACAAGGATGTCCAGTGGGGTGGCCATCACTTCTTCCCAGCACTGGGCAGGATCCCTCAGGTTTTTCTCACACCCTCTTTCATTGCCTGCGCCCCAAAAAGCAGTACTACAAATTCCTACAACAGGACCGATGTTTGGACAAAGTGAAGTGTTTTAAAGGCCTTGGGAACTTTTTTTTAAGTATCTAGAAAGTGAGAGGGGGAGAAAAACAAAACTGGCAGAAAAAAAACCCCAAAAACCAGTGCCCTTCAAGATAAAAGAATTTTTTTTTCCTTTAGCTAAATGAACATCGAAAAAACATATATCTTACTGTGTCTTTGGCCCCTGAGGTTATCCTATCTGCTTTGTTTCACAATTCAGCAGGAAAAACCCTCAAGATATTTCTAAGATAACTGTTAAATGTCTGACTTTCATCTACAATAGAGGAAATCTGTATTGCCAGCAGCTTGTTCTCAGAATTCCACCTTAAAACAGTTTTAGTACCACCAGACCAGAAGGGTTTGATGCCAAAGAGCTGTTCTGTCCTATTGAAAGCAGAGAATGGCTTCCTCTGCAATATGTACAAAGAGCAAGGAAATTTACTCAATTAATGTGAAACACAAAATGGCATCTGCCATCTGGAGATGCACACAAAAGCCACGGGCAGTCAAACACTTCTTAAGACTTTGGCATGTAAAATTAACATATTTTAAGACTTAAAGGGACATGTGAACTCCTAGCTTGCAAGGATTTCATGTGTCTCATGGCAAAATAAAATACACAATAGAATATTTCCAGCATAATGTCCCAGAAATATCAGTGCTAACCACCTACAAAAATCTGCCTGTGACATCAGGGCTACCATTTCTATACAGTTGGGTGGGAATTGAGTGGCTGTTTTTTTAAATATGCATTTTTAAACAATGGACAGAAATACGCTTTCACTAAACTTTAGAACTACACTAAAGTATGGTCTTTTACTGAGACCTGTATAAAAGTCTTGTTTCTTCTTGTGTGTGACACTGTGAACACTGGTTTTATTTTTCATTGCAAAAACAGAGTGATGCTGACTAGTCAAGTTTAGTGCAGATTCAGAGTGTATAAAAAGGGCTCCCTTTTCTCCAAGCATTTTTAAGTATTCTCTTCTTGAATAAAATGAAGAAAGTTCAGCTCCAGTGTCTGTTCCCTTTTGTGTATTAAAAAACCCATACTGGTTTAAAAAAAACATGACATATGGCATCTAAGTGGTCACCGCCATAAATTATTCAACTTCTGCTCACTCCACAAACGTAAATCTAACAAAATGCAAAACCTGAGGCCTCTCTGGCAAACTCACGGTCACATGTCTTTGGTGGTGTCTTCAGCACGTTTGGCCACACGGATCTGGTCACTGTGCCCAAAATTTTCACCGAGACATCCACTGTGATATACAAATTCACCTGCTTTTCACTCTACCTGCATCCTCCATTCTGACACTCCTTAGGATCACCTGAGCTGAGTCTCCCGATATTTTGGGGTACAGCCCTTTCCCCCTACCTTTTATGCACACATAGCACTGGTTTCACAAGCCCCGTTTCATGCATTTTGCTGGAGAAAGAGTGACAAAAGCAGAGGAGAGGGGAGAAATCAAATCCATTCCTGTTTAAGACTGTGTTCAGCAGCAGTCTCCCATGCAGAGTTGCTCAGGATGATCAGGATGCCTGAATAAGTCTGCACATGTGTTTTGCAAAAGCAACCTTAATTTAGGCACCTCCAGCTTCTCAGTGTTTCCCCTAACTTTCTTTCAGTGAATCCTTTTTTTCTTTTTTTTTAAGGCACCCAAATGAACATTTCAGAATACACCAGAAAGTTGGTTCACAGCCAAGGACACCAAACCTGCAAGAACTTACTCACGTGAGTTGCGATAATGTAGCCAGTGCAATACAATGAGATGATACACAGAGCAGGTATTCAGAAGTGTAGGGAAAGGGCAACAATAAGCTTAACAGACCTGGAGTATTAACGAAGAAGTGTCAGGTGAAAAAATTCTTAAACAGTGACCCTGTTACCTACTTTGCAAATTTCCTGGGTTTTTATACTGTCACTGATTTGCTGTCTAAGGATTCGTTTTACTGATTAATTTTTCAGTCAAAACACTCTTAGAAGTCACCCAGCAAAAAAACACAGGATAAAGCATAAGATATAAAAGTCATCATTCCAGTATCAACATTCACGTGGCCCATACATTTTGTGCCGCATTCTCATAGCAAAAAAAAAAAAAAAAGTAGATCAAACTGTACACTCAGCCAGAAAAAGAGGGCTGAGAAAGCACTAAAGCAACATTTAAATTTTATTTACCAGTTCATTCATTTGCCCTTGCATTTTTGAGTGTGTTTGTGTGAGAGGAGAAACAGGGACAGAGAGAGAGGGAAGAAAATGACTCATGCCTGACAATGTTACGATGTAAATGGTCATAGTTGTGGGCTTCCCTGGGGGAATTTGTAATACCACAGCAAAAATCCAGCTAGCCTGCAATTACGGTGCCGGCAGCGAGTCCTCCAGCACGAGCCATAATGTCTGGCTACAGCTGGTGGGAGCACTCTGGCTGTGTCCACCCTTCAGGAGCATCCTGGGCTCTGGGGACCAGGTGGCTGTTGTGGGGCAAAGCTGCCGGGACAGCCCCACAGCTCCAGGCAGGCAGAGCTCTCCCAAAAACTCCTTCCCACAGAGGGATGGAAAAAAGAGTGTGCTTTAATGCACAGCTCCCCTCTTAGCACATGCAGGTACATTTGGAGTAGGATCCCCAGCCATTCCCTCCGACGGCAGAATCCCATCCTGCAAAAGAATCCCTTAGTGCCACTGATGTGAAGGACTCTGTGTTAAAAATAAAAACACAGTCCTCAGCAAAAGCAAGCAGGGTTCCAGGGAGAGGAACGTGAACCCATGCCAGTGACAGACTGTAAGTGCAACATGACGGAGATGCTGCTGTAACCGGACAGTTGAGAGATGAGCTGGGGTTTCCAGGCATGTCACAGGGATGACATCCCGCGGCTCCGGGGGCCGGGGCCGCTGAACCTGCTGCCGGCCAATCCTTGGAGTGTCACTTACATGAGCTCCAAAGTAATCTTCTGGCCCACCCTTCAGGAAAAAGATAAGATGTCATGATCAGCTAATAGGAAGTGACAAGAAGAGATAAAATGGATGGGGAGGGAGGGAAGGTTTCGGATTGAAAAGGCATTATTCTTTCCTCTAATGCCAACCCTGCTAACAATAGGGCTGAGTTAATTAACGGGCTATTTGAGCACTTTCATCCCTTTTTGCATATAGCATTAATTTTTCTACAGATACATATAACACAATTAACCTATAGCTTTTCAAACAATCAGACATGGCAATCCTTTCAAACTGGTGGGGAAAACATTGCACTTTTACAGAAAAAAAGGATTTAATTAGGGAAAAAGATTGAGAAGAGTCTTTGTTCCTCTACTCTTCCAGCCATTGCCTTCCATCTGGTATGGGAACCTATTACCAAGACATCTGAGCATCTTCCATAAAAAAACAACAAGCAAACACACAAAACCCCCAAGTTTCTGGCTTTCCTCCCTCTTTAGAATAGAAAATCCTATCTGTCAAGCTTAGTTCACTTGCAATTAAGAAATCTGCTTCACTCCAACGAAATGTTAGCGCGTCACTTGACAAAGTCCCATTGAGCAGAAAGAGAGGTTTAGGCTGGAAAACGCTTGTAAAGTTTCTCCCCAAGTGCTGCTCCAACGGCACCTCTAACTGGGGGGGCCGAGCCCTACCCCCTGCAACCACCCCGCTGCACACGCACAAAGCCTCTGGTACTCGGTCAACTCTGCAAACTTCAACAAAAACCTAATCAGAAGTGCCAGGCTTTTAAGATCATAGCCCTGCCGTGATGTTAATCAGTTTGGTGGGGGAAGAAGCGTCTCTGGTGGGTACAAAGCCGAGGACCAGGGGTTGTGATCTCTGTGCGGCTGCTGTACGAATGACAAATAACAGCAGCGAGCTGCTGCCTTCGCCGGAGAGCCGAGCGCGCACGATGGGGACAGAAAGGCTCTCTTTATGCTGCAAAGAATTCGCAGCTTAACCAAGCCACAATATGTTTTGAAGTTTTTGCCAAAAAGTACAAAAACCTGTAGTCAGTGTAGCTAGGCATTTGATAACAAGCAGGATTTCTTCTGCTCGACATATTTTCCTGATGTATTTGTTTGTAAAGGTAGAGATAAGTATAGTAACACAATCTGTTCCTTAATATCATAGGCAAAGAAAAATCACTAGTCACTAGCTACAACAGTTTACAATCTCTGTGAGACAGCTGCAAGTATATGTTTATTTTTTATTCTAAATATCTCAAATGGAGCCTGATCCTGAAAACCCTTCTTCCTTCTGATGATGCTTGTCTGCAATAATAATACTAATGAAAAGCAACTGCTGATGTAAGGAAAGAAAAGAAGGTGAGGCTCGGATTCCCTACCCAGTGCTCATAATAGTTATTTTCACTAAAGATAAGAAAGCAGACTTGGATGTGCCATATCACAGAAACAAGCCATTCTGCCCGTATCTACAATTTTGACAGTTATCTATGGAAAATGCAGACTTAAAAAACTCTTAAGAATAATTATTAGAATTCATAGCCAAAATAACATACATCAGCCTTGATTAGTTCCATGAAAAAGCAGCCTTAAACTGGTAGTTTAAAAACAGGAAAATTAGCGGTATGATTAAGAATGAATGGCTAATAAATAGAATTTTGCTAAAACACATTAAGGTTCAGATCAAGGTCACAAAAGGAACTGATTGAGGAAAACTGTCATTTTTGCTAGGACTCAGTAGCTGTTGTAGCAACACTGTTTCCTCTGAATCACAGTCTTGTAATGAGAAATTACACTGTTGGGGTTAATAAAGACTTTGCTTGTCACGTTAGTTTCCCCAAAATTTAATTTAAAACATTATGCTCAAAGAAAAGGAAAATTTCCTTGTGTGCAAGTAGACAGAAAGCAACATGACTAAGCTAAGTAACCCCTAGTAAAATGCAGGGTGAATTTGTGCCATAGTTCCAGTTCTCATGTTTGTTGTAAATTCTCTCTAGTAAAAAAAAAATATCTGCAAGTGGCCCAAAGCCCTGTTTGTCCCCGTTTCTTCCAAAATAAACAACTTCTGCTCACAGCACCACAGCCCCCCACTAGCAGAGTCCATGCAGGGAAGTGCTCCCCGGCCGGGTCTGAGATTTGCATTTCTGCCAGTTTCCCCACTTCTTGGCTGTGGACAACCTCCAGGAGGGTCTGTCTCTGCCCCCTTCCTGTCCTGAGCTGAGCAAAGGCCTTGGACCCACAGGTATGGTCTGAAACTCGGTATTCCCAAGGAAAAGATTTACAGGGAGACTTCAGCGAGGCAAAGCCCGTCTTCCTGCGTGCAGGCACCAGCAGTCCTGGGCTGCGAACTGGATAGTGCCTAGAAGATATGGGCACAGCTAACCTCAGGAATTTCAGATGCAATTCCCTTCTGAAAACAACCCTATTCCCTTGTCATCCCACTTGCAGGGAGCTGGGGTGATTGCAGAGGATGCCGAAGAGCCGATGTGTGAGTGCTACCACTGCCTCACATTTTCACCTGGTCACGATGGTGCGTAAGAGAAAGAGGGAGACACCACAAGCATTCCAGGGGTTCTCCTCCACCTTGTGCTCCCAGGAGACCTCAGTGCTACCAAGCTGCATGGCAGCAGTGCAGCCAGCTGCCCTCCAGGGCGGGTTCCTTTGGAGTGTGCAATTCTACACAGGCACGTGGATCCAGGCTTTGTAGGGAGAACCAGCTAGGAACCAACATGAATTTTAGCATCAGTGAAACTGTTCAGCAACATACTCTGCTTCGTGGGTGCAACGCTCCTTTGAAATAAATCCTCATGTTTATCCCAAGGGGTTGGAACTTTTACTCTCTGTGGGTTTTTTTCCCTCCTGGGCTAGTACTTCGCACAAGAAGGAGCTGGCATGGCTGGCCCATGATGGGAGGTGTCACAGCCCTCCTGAGCGTGGGGTTGCTGCTCGGTGGCATAAGCTATTGTTGTCGTTGTCACTATCACCAGGCCTGATCAGGGTCAGCAAACCAACGCGAGAGCTGTTGTATAACCCCGCAATAAAAAGACGGTCCTTGTCCCAGAACACACTCGGGCTGGTTTTCTGACAAGCTATAACAGGTTCTGCAGTGGCACTTTTTCTGTTGCTAAATAAAGAACTTCTGTCTTGCAGAGCCTAAACCCACTCCTGAAAGATTGAAAGGAAAACGAACTAATAGGACAAAGGGGCTATGTATGGGGTTTTTTTAACATTTGTTTGTTTTGATCTTAGTTGCAAGTAATTTACATGGAGTGAAGCGCATTGACACGCAGAAGAAAATAAATACTCAATTTGAAAAAGGACAACTGCTTCAGCCCAAACTGAATGCAAAAAATCAGAATCATCCAGATAAGATTACTGGGCCAGAAATCACATTTTTATTAGTACATAAAACACATGTCACTCGACAATGAGTATCTGCAGCATGGAGTGAAATAACTCTCCAGCAGCGAAGTCAATATTTAAATCAATATCTCTGGTAACGAAAATATCTTACTCATTGATATAGATTGGATTTTTTTTTCCTTATGAACCTCTCAGGAGGTAAACAGCGTATTTCTGTTGTAAAAGCAACTAAACAGTATTGCCAAACAGGTCTAATCTTTCCTAGAATTCAATAGCATGGTGCTCTGAAATTATTAATGTTGTTATAAATGCCATTTGACCTTTATGTCAGGGATGTATTTCCTTTTCATAAAAAGGCACCTACATTATTTTGGGCCTGCTGTGCTGCATGTAAACACAGTAACTTCAGTGGGAGCTTAGGGCACCGTGGGATGATTTTTTACATTATGTAGGTACCTAATGATTCAGCTACTCAAAGCTAAAATCCATAAAAGATGTTAGTGCCTTTACGTTAATTGCTGCAACAACCTCCATCTATGCCGGCGAAGCTGTGCAGCATTTCAGAAAGGCTCACAGATTGCTGGGACCACAAAGAGGCTCAGAGCATCATCAGCTGGGCAAAGGGACTCCCAGGCCCTCCTCCCCGGGCCAGCGCTGTGCTTTGCATTGCAGAGCCATTAGAGATGGTAAAATATTCAGCCCTGGAAGCAGAGTGTTGCTCCTTCCGAGTTTCCTGTTTTAATCACCTTTTTCACAAAGTCAAGCTGACTTGTTTCTTCTCCTTTTGACCCTGTGATGGTTTGGTCCCTTTCTGCCACTGTAACAAAACAACCAAACAAAAAACAACAAAGGAGGAGTAGGAACGATCCCATCCCACAGCCTGGTGGCAACACATTTTTTTAGAGAGAAGAGAGCCGTGACTTTGCACAGCTTTGGAACCAGGCAAGTGTTAAATGACGATTTCCCACCTCTAAAGGGGACACCCTAACTCGTGGGCTTTCCCATGAAAGACGGGAACTGACACCACCGTGAGGACGCCTCGCAAAGGAAGCAGGGCTGGGCGCGGTTCTGTCGGAGCCCGCAGGTGCGGGGAAAGCCCGCGCTGCCTCCTGAGCGATTCCTACGTGTCCCTGGGTACCTGCCCACTGCAGGGTGGCTCTGGCAGGCACAGACACAGCAGCGTGGCACCTGGGGAACTTGTCTCCTGAGCTGAATGATCTGCAATGACAGTTTTGGATATGGACACCTAAAGGCAGCCTATGCTCTGCTTCAGGCTCCTAAAACCATTGGCTTGTTCAGGACCTTACAAAACCACCCAGGCACCTCAGTTCTATTAAAATTAATAGTATAGCACCTGCAAATGTTTTGAAAGGCTATTAGATGCCTCTCTGCCCCGAAAAAGTTGTCCTTCAGTGCCTTGCCAGACTGAGTCCTTAGAGATGACAGATTGGATGCATTCTTCAGATAAAGGGAATAACTATTAGAAAAGATTCTTTAAAAGGTTGCTAAAAGCTCTTCCTATATAATATAAAAGCCAAATCAATTCAGATCACAAAAAAATCAAAATTCTTTCCCCCAGGTTATAATCCCTCTACAGAAATATCTTCCTCTTTCTTAAAAACCTTGACCAATCAAAAGAACATAAGTCTATAAAATTAAATTACATTTCCAGCTTTGATTATTCAACAGAATAGGGTAGAGTTTTAAACTATCAAATGTGCTTCCTTTTCTCCTGCTTGATGGTTTTAAACTTCTTAAGACTATTAATGCAAGTACTACGACAGGGCAGCACAAAGTATGTTTTAAATGTGCTCTTAAAATCTCCACATGGAGGTTGCTGAAAGAGTTCAGATCTTTGAACCACGGTAGGATGGTGCTGGCTAAGAGCTGTCCCTCTCTGGCAGCTCTTACGTCCGATATGATTGATAGAAAGAAAGCTGCGTTAGTTTTTACGGGATTAGTTTTTGTATGAGACAACAGAGTGCATCCCCCAAGGTCTTCACTAAAAAAGAACAACCTGGAAAGCGTCCCAAATTTTGTTTTTAAACTTTCGCCCAGCATCTCTTTGGCCCCCACTGCAGGTAAGGCATGCTTTGGTCAAAAGAGAAGGAAAGCTATTCAAGGTGAGGAGTGACTGATTTAACCAAACCCATACTGAGCACAAACCCATATCAGAGGAACGAATCAAGAGATGAAGCTAAAATCAGCCTTTCCTGTAATACAGTATGAATCAGAACTTGCATCTGCCAGAGTTTGCACTGGAGTTCTCAACAGACTTGGCGATTACACCTCCTGGAGGTGCAACTGCGTGTGACACCAAGAGAATTCAATGCTGACTGAGAGCAAAGGGTTTTCTGACTCACGAGAGGCAGATTCTTCCTCAGCAGGGTTGATGTGACAAATGATCACTGCTCCCAGAGTCTGCTGTTTGCTGTGAATAAATGTACCAAGGGAATTCCCATCCCGGCAGCGTCGATCCAGTGGCGTGCACAAACATGGGGCTGGAGACCAGCTGATGTGAACTGGGATGGCTCTGTTGGCTCTGAAGGACATCTGACATTCACTTTCAATTTCTGATTGGAGAATTAGGAGGAAGAGTGGGATGATATACTCTTGGCATTACTAGTTCAGAGAGGGATGAAAGGGAACTGGCAAAATGTCTGCTACCAGAGAAACACCAACACTATGTCTACTGCCACAGAAGGATTCTTCCAGGAATCTGGGAGAGAAGCATATAAATGGAGCTTTGCAATGTTTCTGGAAATGCATTTGTCCTGACAAGTCTTGCTGGACCCAGGTACCCAGGGCCACAGGAGGCTGGAAGAGACAGGAAGTTACAGGTGGGTGGCAGCTGCTTGGATGAGAATTTCCTCATGGGATAAAGCAGGTGGAAGGGTTTTCCCTTTCAACCTTTACACCAACCCAGTGGAAAGAGCAGGTGGGGTAAGACCAAGGCCCGGTGTGAGAGAGAAACATCACAGTGGCTGACACTGGAGGCAGCCTGTGTAACCGTGATCCATCCTTTCCAATGGACCTGCAGGGTATTAGGAGGGCTCCACCCCTACTCTGTAAATTCACATCTACAGCCTCATTTACATCAGGGTGCTCCTTAAGAGCTGACAGCCAGGAAACTCAGATGAGTCAGTGACAGCTCTCTGATTTAGCGCTGTCCTGCAATGTTGAGCTTGGGAAGGCACAAACAGTTAACCTTAAAAGCAACCTGGCAGGAATGGGGTTTGGGAACCAATTCACCGAATTTACGCAGTGGGGTTTAAACTGAGCAGGACATTAGCTGATACTCAGTGGGCAAACTTAATGGCCAACATCACTCCATCAGCCTTTTCCCATGAAAAACCTGCACCCTAGGTGCTACCAAGTGCTAATTTGTTAAGAAAGCCTTAATTGAGTGACAGTTAATTATTGACAGATTTGAACTACTTTATCTCTCAATCAAAACCTGGCTCTGGACCAGGCAGCAAGCAATTTACAGCCACAAAGGTAAATCTGGCCACGTGCAAGCTTATGCTGAAGCCTTATGGTTCTCCCTCCCCCACCCTAAATTTCATCTAAAATTTCTCTCTGAAGGAGCCGATGATTCCCTGGTGATCACCAGCCCACGTCAAGGTGGTTACCCTGCTTAACCCCACTTGGCACAGAGTGGGAATTACCAAAGAGACATCCATCTGGAGCTGCCTGAGATAAGAGGTGTCCAGTGTTAATAAACAGGCTTCCTCTACACCTCAGCAGGGCCTTCCTTTTCTAAACAGCCTTCCTTTAATGTTGTAAAATGTTTTTTTCCATTTACTCAACGATCATGCCTTTGCTGGTGGGGGAGGGCCAAGGGAAAGAGAGAGGGAAGAGAAGAGAAGAGAAGAGAAGAGAAGAGAAGAGAAGAGAAGAGAAGAGAAGAGAAGAGAAGAGAAGAGAAGAGAAGAGAAGAGAAGAGAAGAGAAGAGAAAAGAAGAAAAAAGAAGAAAAAAGAAGA
>VZTD01003019.1:2121540-2126540 GCA_013397725.1 Rhagologus leucostigma
GGACGCGGGGGGTCCCGGCCGCCGCCGCCTCCCTGTGCCGGGAGAGCCGGGGCGGCGGGGTCAGCAGCGGGAAGCGGCGCGGGATCAGTGTCCGCGGGCGGTGCGGGGGGCGCGGCCGACGCGGGATGGAGCTCCCCGAGGGGCCAGCGTCGCGTCCGTGTGGTTGTGCCCCGGCCGCGGAAGAGCGGGTACGCGGGATATGAACTTGATGTCTTTGACGAAGTAAGGGATTTCAGTCAGGGCTGACAAGAGACGCGGCTGCAGACTAGAGGTGCCCTTGAATGTCGGGCAAAAGTTGCCAGGACGAGCTTTCGAAAGCCGCTAGTTTCCCACAGGTCCTGAGCGCTCAGCAGATCCCGTGGTGTTTCTGGCTGTGTGGCGAGTGTCACCCCAAACGCATCATCCGGGCCTGGGGACGGGTGGGGAGCACGTGGAACGCATCCATACATCCGTGGCCATGGCTCGGTGGCAGAAGGTCCTGTGTTGCTGAGCGCAGGGCACAGAAACACGTTTGTGTCACCGTGAGGTGTAAAAGCTCAGATTATTTGTCACTTCCATCGCCTGTAGAGGTTTGGCAATATGCAGAATGAATTATATGGAGGCAGTTTCCTTAGCCGTAGATTTGCATGTGTCACATATCCTTTATGTCTTCTTCTTACAGTTTTTCTCTGAGTTGCCATCAATCACATAAAGTTTACGACCACTGCAGCTCATTTTGCATTTGTTTTATCTGCTTTTTGTCCAGAGCTTACTTTTAGCAGCAATATCACATACTGTGAAATGTTTATTAATACTCAAGGGTAGGCAGAGTATCAACATTTCAGGAGGTGGACTGTGATAAAAAGTACAATGTATATACTTTTCACTAACAGCTCCCTATTAAATTATTCTGTAAAGTATCCTGCGTTCGCTGAATGGCACTGTCAGTATATACAGTTAACTTCCCTGCCAGTTGAACTCTGAGGCCTCTCAGTGTATATAACTTATCACTTTTATGATTGGTTGATAAATTGAGATATTCATAAGAATGGACACATTTTCAAATTGAAAAGTTTCATTTGATTCAGAGCAGAATTGTAAAAACTGCAATTTGTAGTCTCTAAATAGTGATTTATTCTGACTCCAAGTGCAGCCTGACTGCTAAATTAAGTAATTTAAGAATTGAGATTTAATGACATCGCGTAGCTTGGAAAAAATAATATCTTGGAAAACTTGGGCTGAATTCATAGTAGGAATCTTGAGAACTGTTCAGTATTGTCTCTACACAGAGGCCATGTGAGTTATTTTCTTCATGATCAGTGAAATAACAAGGACCAAACTGGCTTGAGAGGAGGAAAATGTTCAGTTTTCTACTTTGAGCAGCTTGATTTCTGTTTCTCATTCAAAAGATCTGTTTCCTCAAGCAGTGCCGAGCACGGCAATGTGATGGAGGGCCCTGCATCTCCCCAGTTTAAAGGCCTGAACTAATGAGATGCCGAATCCCTCCTGTTACTGAGCCCTGTAGTTGATGGGAATCGCGGATGTTTGGCTTTCATAGGAACTACTGAATACCTAGCTCTATTGGGCCCTGGGTATCACCAGGTTCATAAAACAAGGGTTGCTTTTTTTCTTTAAGGCTAAAGAGCAAGCAGCATAATTTTGAAGTAAATCGGGCACTAATTTTTGCTGCTGCTTCTTCTTATGGAGAAATCCTAATAAAGTAGTTTTTACTGCACAAACAGTTGCTCATCCTTTCTGCCTTGTTTCAAATTCCTTGCTAGACATCTCAGCTAAGGGAGTTGGATAACCTTTTCTCCCAGGAAAACTTGTGTTAGAACTGCATGAAAAGGTAGTACTTTCTCCCAAGAAAACTTGTGTCAGAGCTGTACAAAAAGATAGCACTTTCTCGTTAGTGGCTGATGTGATTTTAGCACTGAACAGATCTATGGTGAACAGATGTCATCTGTTCTTCAAATTTTAGCTGTGGTTTTGTGCATGAAATGCTGTTGACTGGAATAATTTTCATCCTGTGCTTGCTGGCTGATTCTGGCAAAGCCATACCCTGTGTAGTGCGTTAGAGTGAAAGATCTAAATATTTCTATTCGCAGAAGCATGTTAAATTTCTTGCGTAGTATTGGCATAATGGGCTGACATGAAGCAGGCAGACACTGGACCAACGAAAGCAGTCGGCTTGTGAAAAGATGGGAACAATTTCAGCTCTATAAACTGATATCTCTTTGAATTCATCCAGGCGTATCCATCAAGTTTAGCACTTTTCTGCTGTGTATTTAATGGCTGTTTAGGTTAGGCTAGGGTTCTTCAAAGGGGCTGACGAGGGCGAGTTTGAATTTACATCTCCTTTGCATCCTGTAGGTGTATGAATTAATCTAGGAGAAAATGATCACCGTCTTTCTAGATCAAGATGAGTTAACAAAATTGATTACAAAAACTGATTTATTCATAATGAGTGTGGTTAAATACCTGACATCATACTCATTTCGACAGACCATTCTAGCCAAAGGTTTGGTAACAGTAACTCTTGGAGACCTAGAAATTAATCTGTTTCCATTTTAAATATCAATGCCTATCAAATGGATATGAAATAAACCCATGTCTGTAGCTGCTGTGCTGTTAAGAGGTTATTCATAGCTACATTGTAATCATATCTCCTTAAACAAAATATTTGAAAGTAAATTTGTAAATAAAATACTACTGCTATGTTTATGGATGGACATAGAAATCGCTGAGGCCCTTGGTATGATTTTTAATTCCGTCGGCATGGAAAACGTTTGGTTTCTGAGGAAGCCACCTTGTGCGAGTTGAGGCTTGAGATGTGACCGGCGAATTTAACATAAACTACACTTGGCATGCGAGGAGTATCAAAAGCGATGCGTAAACCAAGTGTAACCTTCACGAATTTAAAACTCTCTAATTCGGAAAGAAATGGTGCTTCTGAAGATTTCTACGTAGATCTTGACAACCAAAGCTATCTTGCCAGCTCTGTTTTTCTGGAGAGCTGTACTGAGGCTTTAGATGTATGAAATACAGTTTTGAGACAATGTGCAGCCAAAGTACTGGTAACTGTGTAAAGGACACACACTTCCTAATTATTTCTCCCCCTCCCCAAGAGTTGCTTATTTATTCACTTCTAATTTAATTCACTCTTGAATTCTGCCTGTCGTGGCTGGGATTTTGCATCCCGCTCTACGTGCCATTCCACTTCCCTTGAGGTGCGAATTGGTTTTGGTCCTCTGAGACTGAAATATTAACTGGCCATTCAATACCCATTCTGTTTTGTCAGGCTAAAGTAGAACTATTTCTCATATTTAAGCCGAAAGGCATGTAAGCCTTAAAGCTGGCAGCCTGTAGGCTCAGGATAACACCAAGGCAAATGGGAGATGTTGCTTAATACCCAGGTTAAGTGTACGATAGCTCCGATGCTTTCAGCTTCCATCAAGGGAAGGAGGGGACATCGCTCTGGAGCACCTCCTGCCACATGTTTGCGGTGGCAGAAATGGGCTGTGCAGCAGCGGCTGGTGCGGGGGCTTGGGGAGGGAAATGGACACTGGGGAGGAAGGATGCATGGCAATGACCTTCCAACCTGGCGCAGGACAGCCTGTTTCCTGAGCTGCTGACTCAAGGGTACAGCAAGCCCTCCCCATGTGTGTCCTTGGTTGGGATTGGGCAAGAGAGAGGGAAACAGTGGTCAGGCACCTGGAATTTTCTGGGAAACGTGCAAAACTTGTAACCTGACATGAGGTTTTTGGTGTGAGTCTGGGAACTTATTGCTGGCTCTCAATCAAGCATAGCTTGACTACAGAAAAGGAAGGAAAAGCGTGAAGGTTTTCGGTGTTGGTGGGTTTTGTTTGTGGGTTGTTTTCTTTTCCTATTGGCAAGTACTATCTTTATGGTGGATGCCTTCAGAATATCTTAGGTGAAATAAGCAGGAGCTCTTTCAGTTATCTTTCAATTAGTTTAGATCGCTTTCAAATGAACACCACTGGACTGAAAGGTCAAGCTTGGCCCTGGCTTATTCTGTGCTAGTATCACCTTCATAAAAGCCCTGGTGGTGGTCACCCCTTTCCACCCCCTGAGGGCTTGGCCAGTTCTTTACAAAAATAACCCTTCTGGTATTCCTCAGATTTTTTTTTTGGTGAAGGTATAATTGTAAGAGTCTGATTCTGCCCCCTGAAAAACTCCATTTGCATCAGTTGGGAGAAAGCAGGAGACAGTCTTTTACATGCTGCCAAGCAGGGCCTGACCCTACCCCTCACACATAACAGGATTTTGGTATCCCTTGACTCCAGGGGAGTTGCTTGCAGGGTGGGATGCTCCCTGGTGTGCAGGTGGCAGAATTGGGCCCCTGCAACAGAAATCCTTGTTATTTTATTATTATCATGAGGTAGCCAAACTTAACTCGCTTAATGTACTTTTTGATAAAGAAAAGATCTCTGAAGACAGTGACCTGATAACAGTGTAAGGCTCTGGATTTTCCATCTGAATTCATGATACTTTTTGATTTTAATTTTTTTTTTATCATTCTTTGCTTTCCTGTGTGCAAGGAACCTGTAATGTAAACAAACATCGTGTCCCTTGCATAACTCTCTGTCACCAAGTCTCTGAAAATTCTTTTAGTACATCCAGAATACATGAGCAAAGGCTGCAAAATAAACATAATGTTTCTAAGTATTAAAACCTTTTTTTTTTTTTCATCTTGGTTGCAAACTAAGCATTGACTACTGTCTTGATTTTACAGATTATTTCATGCTGAAATTATGCCTATTTGCATGGATAGTCATTCTTTAAAACTAGCCACAGATGCAGTCCTAGGGAGCACGTAGATGTTTTTACAGGTGAACCGAAAGAGATGGGAGCAATTCCAAAAAGTCTGCATGCTGCCTTTGGCAATATACCCTGTTATTGTGAAGGCTGTGCTCTGTTAAGCAAATGTAAAGTTTAATATTAGATAAGCGTTGCATGAAAAATATTTTAATTTTCCTCAGTGTTAAATTTTAAGAAAC
>VZTD01003019.1:2129040-2137092 GCA_013397725.1 Rhagologus leucostigma
AAGGTTCGCCGTCAACGGGGAGAACCACAACTTTCACACAGCCAACCAGCGCCTGCAGTGCTTTGGGGACGTCATCATTCCCAACCCCCTTGACACCTTCGGCAGCGTCCCCATGCCTGGCGCCACCGACCAAACCGAGGCGCTGCCCCTCGTCGTCCGCAAAAACTCCTCTGACCAATCTGCCTCGGCCCCGCCGGCCGGTGGCCACCACGCCTCCCTGCACCAGTCCCCGCTCTCGGCCACTGCCGGCTTCTCCACCTCCTCCTTCCGCCACCCGTTCCCGCTGCCCCTCATGGCCTACCCCTTCCAGAGCCCCCTGGGTGCCCCATCAGCCTCCTTCCCAGGGAAAGAGCGCGCCTCCCCCGAATCCCTCGACCTGACCCGGGAAACCACCAGCCTGAGGACCAAGATGTCGTCGCACCATATGAACCACCACCCCTGCTCGCCGGCCCACCCCCCCAGCGCCGCCGAGGGCCTCTCCTTGTCCCTCATTAAGTCCGAGTGTGGCGACCTGCAAGACATGTCCGAAATCTCACCCTACTCGGGAAGTGCAATATCCTTTTCAAAAGATGAGCGATAACTGGCAGAGGCTGGTGGGAGAGGACGAGGGGCCGTGCCGGTGCCAGGGGGCTTCCCCTGGGTGTCGCGGGAGTGGGGTGCTCATGGGGTGCTGGCGGGGGGCTTAGTGAGGCCAAATAAAATGTGTGTTGACTGAAAGCACTCTTTCAGCAATGGTGTTCACCTAAAAAAGCCACTGGCCCTCCCCCAGCCTTTTAGTCTGCCTCGTGGGGTCAGGAAGGCAGCCAAACCCATGACCTGGGTGCCAGTTGGTTTCCCTAGGCTGGCAGATCTTTCCTCAGGCAGGGAGGTGATCGAGGGGGCATTGCCCTCAGCCAAAAACCAATTCAACTACGGCCAGGCCACCTCTTTTCCCTCCCCTGCCAGGCCAACACACAGCCCGTGTTAATGGTGTCGTGGCCAGGGCTTGCAGAGAGCCACGGCCCGGACGTCTGTGAGAGTTCAGCTCTCAAGTGCGTAAGGGAAATGAAGCACAAAAGACACAGGTACTGATATATTCAGGCTGCATCAAGTTCTTTCCCCCACCCAGAGGTCTGTTCCTCAGCCCTTGTGCAGCTGCCTGCTATGCATGATTAACCTCTGTTCAGCCATACACAGAAATCTTTTGTCCTAACATACACAAAGCAAATTATTTTGGAAAGCTAGAGAGAACAATTAAATATAAAACTTCAGCTGTATTAAATTTACAGGACACTTCCTCTGCTTAAAAAAAAAAAAAAAGATGATAATAAAATCTCTCTTTTTAGCTCAATAGCAGGCTTTAGTTAGGGCGACAAATCCATCTCTGCCTTTATTTAGGCATATCCAGACATAGTAATTTTTTTTTTTCTCCCTGGAAACTAGTACTAGATTTGGTTGGTTTTTTTTCTCTTTTAGCAGTAATGTCTCCCAGTCCATCTTTTCCCATACTGTGCTTTTTGGTCAAAAGGTTTTGCTTCCAAGTACAGTTGTATTGAAAGTGAATAAAATACCATGTCTACCCCATGCTAGATTTGAGGATTTTGCATGAAGAGTAGATGGATAATTTTTCCCAGCTCCAAGACCCTAGCAGAAGGCAACAGCACAAGCACCGAGCCTTAGATGCATCTTATTTCACTCCTAAGATGATGAAAGTAATTTCAATAGAATAGCTCTGCCCCTCTCTGGGTAACACTAGCACTGCTGAGGAACTTGTCCTCTTTGGAGAGGTGTCATGTGAAGGCAGATGCCCAAGGCTGTGCTTCTTCGCTGGGTATCTTCCGGGTGATGGATAACTCTGGTGGTTTTAGAATACTTTAACCACATCTTCTGTAGACTTGTTAAATCCTCACAAGGGTGCTGTCAGGGCTCTGGACCTGCTGGTTACCTGGACTTCCCACCGCTCCCATGGTAGTGGGCACCACTGGGGCAAGGCAGGCGCTGCAGGTGCAAAGCCCGTCACCACCACTCTTTGATCCAACTTGGGTCTAGTCTGAGTCAGGATTGCTGCTGTCTAACCTGTGTGAATAGTCCCATTTCTATAGGGAAAAGTGTTGTGTTGGAAAGCACCTTCTTTAGGTGTTGGTGTTTTCAAGAACCAGCTGGTAGTGGATGTGGTGTTTGAGGCACCTCTTCCCCAAAAAAGGATCTTTTTGAACATTGATAGCAGGGAAATCTATCTCCTCACCATCTACATTGTAAGGCAAAGCAGAGGAGGCAGTTTAGATACAGCATCACTCAGAGGTGGTGCCAATTACTTGGGGAGTTCCAAACCAAAGATCTCTCCTGCGTATTGAAATGCAAGTGCAGTGCTTGGAAAGCAGTCCCAAGGTCAACAGGAGTGGCAGCTGAGGGCAAGACTCAGGCCAGGGCAATTAATTTCTACTGAACAGTACAGTGGCTTACTAATTGTTTCTGTATAAAAGTAGTTCTCCCATCCTGGGAGCGCGGTGAGGAGAGGTGAAACATGCCAAGCCTGTGAACTAGGAGTAGTTCTAGGGCTGCACTTGATCCTCACCACCTGTGGAGCATCTCTCCCCCACCCCTCACATTTCTCCTCTTTTCTCCTGAACGTCCATGGTGGTCGCTAATGGAGCTTGTTGCTTCTGCTGGAACAGGGGTGCAAGAGTCCCCTGCTGCTCCAAGGCGTAGCCAGGGGAAATACCTGGTGCTACAGTGATCCCCTTTCTTTTTCACTGCCCTGCTTCTTTCCCTGCCATCGGGAAAGCACTCTTGACTTTCCCACCTAGGCACTAGTGCAGGCTGCAGTTTGTTCTGGGTTTAGATACAGACCAGATTTATTAAATAACACTTCTACATGTGTACCCTGGTATACAGCTCAGCTGTAGGGATGGATCTTTTTTTCTAGCAGCATCTCATGTGTCCAGGTAGCTTACAATTTTCCAGGGAAAGGAGTCGTGTGGAGGTTGGTTTGTTTCTGGTCAATTCTGTCGTGGCACTTTTATTTTACATGGTTGAGTGTGCACGTATAGGGAGTAAATTTCTTGAAAGAAGCAGAGCTTTCTTCCCTCCAGAAAGTAACATCTGTTTTCCTGGACAATGCAGCCAGGATGAGAACATAAGACCAGCAGATACAGCCAAGTTCAGGTTTTAGTAGTAAGTTAAACACTAAACTAGCCTGGGTCTTGTTTCCTTGGATTTTATTTTTTTTTAACCAATGGCTGTAAAATGTATCTGATCATTCTTTGCTGAATTGCGGAAGGAAATGGTTAATGTTTGTGTATGTTGCTAAACAAGATAAGATGCACCTGCAGTCTGAATTCCCATCTTGGTCATGAATGCAGTCTGTATCTTTGCAAACTAATCTGTTTAATCAAATATTAAGTTTTATTCAAATTCAAAAAGAAACAGACAGTGAATTGTTTTTCTGCATGATCTTTCTTTGTCGTGCATCCTCTTTGCATCTCAAGAAAAATAGCCTTGTTCAGTCACAAAACATTTGCATAGATCAAAATTGAAGCACAACAGTAGTTTGTGTGCTGTTAAGACATCTGTAAAGGTGAAGAAGTTTAGCATGCTCTCCCTGGCAGGAGGGCTTTGAAACATTGGTGCAACTTTCTACAATTTTATTTATTTTTAAACAGAATTCCAATCCAACTGGAATAAGTTTCACAGTTCCAATATGTGAAAGCCATAATTAGTGAATTACAACATTTTGAAATGAGGAGTTACTACATCTGACTAGAATTAAACTAATTAAACTTAAAAAAAAAGGAGTGATTGTACAGCAAGCTGGATAACTCTGTGCTGTTGATAAAACCTGAGTGATGAACGAATGCTTTGCAGCCAGCCAGCCCTTCTTTGGAGGGACTTGAAGATGCTCTGAGATGAAGCTATTTGGAGCTTTGCTGATTGAAAGCACCTGAGGCGTAACTTAAGGAGCAGCTTGGCTTTGCTGGTGCAGATTGTTTTTTACCTGATACAGCCTATTCCTTACCATTTTTCCTTCAGCACAGTGCATGCGTGGGCTAGAAAAGCCTGTTAGAGCATTTGCGGGGGCTCAGGCTGAGAGTAACAGGAGTGAAAGATAATGTCCGCTGAAAAATATTTTTTGCGAAAGAGGAGCATTACCTGGAAGGAGGATTGAAGTGCAAATGAATCAAATGCTGTGCAGTGCCACCCCTGTGCTTCTCCTGTTAAAACACACAGAGCATGTATATGTTTCATCCCCATATGTTTTGTTCCCAGTCTTTCACTTCCTATTTCTTAGGGCTTTGCCATTTTGCTGCTGCTGCTGTGTTAGGTGAGGCAACGTTGTACTGTGTAAACCCACAACGCTGAGACTCTCAGGTTGTTTGAACACCGCTTTAGGTTCAGCTGCAGTACACTGTTCCTCTGATCTTTTATGTTCCTGAGCAGATGTCTTTCATTAATTTATGGATTTATCATCTTTTCTTTCTCTCCTTTTTTTTTTTTTTTTTTTTTTTACACCTGCCAGCTGGCTCAAGTTTCAGCAGTTATTGTCTATTTTGCATTACCCATAGAATTGAATGTCATCTGTCTTCACAAAGCTATAGCTAAGAGAATTGAGGCAAGCCACACGAGCTGCTGGGACAGAGCTTGTTTGCGTTCCATTCGGCACCCCTCCTCCCTTTACCTCCTTAATATTTATTTGTGCTCGTTTTCTTTCCTGGCCTTGAATGGGGCTTAGCTCGTGTTCGGTACAGCTGTATGTTTACTGAATCTATTTCATCATGAGTCATTGTGCGTGTGTAAGTATCCTGGAAACAGCTAGTGCTTTCTTGGAAGAACAGTTGCTTTTCAGCCCAAGCACTTAAAAAGGAAATTAAGCAATTGGTCAGTTCAGTTTTTTTTTTTCTGAAATAGCAATGGGTTATCTAATTCTTAGCTCTTAAGTCTGTCATTAACTATTTTTTGCTAGATTATTACAGATCATATCTTTTATCACAGTAAAGCGTTACCCGTAGGATCAAGATATACAGATTTGTTGCATATTTGATATTGCTTTAAGGCTGCCAAGTGCTTAAGAACAAGTATAATTTTAATAAAAAATGGATTTCTGGGAATTTGAGTCTCAGAGCATCTTTTAATACATGTTTCATTCAATATCAATATCCTTTGGCATTAGAGCAGAAAATATTTAAAAATCCTAAATGCAGAAGGAATCCAAATGCTTAGACAACTGTGTAATATGCTTAAATCCAGCAAATATGAGAGGTTTTTTTTGAAGTTTAAGTCCATCCTTGAGCTTGCATTGAAAGAGAATATACACCAAACCCGATGTTAACATGTTTTCGGCATCAGAGGAATTGCAAATTAAGGAGACTCAGGATTACTTTTTTTTCTCTCCTACTGGAGTTCCCCTTTGGACCCCCACTTTCCTGAAAGGATCGCATAACAAAATGGATTTCTGGCATAGAAGTTTTGATTTGTCTAAAACTCTTATCACTAAGCAATAGGTGACAGCTTGCTACTATTATTTCACTTACGTATTTTGACAGATGGCACTGCAGAGTGTAATGCTCTTTTAGACTTCTCTATCAGTCTAATGGAGGTAACTGGAGGTTCTTTCAACTCTTCTCTTGGCACAAGAAGTATGTCAGTCATAAATTATCTTCTTTGTAATCATTAAGCATCTAAAACAAAATGCAAGTTCAACTGAGCCGTTTTCCATGTACTTCCAGATAATAAGAGGTTTTTAAACTGATATTGTCAATGCCTTTTTTTTTTTTCAAATGCTGCAGTTTTCTAATCTAAAAATGAACCTTGTAACTGAAATAAAGGGAGAGGGTTTCAGCAGATTTCAGGAATTAGAGAAAAAGGAATTTTGCTGAAAAAGCCTAGCTAATCATCAGTAGGCTGCTGATAAAAATTAGTCTGGGTTTCCCGTCTCGAGGCCTGGAGTGGGATGTTCTGTGCTGATGTGCACCCAGCTGTAAGGCAGAAGAGGCACCTTGGCTGCAGCGCATCTGTCAACTTGGTTGACCTTCCCCCCAGCCGTAAGGTGTGAACCGAGCGAAATTTTCAACAATTGTGTTTAGGAGAAACAGTCCTTAGAGAAGCTTCTGGGAAGAACCCTTAATTGACCTTGTGGGGGCCACATTGATTTTCTCCACGTGCATCTTCATTTCTGATAAATTATAAAGCCATTAATTTGCTGAGGAAATGGCAGGGCCAGCCTGCGGCACAGATGTGACCAGAGCCGTCCTAGCACGCAGTTCACAAAAGGGAGCCAAGAAGCTGGGAGAAAAAGCAGCAAGCCGAGATTGTTATGGTTAGCTTCACATTCCCTTGGGAACTCTTTTAGTTGCTTCTGTTTACAGATCTAAAAGGTAATGATGTTTCCAGGATAAATAGGCTGGCTTATAGGGTAAGTGGCCATTTATTGATCTGCTAGCCCACATGTATTGATTGGTTAGCCCCAAATACAGCTCCGTTCTCCAAGGAGTTAACTGTGTAAATCAGGAGGCGACAAGTTTGTGGCAGGGGGATTCAGCGGCCAAGGGGCTCTGCCTACTACAGATTTCACTTTGATTTGCAGGGCAGCCACTGGAGCAAAGCAACAGCAGGATTAGAGAGAGCTACCCAAGATGTTAAAATTTATGGACATGAATGAAACAGGTGAAATGTGCTGCCTGTGTAAAACTGCTCAAAATCATAAAGCGCCTCTGATTGTCTTACATGCGTTGGTTTTATTGTGTGCAAGCAGCACAACACCGAGAGGAAAAGAAACTTTAGCTGGCATTGCAAAGGAGAGGGAGAAAAAAGCTCCCGATAAGTTTTCTGCGGCACATGCTTCCTGCATTTGTTTCCGTAGCAACAAGTGAATGTACATATGGTACACAATCCGTAAACTTGCAAGATCCCTGAGACCCAGCACCTAAACCGATAGGAAACACAGGGCTTAAGTTACATGGCCTCTCATCCCGTGTTTGCCTATTTTACAGAAAATTACAGTGCAGCAGTTTAAATGTTAATATTTTCTCCTGTAGTCTGGGGAACCGTAGAGTATTTAACGGGGCACTTTGCTAGCTCTGGACGTTCAGAAACAGCTTTCTCAAGAAAAGACTTTTCCTTTACTAATTCAATCCTACATGCAGGAAGGCTTGTCACCGAATCACTTGAAAAAGGCCAAGCTCATGTTCTTTTACACCCGGTACCCAAGTTCCAATATGCTGAAAACCTACTTCTCAGATGTAAAGGTAAGAAAATCTCTTTCCCCCCTCCTCTTTCTTCTTACTGCATGCTGTATTTGCTCACAAAATGGTATTGTGCCACCATGTTAGAGATTAATAATATTTCTGAGTACATAAAGGTTACATCCTGAACTTATTCACTTGTTCTTCTTGTTGAGGTGTACCCTGCTTTTGCCTGGATGAGGAAAGGGAATGTTTCTAAATTAAAAAAAATAAAAGAAATTTTAAAGCAAAGTAAGGTTAATTATTACAGTAATTTAAAGGGTCTTCATTATATATCCTATTAAAAAAGGAGATTTTTCTGGTGGTAGAAATGTACTTCCAAGAACATTTTGGAGCAATTCTCAAGTGCTCCCTCATTGTTTCATTTCGGTTGGTTTCCTCATATTTGTGCTTACATAAGCAGAGTGTAGAATCCCTTTCTTTCTGTCAAAAAGAAACAGTACATTGAAATTCTCCATGCAGAAGCTGCTTAAAAACAAAAGTGATGATTGTCTCTTATTTACAACTTAATTTGTTGTTGATGCAGAGTACACTGAGCATAAGGAGGATGAATAAAGTGACAGATTCAGGCCACATTATTCAAATGAGGATATGAAAGCTGTCGACATACAGCTGCATCCTCCCTCATTCTACAGAATATTAGGACCTCCTGATTTTTTTTCTAAAAGTAATTGTTCCTTCACATCAACTTGATTTTGTGTTAATCATCTAAGTTTTTTTAAAAAAACCACATAGATTGTGTTTTAATGATTATGATGGTATGCATGGTGTCATTATCTAAGTAACTTTATAAACATTACATTAGCTTAAATTAGTTTGTTACGTATCGTTCCCC
>VZTD01003019.1:2142103-2157103 GCA_013397725.1 Rhagologus leucostigma
TAGGAGGGACAGTGGTAAAAGAAGTCACCTCACAGCTCTTTTAAAGCTCCCTAATTCTGTGATCAAACACTCAGCTTTCCTTCATTTGATTTACAGAACTAAAATGCATTTGCTTTGTCCAACTGCAGGATAAAATGAGTACTCGAAGTAAATGCTCTGTTTTCTGCTGTAACAGGTTTGTGGCTTTGTTTAAGATTCCTGTTTACAGGCCAGCCTGGTAGCTCAGCAGACTATTGTTATCATTAACATGCTGACCCTCGGCGATACCACGGGAGAGTGTTTCTCCCTGCTGAGGATGGCAGTTTGCATTGTTCAGGTAGTCAGATGTAATGAGGCATTTGAACAGGGTGTGCATGTGGGGGAGGCTCGAGTAATGCCATCTCTTGGTGGAGTGGGAAAGTGATGGTGGTACTAATTATTAATTTGTTGGGGTTTTTTTGTCTGCACTTTTCACTCAGGGTCAAGTTGCATAATGATCCCCCTCCTGCAGCAAAAGTGACATTTGTCAGCATAAGGAGAGTGGTTTCCTGCCTAAAATCCTTCTGATGGGTTTTTAGCAGGGCTTGTTTTCACAGCACAGAAGTTCAGATGATGCAAAAAGTCTAAGCAAAGACTTTGTCGTCTTTCTTGGCTGTTTCCCCCTCTTCTGGGCTGGCAGAGTTTTCTGGGAGGATGTTTGCATGGAAGGGGCAGATGAAGGAAGAGGGGGGAAGAGGATGTTCCTCAAGGGTTTTGCCATTCATTGTGGATGATGGCAACATCTATACTGTTTTTGGTGTGCCATGGCACACCACCTGGTGTGCCACCCGCCTGGCACTCCCAAGGGCTCTGGCCCTGCTAGGAACTCAAGCAGGCACAAGACAGTAGACTCCCACCCTGAGATGTAGATCTGCCTTGATGCCAAGCCACAATCACTGAATACAGGAACAGAAAAGGAAATACACCAAGAGATAAATGTGACCAACTTTTTCCTTGTGCTTAACTTCCCTCAAGTTGTTTTCTTACTACCTTTTTTCTGTTCATAGAACATAGGTTGAAATGTTCCTTTCGCTCAAAAGTTCTCATACTCTTGATGGTTTCAGACACTTATTACTCATTTTCGAAGTGTTAGTGGCAGTGTTAATATAAATGGATTACTCCAGTGAAGAATTGTGGGGAGTGTATATGTGTTTTTAGGTATATAAGAAAACATAAATCTCATATGTTTAGTACTGCTAGTGATTGCAGTCTCCTCAGCCAAGATTCCTGCAGTTGGTTGGAAAGGAGCCCCTTGGTTTGTTTTCCTCCGCCGTGGAGGGAAAGAGATATTATAAATGGTGATTGCAAATTCATTCATTTAGTCTTCCTTGTGTTATGTAGCATAATGAGAATTTCCTAGAGTTCAGGTCTTGGTTTTACTGAGGATCCAGGAGTTATGAGAACATTAAGCTGTGTGGTGCAGGGTTCAATGTAGACAATGTAACTTTTCCTGATAAATGCCCATCCCCTCCCCCACAAGCTGGGAAGCAAAAATGACAAGTACTGTAATGTTGAAATTGGATCCAAAAGGATTTAGCAAACTGAGCGTTTGCCATATTTAGCATCATCAAAGTTCCTTCCTCTTATACTTCAGTGATGCTTTGCTGATCTTCTGATTAGTCTGATAGGCTGTTTCTCTTAAATCACCTACACTATCATTCCTAAACCCTCCTGTTTATCTGTTCTTGGGTCACATTAATGCATATACTTCGTGCATATAGGCCTAAACTGACTATTAGGAAAAAAATTCTAAAGTTAGAATGTGTGTTTGGTCCATATCAGGCTTGTGCAATCATTGATTTGTTCAAGAATTTGTGATACGGTATTCCTTTCTCTGGGCATTGCCACTGACAGCTTGTGGCAAAGTCAAAATAAGATGTTTAACAAACCACATGTCCCATCATTTTTAGCTTTGCCATTGTACCCTTGTGGCTGTGAGCCAGAGACAGATCCAAGGCCTCCTCCCAAAGTGCGGTGCAACTTTGCCTGTGTTTTGTGTGTACACGTGTGTAGCCACTTCCACATTTTTCTCTCTTGCAGTAGGGTTAGCTGGAGAAACATGCTGAGCTGAACAGAGTAATTAGGGACTGAGTTTTGAAAGGGGAAAAAAAAAGAAAAAACAGTTTGGGTTTTTTTTTTGTGGAGGGTGAAGATGCTTCTCTATTCTGGGGCCATTCTTCCAGGGAGGAAGAAGGTGGGTTGTCCTGGTGAATGAAAGCCACAAATGTCGGTGTTGCAGCTCGAGTTGGTCAGAAAGAGAGGACAGCTTGCTGTGCCACTTGATATCTATCTCATCTGCGGTGTTGCCATAGGCTTTTGAATGCCGGCTGCAATAATTAAAGTCAGGTATTGTTGCTATGCATTAAAAGAAAAAGAAAGGAAAACAAAACCTAAATAATTTCATAACTGTCTTTCAGAATCTACCCCAACACAGGTCATCAGAGCTCACAGTTGTGACTCTGGCAGGATGATTGAAAACCAGGAGGGATACCATGCTTTGAGTTAAAATAGAAATATGGTTAAAAAACATGAGTTGAAATAAAGATTAGTTTAACATGAGTTAAAAAACATAAACAAGAGGGTTTCTTTTCTGATTTATGTACTTAAAAAAAACAAAAGAAATTGGGCTGAGGACAATACCTGAATTTTAGCCTTGCTTTGTCTCCCACTCCTCAATCATCCTTGTTCCCTGGCATTTTTTTAGCAGTTTACCATCATTCTCCACGTATTAACGCTTCTCTGAATGGTGCCCGTTCATTTGCCTTGTGGGCATTTAACAACTCAGCCTCAGTTCTGAAGTGTCAGGGTCTCTCTGTGGTGGCAGTTCTGCTCTGTGCCTCCCTGCCTGCTCTTCCCGCTTGCCCCGCTCCTCTGTGTGGTGGGCAAACCAAAGCAAGCCCTGCACACACCATCTTCCCAAGCCCGGCCCGCCCGCTGCTTCACGGGAACTTGCCTGATTTTGCAGATGTAGTTATTGAGATGGATCACAATAGTGAGGCGCCTGCCAAGCTGCATTATTTGCACAAACACACTGTCTGCAGTTTTGGTACAGCGGGGCTCGACGCGAGGATTGCCTCGTTTCACAGCGCTAGTTATGGCACATGTCGTTTCCAAGGGGGAGAAAACCATTTTTAAGGAGTTTGCCCTTCTTTCGGCAGGGAAAAACCATACTAGTGGGAAAAACCTAATTAAGATCAGTTGTACTCAGGTCTTAGCAGAATGTTTAACTTAAAGCACTCTGAGTTAGTCCCATAAAAATCAATGGGATGATGTAAAACAAGTCAAATAACACCACCTATAAAATCTAAGTAATAACCCAGTCACGTAAGTGGCCTACAAGCCCTTGAGAGGAACGCAGGCTGCCAACATTTTCAGAAGTGATCATGATTTTAGGTCACTTTCATTTTGGGATGCTCAATAAGAGTCACTTTGTCAGGAGGTCCTCAACAGTCCATTCTCTGAAAATGAAGTGTGCCCAGCACTGCATCCAAAAATTAAGACATCCTAAATTATAAAATATGCTGGCCGCTCATATGCTTATTTTAGGAACCTGTATTCTTCCCCAGTTTCATCTGCAGGATTCATCTTGAACTGAATTGGTGTTCATCAAAAGGAGAATTAAAGTCCTCGAACCTGATTCTCATTTAAACTAAGGCCACTTTTGAGTGGTTTTGCAGCACATAGGCACTGTAAAGTACAGTTTATAACCACCCTAATACTCTGGAGCGGTGCAAAGTGGCCTCAAGAGAAGTGAAAATCAAGTCTGTAACTTGCTAACTTGCATCCCGAAGGTTGCTCTTTCCATGCAAACTGCCCTGCTGTGATAGTCTCTGCGTTTCTGGTGGTACCAGCAGTGAGCATAGCCCAACAGGAGAGTTGTTTGTTTCAGTATTCCACTCCTCACATTTCTCCCTCAGCTGTATACTTCCTCCTTCAAGGGCTTTATTGTTGTAGTGTTTCAACATCGTTCTCGGCATTCTTAAAGACAGAGTCGGAAGGCTGCTGTCTGCTGATCTGCAGCAAGGGGAGTAAAGCTGCTCTGGCAATTTGAGAATAACAAATGTAACTGTCCTGAGTCCTCTGAAGGAAAACTGAAACATAGGTGGCCAGATGGTATTTCTTTTTCACTTAAAAATCTTGGTTTCAGGAAACTTAATTGATGCCCTCTGGCCTTTTTCCTTTTCTTTTTTTATTTTTTTCTCCCCCTCTAATTTTGAAGAGCCTCTCTTGTGAAACAGCAGAGCTTTCCTTGAAACTGCACAGGACATGAACCTGGTTTTTAATCAAGTAACAAAATCCACGGCTTGCAATAGAAGGTCCATGCGTTGCATGTATCAATTAATGCTTATTAATCAGTTTTTGCAGTTAGTTGAACTGCAGACCGTAGTTGGAAGCTATTAGGGAGAGAGTCGCGAGGGGAATACTATTGCAGCACTACACCCGGGTCTGCTGTTTGTGTCCTTTGGAATCAAGGTGTTTGTATAATGAAGTTGGCACGTTGGTATATGATCTATTTTTTAATGTCATTACAATTTTAGTTCCCTCTGCCTTTTTGTCATTGGGTTGCATTTAAGCTCAGCAAGCCCAACTTTAAACTTCCTTACTCAACAGCTTTATTAGTTATAACGTACCGTGACCTTTCTCAACATTCTTAAAGAAAAAGATACAGTGTAATGTCACTTTACTTTGCTTATTGTTCTTTGTTGTGGTGAACAAAGCATTTTCTACAGTGGCTATAGCACATAATTATACAGCTTTCAATAGCGGTGTCTTGGCACATATCAAAGTTCAGAAGAGCCTTTAGAAAAAAAAAGATGTTTTGTGGCAGCCTAGGGAGGGTCTCATCTTTCCTTCAGAAAATAGTTCAAGGCTCTTCTGTCAAGCTTCCCTACTTAGAGCTTTTTCTCCTCCTGCTTCATAAAGTTTAAAGGGGATTCAGTGGAGTTCTATGATCTATTTCCTTTGAAAGATTGTTCCTTTGCACAGAGAAGTCCTTTGACTTCAAGAGTTCACAGATTCATGTCTTTAGGTATCATATGTCTGACCTTATCAGTTACTCTATTTAATGTAGGAGAAAAAGTCTCAACTCTTTGTGTTTGTCTGTTTTGCCTCTGTGAAATGATTTGGTGAAAAGACCATCCTTTTTAACACACCACTGAGAGGCCGTTTCTGACTGTAACCTACCCTGTGGTTCTTCTAAAAAAAAAAAAAAAATTGTCCTTGTGTTTTGTGTATGGATGATTTCACAGTGAGAATAGAATTATACAAGGACAGACACACATAAAAAAAATCTTTTGCTCTTTTTTCCTAAATGATCTATTGGCTATTTTGGTGGCTGCTACTCTGGTTCCCCAACAGGCACAACCATTTAACAAACACAGAGATAGCGGCTGGAGTGCTGGGCCAGCAGTAGGTTTTCCCTTGCTTCGACCTACCCCAAAGGCCTTCATAATTAATTGTCCTTCAGAGATGAGGAAAGTTCAGAGACAGTGTGTGTAGCGATGTCTATTGTCTGACATTCAGTTCTCCTTCCCTCAGCTCTTTTTCTTCATTCCACAAAGGGTTATCAATAGGAGCAGGGAGCAAGCTCTCTTCTAACAGCTGCTGGTGGTGGCTGTAGCTTTCTGTGGAAGGTATCATTGTGTTCAGCCATCTATGGATTAAATGGCTGGAAAAGTTCTAACAACCCTTTCAAACGGGCGTGTTTATTTCATCTAGATTACACAGACCTATTTAGCTAATTAAAAACTTTCTCAGAACCCCTTCTCTGCTATTCAAGGGAAGGAAAAAAATTAAAACACTGCTGTAATTATGAAGAATGGCTGCAATGAAACTTCGTTAAATAAATGAAAAATTCGATCTGTCAGCTTTGATCCAAACGCACCCAAATAAGCACAGGCTTGTTTGTTGAGTTGTTCTGTGGTTTTGGTTTGTGGTTTGTTATTTTTTTTTCTTAGAGGGAAACAAGGTGCACAGTAGAAAAAGCATAAAAGAAAACATTGATATAAGCTGAAAAAGAAACAAACACTCACCCAATTTAAAAAACTGCCATAGTTCATACTGTCTCTGCTCCTAACATCAAAGTGCAAAGACACTGGAGTTTGCTAAACAGATTATTAATATTGTTGTGCCTTCTGTGATTAATTTAGAATCCACTGTGGCATAATTATTAAACTTCATATACAACAGAACAAAATTATATACATGCTTCCTTGTTTTCCCTGATGATATGCTAAACAAAGATATGGTGGGGTTAGTAGATAGGCAAGAAGTACAGTCAAATTAGAGCTGTTTATTAACAATCGCTGTGTTACTGCTCCAATTAATTGGGCGAAGCCAAAAAGGACAAATACAATCATTCTTCCACTGAACAGTTTAACTAGCAAATTAGGGAGGTTTCAATAATTTTTTTTTTCTCTCTCAAAAAAAAAAGAACTCCACTATGGACCTTCACTTGCATTCTTCACAAATATATCACTTTGCAATGGCAAGAAATAATCATATAAAACATTTTCTGGGCTCCATCTCACTTCCTGACTGTTAAGAAGGACTGCACAACAATCAAGATCAATTATTGTACTGATTAAGTTATTATGTCTGGCATTTTGAAACAGGTTTTCTGTATTTAAGAAGAAATTGCATACAAAGTAGATGCAGCTAATACAGTAATGCAAAAAAAGATCATAAAAAATTAAAGTTATTCTTATTAATCTTTCATTAGAAGCAATGAAAAGGGACATTGGTGAAGCCAAGTGCTTTGTTCTTTTGAGCTCCTGTTGTAGGTCCAGATCCTGCAAACAATTACAAACTTGAATGTTCCTTCTGCAAGAGTCCTGTTGGCACCTTCAGCCTATCTCCTGCTCTTTCAGTTTGCCCACTTAGGCCTGTGGATTACTAGCAGCGTTGTTCTACTTTATCAAACAGATGTTCCCTTTAAAAATTGACAAAAGTTCTGTAAAAAAAAAAAATACCACAAAATCACACAGCTGTACGGAGGCAAACACTTGCTTTTATGCAGGAAGAGCTGTTGTGAAATGATTTAAGGCTACTCAGAGCTTTTCAGATTACTCCCCACCGCAAATAACATGTTAAGTACTAAATTACCCTAAGCGGTGTTTTATTACTGATCAATAAAATAGTAATCTTGTCTTTTAGCAAGGAAAAATATTTTAGTGGATTTTTTTCTGGTTTAGTTCAGGAATAGTTGTACACCAGAAGGCAAAATCCCCACTACCCTCCCTGCAAAAAAAGAAAAAAACAAATCAAACCCCATCCTCATTTGTTTCTAGCTTTGCTTTGAGGGAATCCTAGGGTTGTTCCAGCTGAATGGTGTTGGGTTTCTGTTCCTCTCTGTGTGTGTGCATGTAGTGATGATGTGCTGTGTTTTGTTTCGGGGTTTTTGTTTTTTTGGTTTTGTTTCTTTTACAATTATTTACCCGTACTCATTTTTATTGCCCCCTCCTCGTCTCAAACAAAACAAAAAAACATTCCCCTTCAACCCCCCCCCAAAAAAAGGAAAAAGAAAAGAAATCAACAAACAAAACAAAACTTGGCAAACTCTTCTGACTCCTAGTGCCATTTCATTCTGCATTCAACAAGGGGTAGTGGGAATTGAAACGTCAACTGGAGATCGAGAAAAGCACCAATTTATAGTGTGTTAGCCTTGCACAATTCAAGATTTCTTTTGCTAGCTGCACACATTATACCCAACATCTCGCCACTCTCTTGTGGCAGTTGTGAGGAATGGCTATTCCTTCCCGTGTGTGTACTACAGGCCTCTAAAGACCCTTATTTATTCTCTCCCATGTCACCTTGTGTACAGTCTGGTCTGTGACACTGATGGTGATTATGTCATTATTTTGCTCTGGGGGCTTTGGCACATCTGCAGAGCTGATGCACATCTTCTTTGTTACGCTGGCATACGTCCCATATCGCAAATGCTTCATTAGCCTTACTGCCTGCCTCCTTGCCAGACAAGAATACCCAAATCCAAGCTTCTTTTTCCTCTGGTCTTTTGTGTCTGTGATGAGCCTTTATTCATCTTCCTAGTTCTTCCCTGTTTTCTATTTTTCTGTGTAAAACCGATTTCCAGATGTCCGTCCTTCTCCAAAATCCCATTGTAGATGAGGAGTGAGAAGCAAGGTGAATTTTAACCCGTATCATCCCTCACTCACTTAGAGTCTTATCCCTTACAAGCTGAAATGCTTTTTCTTTCATTCTGTATCTAGCAGGAATTCATTAGGCAATTTTAAAACCTGATGTTTGAAAAAAAAAAAAAAGGAAAAAAAGGAAAAAAAAATCAATGATTACCCTTACCATTTTATAACTCCTAGTTGTGGTAGTTGCACGTGGTAGTTGCACATGTTTTTTCCAGACTTTCTTCATTTCTTTTAGACAACATAGCTAAATTTCTCACTCAGAACTTTTGGAGGAGCAGAACTGTCTAGTGAAGGCAGAGGGTGTTCATGAGACCTGATCAGCTGAAATTTCTTGTATCCTGTTTTAATGTGTCACATTAGAAGGTCATAGAACATTTTGTACTGCAAAAATTGAGGAAAATGTTTGATCTTCTAAACTTTATCTAAGCTGTTCTATATAAATGTCATACCAGAGGGATGTGAAATAGTGGGTTAGCTTGCTAGCTTTGTAAGATTTTTCCCTCCATTTCCCACCCATCTCATGTTTTTCTTCATGACACTGAACTAAATTCTGGGCTGGATTCTCAGTGTCTGGTGTAAATCAGCTCCAGCAATCATTGCAGATAATTAATATATGCCAGCTGAAGAGCTGTCTTTTGTTGTGTTACTATACAGTCAAATGTGTGAATATATTTTAAATGTTAATTGGAAAAAAGTTTCATTTAATTTTTTAAAACTAAACATTAAATGCAGCATTGGATTTGGAGTCACAAAGCCATCATGTTCATGGGTGGGGGGTGGAAGGGGGTGTTGTTTTTATTTTTGTGAGGCACGCTTGCCAAAAGAGGAGGTCCCAGCCAATCCTGTCTCACAGTGCAGGGTCAGGGCTGTGTGACTGACTTTAACAGAAGTCTTACAGATAGGATTGCCCATCCTATAGGACTTTGAATAGGTCACCTTCATGCTGAACACTGTTTGCTTGATATATTAAATGTGTTTTAAAATGGACGAGAGTCAGGCTCTCATAATGTCAATTAGCAAACTGTCAAAATCCTTGGAAACTGTGGGAGAGGTTTAGCAGCGCTGTGACCTGTGCCGGTTTCTGGGCCAGCTTGCTGGGGTCCTGCCCTTTCTCAGAGCAGATATCCCTGTCCTGAGAGAGCAGTGGCAGCGCAGTCTGCTTGCAGACAGACCTTCCAGCATTGATGGGGAGGGCAATGGGGACTCTGTTTTCAAACATACTTAAATCTGTACGGGCAAATATTGAGGTTGTGAGGAAGTGGCAGCAGGATATTACAAGGATCCATGAGGACTCTATGTTCTTCACCTGTGTGAGACAAAGCAGACATGGGAGCAGAAGGAGACGCAGTTTGTAGTAGTTGTAACATTATAAGCACAAAAAGTGAAGAAATACCATTCAGTCCAAGCAGGAAGGAGTCTTCAGAGTACTGGATCACCTTCTTTACTTACACGTAGCCCATCAAGTGCAGCACTAGAGTATAGCCGAGTTTTGTGTGCAGAGAGTCTTCCTGATAGGTAAGTGTGGGTGGGTGTGAGATAGAAGGCCAGCCAGAAGGGCTGGCTGAAGGTAATCAACGTTTTGGAGATGATTTCTCCCTTTAGATCTGGAAGGGACAAGGTTCAGCTTTCTTATCTGCAGAGGGGGAAGGTACACGGGCGGGCTCTGACTCGTTTTGTGTGCCCTCTGCAGGGGGGCTGTTTCAAGGTGCTGGTAGAAATGTGCTGTCAGAAGAAGCCGGGTGGTGGTCCAGAGTGCTCAAAGAGGTGGCCTTGAACTTGTTTCTCTAGTTAGTGGAGAGGCTTTGTAGAGAGCAGCAAACCAGGGTGGCATGATCTCTGTTGCTAAGCAGACAGACTGCTGTGCTTGGGACTTAGGGTAGAACTGTGGTATAGACATATAAATGCATTTAAAGCAGTAGTCTGCAACTTCAGAAAGTTTTTAGAGGAGAGAGGGGGAAATAAACATTGCAAATAAAAGGTCTTTAAGTGGCAAATATCAATGTTCAGTGGGGCGGGGGGAGCAGGAGCTGGAGCAGCTTATCTCTTACAGTTGCGGAGAGGGCTGGCTCCATCAGATCAGGCCCAGCCTCGAGGTTATCTAATCCACTGCTGTCTGGAGTTGCACCATTTCCTTCCACAAGGGATAAAGGGGAGTCAAATGAGAGGGAGCTCAGTCCATTAGGATGTAAGACTTTGTCTTCTGACCTCACAGGCTCGAGAGCCTCACCTGTCCCTAGCAGGTCCTGCACTGGAGCTTGTAACAGGGTGTTTGTAGCCCAGCTTGGCTGGCTGCATGGCTCAGGATGGGATAGATGAAGCAGTTTATCCCATCACGATGGGCTCTGGATGCTCATAAAAGCATGGTTGCACTGGGAGAAGATTTGTCAGAATTGTTCAGTGGGAACCTAAACTGGTGGAGACAGCTTTATTTGCAACACCCCTCACTCATAACCATTTCCTTCCCCTGCCCTTACCCTCCGCCACTGGAAAAAGGAAGGAGGTACCCTGTGCCAGAGGGCATGCTTGCCACCTTCGTGACACCCCCAGAAGGACCCTGGTGACAGCCTGTTTCCCTGCCAGACTGATTAAACACCACCTGCTTCCCATCCTTCTCCCCTACCTCCCTCCTCACTCCTGCCACCCAGCCCATGCAAACCGAGGAGGGAGAGGGCACAGTTGGAGCTTTTCAGGGCCAGACACAGAATACAAAGGTGACTGCAATGCAGAGAGATGGGAAGAGTGTGCAAGAGCAAGCAACACCAATTATAGATGTTACTGTACTGTTGCAACATTTATATATATGTGTGTATATATATATACATATAAGATGTGTTCTAGATGCATAAGCATTTTAATTATCACTTCTACTATAGTGTTTGTTCACCTATGGAGCCAAATTCTACTGAACTTAAAAAAATCCTTTCAAAGTACAAGCTCTGTGAGCCAGTTTACCTCTGTATCCGTGGTCTAACCAGCAGTTTCTGCATGTCTGGCTCTTTCACACATGGAAGTACACCATGAAAGCAGAGGACTTACTGCTGGTTAGAGACCTAACTGGCTCATCTCGGTCCAGGCTGTGCCTCTGGTCCTTCTGAGAAACACATCACATTCCCATCTGGCTGATGTGTCCAGGAGAGTATGCAATAACCTCTCTACTGAGCCAGAATTGGGTGGTCATCCCTGTACTCACTTTTCTGGACAGGTTTTTTGTGGGCGCCTGTATGTGGTACCTGCCAGAATTTGGCAGCAGGGTACATAATATGCTGCTTGGCATTGTAGGCAGCCTCTTGTAGCAGATTGCATTTCACCACAATGGACTGAGTTAGACTGTTCTTGTGTGTGAGTGTTTTATTTCTCCTTCAGTTTTTGTATGAGACAGCTTCTGGGGTGTGACAGTAACCCCTCCGGTGACTCTTTCTTACATTTCCCAACACACACTAAATACCCAGCTAGCATGAGCTGTAGGAGCCTTAGTGATTTTTCCATTCTGTGGCAGTGCCACTGGCAATGCAGCAAGTTAAGGGCAATCAGAGTTTCCATTAGAAGCCTCTACATCTCATGTAGTTCTAATTCATCAGTAAGGTAGAAGAGGGAATTTAATAATCTTTCCAGGAAAATGCTGTTGATGATTTTTGAGGACGGGGAAGGGAAGAACTAAATTTCAAGGTGCAAAAAGTCTAAACAAACCGAAAATTGGAAGTCCTTTTTATTTTGTTTTATCCCGCTCTACTCCCGAGCCTTACCAAGTTTTGTGTTTGGAAAACACGTTTAAAGCCGTGCTGTTTGCGTGCCAGAGTAGCTCTGATGGAATGGCTCATCCCCTGCACCACGGGCACAGCAGTTCCGGGACAGGGATCCCACAGGGTGCAGTGCTGTGCATGGTGCAGGATGGGGCGATGGGAAGAGGGGTCTCACCAGGGAGGACCCTGGCAGGCAGCAGGGGTGTGAGCCCGAGCGAGCTGCGGCAGCGCTGTTTGTGCTCAGCCACCAGCGGCGCTTGGTGCTCCAGCCGCGCGGGGAGCCTGCAGAGTACTTCCCAGTCTTTATTTGTGGAAAAGCTTAATTGAAATGCAAGTGATTAAATCTAATGTATCATGCAGTATCCATTTTCACTGCACTACCACTTTCACTTCCCCGATATTATCAGGCATCTCAGCAGCCCCACTGTCAGGTTTTTTCCTTGTAAGAGCCATGCCCATTCTCTCTCCTCTTTGTGAGCTTGGCGCAGGAGATAACAGTAAGCCAGCAGTGGATTACTAGTACCCCAAACTTTCCTCATGGGATAAGGGATCTCAGCTTTATTTTAAACAAATGCTTTTAAAATGCATCCTTAGATCATTTTCCAGCTTTTTACAAAGAGTAAAAAAACTACATTGCAACAGTAAATGCAATAAGCAACCTCTGTTGTTTGCCTAATTTTTCTCTTTTAAGCTGGACTTGGGCTAATGCTTTTATTTTCCCAGCATTCGTGCTGTCCCAAAAGAGTGGCCTTCTCTTTGTGCGGCACAGTGAGAGAACAGACTTTCCTGAACAGCCACCCAGTATCTAGTCCATTTTTTTATGTTTCCAAGAAAATCTATTTCTTAAGAGATTTGTACAGCAGGAGTTGTGAGAGGAAACTTGGAGGCAAAAAATGAAGATCATGGTGGCAACAGAGAGCTGCTGCTGTAGCCAGGGGGATTGGGACACATGCACAGGTGGGCAAAATGACACCCTGCATTCTAGAAAGGTGCTGATTGGGAGAAGAGTGTGTTTACTAGAGCATCCAATAGTTGAGGTATTTTTCATTTGTGTTTTTAAAATAAAAGCATCCTTTCCAACTATTTCCCTCTCCTCATAAGTGATAATGGAAGAGGCATTAGCCTTTCCATTGCCTGAGCCAACCTGTTTTTTTCTACGAGGTGTCCAGGATGTTCAGCCAATTGAGTGATCTAATTAGCTGAAAATTGTTAATTTCCTTTACCTTATAAAGCACCTAACACAGAAACTGTTAAATAATGTTAAGTGTCAGACTTAAACTGAGAACATTGGGCCATATGCTGCCGTGGCTTTCGCGCCAAAAAGTGTAGCAACTTACTCCAAAACCTGCCTCCAATTCCTGTGTAGAAGCCAAAGCCTCCTGCTTGATATGCTGCCACACCAGCTCGCAGTGCTAAGATGGTCCCACACAGCAGCTCGCTGCACTTGGGGAACAGGGAATGTGCGTGAGGGGAGGGGACAGTCTGGATAAACGTGGCAGGAGCCAGGACACCAGCGAGGTGTTGCAGAGCTGCCTTTGCAAGCCCTGGAAAGCCGACGGTGGGGCAGTGCTACTCAGGGCAGCATTAGCCTGGAAAAGGCACCAGATCTGCGCCTGCAGCTCCTGATTGCACAAGTCCCTGCTCTGCAAGGGGCCAGGTGGATAGGTGAGCTGCCTGGAAGCTCCTTCTTAAAGCATGGGGGTCCCTGGATTGGTGGAGTGCACTCAAGGAAGGGGCTGGTCCGGGTGTCACTAGCCTCTTTGCAAGCCCACAGAGAAGTGGCTCCAGGGACAATGTGATGTCTTACTGCTAGGGAAGGATGCAAAAGGGCCTGTCCTTGATAAGTTTCCTACAGGACACAGGCTGTGGGTATAGGAATGTGTGATCAGGTACCAGCTTTCCCCCAAAGCCCACAGGCTTAAATCTTTCTCCTGTGAGGAAGAGGCTCAGGGTTATGTGTGGGTGATGCAAGTGGAGTTTCTCAATCATCTCATTCAAGAAGGTTGCTCTCTGGCCCCAGAGCTCACCTTACCCTGACTTTGGGGGTGGAGGTGCCTGTGCAAATCTAGTTTGTGCTTTGTATGAGGTTTTCTTGGCAGAAGTATTTCTCCTGGATCTCTTCTGCTCTCTCTGTACCTGTGCTGGTGTGGACTGCTGTGCACACACATTAAAGATATCTAATCTGGAGCTACCCATGGTGAGACTGCTTCTCCAGTAGTGGACTCATCATTCTGGAGAGGTTCTCCAGCACTTGTCTTAGAGGTGCTGTTTATGCCTTGTCCTTGGGCTCCGTACAGAGTTCCTCTGTATAGCTACTGCCTAGATCATCCAACAAGAAGAGTGATCTGGCCTTGCCCCTCTCATCCCCTCCAACCTGTTTATTCCCATCTCCACGACCTTGTGTTCTGCAACGTGAGCAGCCTTCACCAGCCGAAGACCTCTGATCCTAAGTCCACGAGGTATTTTGGCTTTCCTATTTGGCAAGGTGACTTGTCCACCAGGTCAACACGAATAAAGACTTTTAAAATCCATAATGTCCTACAGTTGGAAAAATTGGAAAAAGCATCTTGAGCTGTCTATGCTGCTCTTGTTTATTTCTGCTCGTAGTTAGGATCAAAAAAATCCGAACTCGCACGCACCAAGAATTCTACTTTATATAAAATTTGAAAGTAAAATCAATCCTGGCCCAATCTTATCATTTTTAAAGTATGTTTATCCAGCTTTGTAGTAGGAACAAGCAGACTGTTCGAAGGCCACATAGTTTTCAAACCTTGGTTGCAACACGTTACCCCATTTTGAAACCGTCTTTATCTAGCCGAGAAAACTAAAATCTGTTTGACAAAGTAGCACTCCAGCCAGTTTATCTTGCAATATGGCTTTAGCTCACAGAGCCTATTGATTTCCTTAAATTAATGTTTACAGAATGCTACTGAATTTCACTCAACGGGACATTGTTCTTTTGAAGCTTTGTAAAATATGATACAGAGTGTTACTGCCATTTGTTCCTTTGCTAAGACTGATGAAACATTTATTTTTTTAAAGCGCAGCCTTGAACTATAGCTGTTTCCTACAAGTGTGTTTAC
>VZTD01003019.1:2162103-2193006 GCA_013397725.1 Rhagologus leucostigma
TGTCTACTCCATAAATTTGGTTATCTACTCCTTTTCCTGATTTCTAGTTCTATACAGTCAGAAACTTCTTCCCCTTGGTTAGTGCCCAGCAATACCAAGGGTGATGAATAGCATGTGAGCACTGAACTGCATGAACAGAAAAGCATGTAAATATTTTTATAGCAATGCAAGAATGAGAAAAGCACAGTATCTTCTGTAGACGTATTACCAAATGCCTGAACAGCTGAGTGGTTATGGGGAGTTTTAGGTAATTTCCTTGAGCTGGAGTAAGTGAAACATAATAGTTAATTTCTTCTCTCTTAATTATTGCTGGAATAGACCATCTGTAAAGATGTGTCTTTCTGTTGAATGAAAAATTTCCACAGATGCTTTTGGGAGAAAAAAAAAAACAAAACAAAAACGTGTGGGGGCTGGATTTCCCTCTCAGAGGTAGACAGAGGACTTCTCTGGTGCTTCTGGAAGCAGAGTTTGTCAGCTGGTGTCAGGGGGAGCTGATCTCATGCTTATCTGATGGTAGGACGTAGCTATCAAACTGCTGGTGTTTCCCTAACAATGATAGGTGAGCGAGGCTCCAGAGCTCTGTTATATCAGATTGATCACACACATTTCCAGACAAGTTTTTTGAAGGCGATTTCTAAAGGGACAAGAAGAAAAGCCTGAAGTAGAGAATAAGGGGCTGTCCCGGATCTGGCAGTGTAACATGAATTCAGTAAATGAGTGAGAGCTGCCCAAGTGTCTGTTGGCCACAGGAATGGTTCAAGTGGCTCTTAGTGCAGGTTGGAGAACTCCTCTTGCCGGTGGGGACAAAGAATAGCAGTGAGGAAATACTTGCTATTATAAGCATGCTGGCTACTGGCCGGCCGTGTATTAGCAGTTCTAGAGCTGTGAAGCCATATTTCTGTAATAAAAGTGGAAAATAATACCTTTATGGAGATTACCTCAACCTTGCAACTGCCCTGCAGTTCATTAGAGCGATTGTTTTTGAATCATTTAAGGCAAAGTGTGAGAAGGTGGTGCTGGTGCCTGAGACAGCTACTTAGAATGAATTACTAAAGTTTGGAGGTAACTGTGGTTTTTAACATTCACCCATTGTTCAGGGGCTTCTGAGAGTGGCACATGCCTGCTAGCTGGGTGTTTGACTCACACGTGAAGTGACAGTGACATTTAGAAACCACAAATGAGTTTAAAGCATCCCAGCTCAGTTGCCACTTGGAGCACAGTGCAGCCGTTGAAGAGTTTAGGGTGGTATTTGGGTGCTCCTGAAAAAGAAGGAAAGACCCTAATGTCTCCTGAGAAAGCCATCTTATGGGGTTCTTGTGCATAGCAGCCACAGAAGCAAGCCACTAGCTGAAGGCTTTCCTGCTTGATTGGTTTTAAACTACAAACAACATGCAGAGATACCCTGTTTCTTTGACTGCTTTCAGCACAGGTTGTGACCAAAGTCAAGCACAAAGGTACAAAGGGCTTTCTGTGCATGCATGACTTTCATATTAGTTCTCACATGGAGAGGAGAACATGGCCATAAATGCACGGGTAAAATATCAAGCAGAGTTTTCTTTCCTTGAAGACAATTGTGCTTGTTTCCCCTCCTGCTAATTATAGCCTATAAATCCCCCCACTCTCCCGACTCAGACAGTAACATTTTGTTACCTACATTCTGTCAGTAGACTTTACAGAGATCTCTAACACATGTTATAAAAGTTATTGCTATAGTACTATATATAACAGCTTTGCATAAGAGAATAGAAGGCTGCCACATTTAGAAAATGCAGGTGCTATGTAAGCCGCTTTCTGAAAGAAAGAACTTAGCTCAGTTTCCTTTGAAGAACCAGAGACTTGAAATTGAAAACTGTATTAATGCCATTGTCTCCTTGTATCAGCAGGTTCCAGAGAGATTCCTGGAAGTGGCTCAGATCACGTTACGGGAGTTTTTCAATGCCATTATCGCAGGCAAAGATGTTGATCCTTCCTGGAAGAAGGCCATATACAAGGTCATCTGTAAGCTGGACAGTGAGGTCCCTGAGATTTTCAAATCCCCAAACTGCCTACAAGAGCTTCTTCATGAGTAGAGAGTTCAGCAGCTATTTATGAATGTATGAAAGTAGCAGTCCCCTTCTGATGCCCAAGTCATGTGTGTCTCTATTTTAATTTCATATATATGTGTATCCCATACATATATATATGTATATGGAATTAGACTGATCCCTCCTGGATTTAAGTTTTCGTTCAGTTCCAAGGGGATGGTTATTTTACTTCAGCCTTTGGTTTACTTTTGCCCAAGACCCTTAACATTTGAAGAATCAACGGGGTTAATTTTCAGGGAGAAGAGTTTGGAAGTGTGTAAAAGCCTGTCTTAGCAAGTTAGGGCATTATGTTTAAAAATGCTTTGTCAGATTTATTGCTTGCTGCAAAGTGGCATTTTGTCTTAGTGAGACTAATGTCATGGCACAATACTACAGACAATGAAGTTTATATTATGTTTATACTGCTAAAGGTCTGAACTCTGTGGAGTCACTTCATAAGCTTTGAGTTTTTTTATTTGTATTTATATACTTTTTAATCAATAACTAGATTTTGTTTCATACTTCAAAAAAATACAACATCTATTTTAGGTACTCACTCCAAGAAGTGACACCCAAAAAAGCAAACCCTATTCTTCATGTTTTCCTTACAGAAATGACAGATACCCTGCACCAGTAACCAACACGCCGGGTTGTTGTTTGTCTAAATTGCAGCAAGGGATGTTTGCACAAATCAAATACTGTTCTTGCAGGGTTAGGCCAGTAATTCATGCACAATATTGTATCAACCACACTAATTTTGGAATATGGTCAGCTTACTAAAGCGGAAGCATTTCACTCTCCATAGAGTAAAAATGAAACCTTCAGCGTCGTATATTGCCATGTCTCAGTCTTACTTGAAGTGGCATTAGTCCCTAAATTTATTCTTTTCTCAGTCCATTCTGCCCCCCAAGACCCCCTTTCCAGCATACAAAGTTTCCTGTCCATATTTGACATCTGTCCTGAGAAGCACTTTTTGAATGATCTTAGATACAGTAGAAGAGTCTTCACCTCACAGTGCTGAGGCAAAGGAAAGAAAAAAAAAGGCTTGTTTGTAGCTGTAAGATATAATTAGTCTTTTCCTAATCAGAAGAATAAAAATTACATTTTCATAAAAATCTAATCAAGCGTTATACAAAAATCGCAGTGTCCTCCTGGCTATGCAGGGTTCAGATAGCCAAATTGGATTTTTAAAATTACAGTAAGTGCAGCTTAAAAAAAAAAAAAAAAAAAGAAAGGAAAAAAAATCTATTTGAGCAATGTGGCTGCACTTGTCTTCTGAAGCTGGAGCTAGTGTTGACCAAAACCTGAGCTACAGTGTAAAGTCCCTGATGGATCTGGGTTCGCCTGAATGCTACACCACAATATGACAGAGAGAAAGAAAGCTAGCTGCTAGTTCTCATGCTTTCTTCAGTGGCTCTCCTTTTCTCATGTTTTCAGAAAGAAATCGTCTCCAGAAGTTTGGGGGAAGGTTGAATATGCTATGGCACACTGTATTTGTCATTTTCTTTGTCGTCTTTTGTACGGATGCAGTAAGAATTTATTGTTACCATCAATAGTACTTTCCCCTACATAATTCAATCTAAATCTAGAGGAAGTTCCTAATTAGCCGTGAATTATATTTAGACCATTGAGGATATTGGTATCTTCTTTTTTTTAAAATTACATTTTGACTTTGGAGAGTGAAAGTTTACCCATGTGACTAAAGAGCTGACCTGATCATTGCAGTTTCACTTCATTTACAAATACTGCTGATAGACAGAAATGTATGAAAGCAATTATTGTTAGCAGAAAGCCTTAAAAACCTGCTGACTTCAAATTAAACAGCACAATCCTCCGATTCCCTGTCATTCTTTTCAAGCACTGGCAGTATCTGTGGAGTATAGGCAATGCAGACAATAGCATGGGATGAAGTGCCAACATTTCACTATGCATTAAAAGCAAAACAAATCTTGATCTTAGACTCCCTGAGAATACCTAATACTGTACGTATCCTTACAGTAGACAGGATTTATTATTTTCTTTCCTTTATTTTCTTACACTTTATTTAATTTTATTTTGTTTTCTTTATTTCATTTTTCCTTCTTTTTTTTTTTCTGTGTGTGTGCATGATTTGGTAAACATTACACTTCATAAAGCTGTAACTCCAATGAATTCTGAGTAAGAAAGGATGAAAATTGTGTTCATGCACTTTTTTTGATTTATGGGAAGAAGTGGCATAAAATGCTCAAGTTTTAATACAGTAGGTTTATCATTGGCATACCATCAGATGCAAAATATAACTTTGCATTGTCACCTTGGACATAAGAAAGCAAAGCCATACTTTAGTCATACTATGTGGACATACTACTAGCTACCATCTCAACCTGTGATTTTTACCGTTGCTTTATATTATTATTATTATTATTCTATTATTATTATATTATTATTATTAATATTATTATTATTTGGCTGCAATGGGATTCACATAATCTAAATAAGTGAAATTGTGTACTCAACACGATGTTGTTGCATTTATTTATTTATTTATGGGTAGTATAATCTCAATAGTAAATGAGGCATAGGAATTAGGAATAGAAATTTCATCTTAAAAGCAAAATAAAAACCTCCTTGGTCTGAAAAAAGAATACATGATAATTTGATCATTTCAGTTATGTGATTTTTCTGCATTTTATAGCCATATTGCCTTTGTGCCTCCCAATTCACCTAAAATTACAAATACATGGCATGACTTGTACTAAATTCTAAGTAGAATCCAATCCAGTTTCTTTTAAATGATCTCAATATTATTTCACTAAAAATGGCTAAAAGGCAGGAGGCTACTTTTATTGTAATGAAAAGTTTACATAGGAAAAGAATTTCAAAATCCATGTAGAAACCCCATCTTGCCATTCATTTACTGCTAATTCAGATTTATTTCTGCGTATAAACTTGAGGTTATAGTCTGTGCCTAGACCTTAAATGCACCAGCGGAAGGATAAAAAAAATCCTTCAAAATACCAGTTTTTCCCCCACAAGTACAATTGTTCTTGTGCCTTCTGTGGCTTACAATTTTCATCTTTTAAACTTTATTTTTCAATTACTACAGCTGCAATAAACACTGACTTTTTTTTTTTTTTTCCGGCTGTTTGACATAATGTTGATAGCTATGCATATTTTGTGTCTTTTTAAAAATTAAAAAAATAAAAAAAACAAAGCAGGAGAATACGTTTTTGAAGAAGAGAATTTTTAGAACAGTTTGATAACGCAAATTATTTTTTCTCAATTGTTTGAGCAGCATTCGAGTTTTGAAAATTCTTGTAGAAGCCAATTTTTTGTAACTGTGGTGCAAATCTTGTGTTTTCTTAGCCTGATGAAAAGTAGTATAGAAGCAATATTTCATACGTGACATATGTGCATATACAGATACGTATGTGGTCACACACACAGGACAACATGTGTGGGCATATGTATGTATATTTACACAAAAACAGACACACACACACAAAAGATGCGTATGAAGTGAAAAGCTTACCTTTTTCCTATCTAGATTAAGAACCTATTTTAGACATTTGTTATGTTTTGTGAAAAGAATGTTCTATTTGAAACTACAAAACATTTAATTCTTACTGTATCTCTGGTTGTTTAATGGGAACGTTTCACATTTAATGGTAAACACGTGGAAGATGTTAGAATGTAGTAATTATTTAAGGAAGTGTTCACCCATGTATTCCTGAGGTTTGCTTTGTGCCTCTGAGTATTATTTAATTAAAGTGTTTTAAGTTTGCAGAATCTTTGTTACTGTACCAGGTATGTGGGTGAACATTGAAAATCGAGGGGAACTTTTATAAAGCAATGTAAATATTCAACCTTACGGCTGTTCTTGCATAAAGACATAAGATTTTAATAACTACATTCTGAAAACATCTGTTGAATTTATAAGAAACACTACAGTAACTGTGTAGATAGTTGAAAGCATTCTTGAAAATCCAGCTCTCTACTTTTAAAAGTTAAATCTCTTTCATCAGATGTCAAGGGAATGGGTAATACGGTTTCTGTAAAATTGCAGAATTTTTTTCTATGTATATGAAGTCAGTTAATAGAAAAATTTTTTTTTCCACAGGTTAATATTAATTAAGAAATAAAGGTGAAGATTTTGTGGCTTTAAAGATAGGATTTTCACCAGCAGCATTGAAAGATTATACATATATATATATACAGAAAGATATATATATATATTAAAAATGGAAAGTGGTTTACAAAACCCCCAAAATGAGCACTGTACATGAGAAGTGAAAGCAAAAACTATATTTGCCATGTGTATTATATAGCAATCATTGGTGTTAATAGTGCAAATGTTTCCTTCTGGTACCAACTCTGTGTTTGAAAATTCCAATACGCATTGTTTTCAAAAAGCTCCCCTTAAGGAATGTAACTGGTTTATATGAGTAAGCAGTTACTGTATTGCACTTAAATGTTCTGTTGAAGGAAATGCAATTTTGTTTTCTGTAGAACTGTTGGTTGTAAACCATCTATAAACTGAAGCTAAAAATGCTCATATTTAGAGCTGGGATGAAAACTGGTATTTAACCTTTGTATCTTCTTAGGAATATCCTTTTTAGTGTATGAAAGGTGGTGGCACTATGACTTTATTCAGTCTTTTCATCTGAGCCACAGTCACCTCTCTCCCAAAGCAGCCACCTTCCAAATGCACAAATACTGGGATATGTAGAAACAAATCTAGAAAAAACAGTGAGCTTACATTTTTCTCTAAAATCCATACCTTCTGCATTAATTGTACCGAGTGAGATAGCAGACAAACACAATAACCATCTCATTACCATATAACGTGTAAGAGTCAGAAATTAAAAAAGAAGGAAAAAAAAAGCCTCTTTACGTTGGTTTTAATGCTGTCCAGAAGAGTCAAAGGTTAAGGTTTAAACTGATATTGTCCCAGCCATTACTCATATGTATATAGTTACAAAAGTGACAAAACACTGCCTTTATATTATTTAGCAATATGTTGTAAATAGCATTATTAAGCTCTTTTTTTTTTGTAATAAAGACCCTTTAATTTGAAGATAGTACAATAACTGAACTGATAAAGTCAATTTTTGATTTTTTTTATTTTATTTTTTAGCTAGAGGCAATTTCAACTGTGGATTTTTTTGTTGTCGTCTATTGTTCTGAAGACTTTGCATAATTTATTGGTTTAATTTATCCTAATTTATTTGATGAAGGTGTACAATTTTGTATTACCAAGGATGTACTGTAATATTAATTGATGACAAGATAAAACAATAAGACTCCCCTGTCCGTTTGGAAAAAAAAGGTGCAGTAGACAATTGATTGAAAAAAAGTTACAATTCTAGCTTGGCAGCTACTAAATTTAAGATAAACACAGGAAAAATGTTTGGGGGGGGTGGATTTTATTTTGTGTGTTTAAAGCTTTTGTATACTCTCCAGACTTTTACCTTTTTGCTTTGTACCACTTAAAGGATACAGTAGTTCAATTGCCTTGTGTGCCTTCCATCTTCTCTAAACTGAATGTATGTGCAGTATATATGCAAGCTTGTGCAAAATAAAATATAAATTACAAGCTGATTGCCATTGTTTACATTTATTTCCAAGAGTTTATGTTGCCCCACGTCAAGAGGTGAACCCCTGAACTGCTCAGCTGTGGCCAGGCTGTGCCTAACACTGTAGTCCTCTGAAGGTTTTCTTTTCCCCTTAGTTCAAATTATTTATTAATGAAGCTACCAGCCCTCTTGCAAAATGGATATAATGATTTATGGCCTCGGTGTCCTACCTCCAGCACAGCGCCGGTTAAGATAATGAATGTTATTTTGCAATAGTCTATCTGACAAGGAATAACTCCCTGGAAGAGACCTGTTATGTCTGAGGCATAGACAGCCCTTTAAATTAAATGTAGCCAATGTGAGCTAGAAAGTACTTTTGTTTATACTGTTTAATCATTTCCTGGGTATACCTGCCATGCTGGTGTCCTGCAACGGGGAGTTCCTCAAGCTGGGTGAATGCAAGGATAGTGCTTGAGCTGTGGTGGTTCACATTTGGTTCACGTTTGTTACTCTTACCAGTTTGGCCTTGTTAAGGGTAGTGACCAGATAGCATTCTCTTTTTTTTTGTTACAGTCCATCACTCATGGAACACTTCGTTTCAAGCTGTGTATTCATCAGCATTGTTTATAACTACTCTGTTCCTACACAGTTCCTCAGAACGTATTTGTTCATGGTTTTTCTTTTGCTCTTTGCTGTGTCTGCTGTTTCATACATATCTTAAAATTTTGGGGTTGAGTGGACCTTTGATTAACGTGATTGTCTGTCTTTCAGATATAAAAGGTCTCTTTTTGGCTTAGAATTGGTGCAGATGGCAGTAAGACTGTAGCTTATTTAGATCACAATATCCTGCAAGACTTTTCTGATTTTGAAGGAGAAGCATGTTAAAAATACATTTTGATCCGAGGTCATTTATTTTCAGAATCTTCCCTGATTCAGCCTCAGGACACTGTAGAGCTGAGCTGGAGCCTGAATCCAGCTTTAGCTTCACTGTAACAACCAAATAAACACTTCGTATCTGCAACAGCAGTTAAAACTCCATGTATTTTTATACAAGTGGAGTTGCATTTGTTGGGCCACATCAACAGCATTTGTAAAGGAGGTCTGTGGGAAGGTCATGAAGTTACATCTACATAACTAATAATCATCTAAGTGTGAGATCTTCTCTGGTTTTACTGCAAACAAATTGCCTCTCCTAGTTCACATCTATCCACATCACCAACACACTAAAATAATTTTTGTGCTAGTTATCAAGACTTAACTAGATGAGGGAGAGGGAGATCATCCTCAGGTACCCAGTTAATGGACCAGAGTATACGAGCTGCGTGGGTAATTGCCAGCTCACTCTGTGCCCCTATCAGTTTTTATCCCAAATGTACTAGTTCTGTGAAATGCAGGACACTATTTGCCGTTTTACCCTGCAGTGAAAAGCACACAGATCTCTAAATAAGAAATCCTAGTTATTGGCATCTCAGAATACTGCAGGAGTTCAGAGCTAGACTGGAACTTGGCAAGTAGTCCCTGTCATTGCAGAGGGCCAAATCAACTTTCCCAGGCTTCAAGCACCCTGAAATGATCCAAGTTCTGCAGATCTGGCCATCTGTGCTTGGAAATCCTCAGTTCCCCTAATACCTGGAATTTTTACAATAAGAAAGATACTATGTTCTAGCTTAAAAATCTTAAGGAAGACATAAATTATCCCTGAGCAAGGCAAATAATAGAATAATTTTATGTCACTGAGACCATCACTAGCAACTGGGGTCTTTTACACATCACATTACTGAGAAGCTGAATGTGGAAGACTGCATTTTGTCATTTGAGAGCCTGAAAGGGTTAATTGCTCTCGTTTTCTTGGTCTGTACCCTTATTTATGCCCAGTCTAGGTTGTGCCAACACAATTTCTATGGAGATGATCCCTTCTGATCCAGTCTTCCCTCTTTGTTAGGAGGGAAAGGGAGAGTTGCAGCATACGACTGACTGCGTTTGGGAAATAATGGCAAATACGTCCCTTGCTCTTTGCAAGGGGTCACAGTGCTTCCCCAAACTCATCTTAGTGACTTTTAAAATATGGCACAGCGTTTGTTTTAAGAACACAATACGCAAAATTAAATCTTCGCTAAAATTCTGTTGTTGAATGGGGATAGAGGGCTCCCAGGGTGAAGGCAGAGCTGCTAGATAAAAAGGGCTGGGGGGTAGGAGGGTTGTTTCCCTGCCTGGTCCAAGTGTTTGACCCTCTGGGCGCATTGCAAGGCCTGCCTGTTCTCCCAGCTTTTCAGTGGGCAGGGGCATTTGGAGAAGCTGCCTATTAAAGCTTGAAAGATTGGTGGGTGCAGAAAATCCATCAATTGCTACAAAGCCCATTTTTGTGTGTGGTTTATTGGCGCCACTGCCATACCTGTACCTCAAAGACATGAAAGAGATATCTTTTATTTAAATATTAAAATTTTCTAGACACCCAAATGAATGCTTGTTGGCTTAGGTTAGCCTGACTCTTTCCAGAGCCGCAGAACAGAGTGAGACACTGACCCTCCTTCAGAGAAAGGACCCCCCCACCTCGCTCTGCCCAGAGTCTGGGAGGCTGTGATTGCATTTTCATGAATAAATCCTGGGTGAGTGAATAGTGGTACTTTCCCATTTATTTGGGAATCAGTGTGAAAAAACAAACAAACAAACAAACGAACAAGCTATTTGCTTCACAACAAAACACATGAAAATGAACTGCTGTTCGTACCCAAATGCAGTTAATTGCATGCACGGTTTAATTTTATTCTTTAAAATTAGGCTTAAGGTTGAGTCTCTATCTAGGCAGAGGAAAATATAAAACGAGAAAGATGGCACAGATAACTAAAGAAATACTACTGGCTCCAATGTAAATATGTTTGCGGTTTGCAAGAGACCTGCCAGTCAAGCAGCTGTGGGAGGTAACAGGGGAGAACGCATGAGAGGAAAAAGTCTTGTGGCAACAGTGGCCAGTTTCATTATGGCCACTGCCAGACTGTGAAACAACTCTGGGGGCTTGAAATCCTATTGCCTATTAAAACTGGGCATGACAGCTCTTTTTTATGCTTCACCAACCAGAGATGGAACAGTGTCCTAGGGGAAATAAGGAAAAATATTTATTACAAGTGTTTAACACCTTTTAGTACAAAACAACCCTAATATGCAGCACTCAAGGATAATTCATGCCAGCACATGTAAAACCAAGGGAAATCGTTTATCAGCTCAATAATTTGGTCAGAGCTTTTAAAGGAAGAGATGATGCTCCAGTCAAAACCATAAGGCCAGATTTCTCTGAAGTGGAGGCACTTCGGGTTTTTTTTTTATATTATTTTTACAATTTCTCAGTAATCCACACAAGGCTCTGACAACACACCCACCCCAGGGACTGCACGGCTGCCTGACTCGGGCTGAAGGCTGGCCATTCAGACTGGGGGCTTACCTGCCCCTCATGCATGGCAGTAGTTGCTGGCATATTTAAGAAAGCCACAGGACAGTCAGGGTTGGATCTTGAACAACATGCGAGGCGGAGGTTTGAACTGTTTCAAAGGCTTGTCTGAAAACCAGGCACTCTGAGCTTGTCTTACACTGCAAACAGTCTGGAAGCATAAGGACACTCAGGTCAAGGGGTGTATTTCAAATCTTTCCTGATAAAATATGTAGGTTTGGAAGCAGTGTAATACAAAATGAGATTCACTGCTTTCTTACACGAACATACGCATTATGACTTCCCAGCTTTGGGAGAAACCTAGAACTCAGACGGGGGGAGCTCCACCACTCATTGAGCACCACAGGGAAAAATCTTGAGCACTTTCAAAAGGCTGCGCTCAAATCTATTCCTGCTGTGTGTCCCCATTTTATAGGGAGTGAAATGGAGATGCGGGGTGGTGGCACCATCTCCCCAGGACACCCCACCTGCCCACTGCAGAGCCAGGAACAGCTCCTGATCCGCCAGCCCTGGCCTGGGTGCTGCCAGCCCCACGTGTTACTCATTAACGCCCGGTTACTCGTTAACCCCAGCACACGGGGGTCTTGCACGGCCCTCCCAAAGCCCCTGGGTTACATTGCACAATCCACACGCTGCTGCCCTGCCAGTTTTATCTCCTCGCTGAAACCTTGCTTCCTGGCATCCTTTTGCATCTTTGCGAGTGGCCGGCGCCAATATTTTAAAATACTGTTTACCCAGCCATTTGCTTTCCCAGAAGCTGGGGGGAACTGTGGAGGAATTGGAAGAGCCCATCCGTGGAGAGCATTTCCCCCTGTCCGTGAGTCAGGCTTCTCCCTCCCATCAGGAAGAGCCTTCTGCTTAAATAGTGTTTCTGCCCTTCCAGAAATTTCCAGAGTGTTCGGCAGCCTTTAACCGGGGCCACAGCTGGCTGCTGGCGGCGGCACAGGGTGGCTGACCCAGCGACGGCAGGGAAAGAGCAGGTCAAGGTGTGCTGTGGTGGGGCAAGGGGGAAACCCAGCTCTGCCAGAGAATGACCCTGTGCAAAGGCCAGGCAGATGGGTGCCACATAAGCCGCTCCTTGCTCGGGGCAAAGGGCTCCAAAGCCAGTGGCCAAAAGGGGCCCAGGGGGTGCTGGAGGACAGCAGTGGCAGGAAGGGTCTGGACCCCCCCACCACAGCAGTGGGGTGAAGCTGGTGCCCAGTGTAAGGCACCCCTGCCCTTCACGCAGCTCCCTCCCGGTATTTCCAAATTTCTGTACCCTTCTCACATCTCTGGAGGAGGGAAATGAACGGGGAGTGACTGTGGTTTTGACAAGGTGAACATGGCAGCAGCCCCAGCAAATAGGCGGATATGTTGTTCCCAGCAAAAGACCTGTACAAGAGTCCAGTGATTCTGGATATAGTGTTACATCACTTGCAAAATTCAGGATTTGTCCAAAATATGGTACTCTTTTTATATAGATAATCTCAGCAATATCTAATAATTATTATTGTTATTATTAACCTTAAGGAACTTCTTTATTCCATAAATATAAATAAAGTGTAGTTATCCTTAATCTGATTTCAAATGACCTGAAAAGAGGATCAAAAAAGTGCAAGAGAGCTGTACAACAGGGGAGAAAATGGCGAGTGGGGGAAGGGGGGTGAGGGTGTTGACGGTAAAAGAAAGAAAATTATCCCAATTCTAGCACTGCTGGAAAAACGTGAAAGTTATTGCCGCACAAAGAACCTCTTGAACTGCTCTGCCTTCCAAAATTTCTACTGCACTCTCTGCAGTTACTTGTGTATGGCAGAAGCAGCATCTTTGTATTATATGAACAGTCTGCTTCATAATCAAATACCATCTGTCGCTACATCTGAACTTGTTTTCAACATCTGTGCGTTCTGGTCTTAACAAAGCTTTAAAAACTAATTCAAAAACTTTCACAGATCACTGACTAAATATGTACATTTACCATCTTTCATATTGGTTTAAAATATTTCTTCTATAGCTGCATCCCCTTGGCTGGGAATAGTTAAGATGTATACACTGAGTTGCTTTATTAAGCTTATTTTCTAATGGCCTTGGGTAGCCAAGTGCAAAAGAGGGACACTTGCTCAGGCACCGAGAGGACCCATCATATTCTTTCTTGGTGCCAATACAGTCCCTTTCTGCCAATGAGAAACCTGAAAGTTGATCAGCTACCATACCCCAATTACTCAAAATGACACTACAGATAAAACTGCAACCAAGGGGAGAATCAACTGTATGGCTTATATGCTGCTAAAGTGTGTCTGAACAAATGGTGAAGTAAAATCATGAGAGCCCTCAGGAGGATAAGTACGTTGTTACTTTGCACATGCTTCAGAAATGTGAAGTACATCTTTACAGAACTTTTGGCCAACCCCCTGGCAGATGTTGACCAGTTTTGCTTATGTATACATCAGTTGCAGAACACTAAAACAGAGATTGGAAATTTTAATTTAGTCAAGGCAGTTGGGCTAAAATGATGGCTTTTGTTGAAACCATTAAATAGAGCTGCCTAATGAAGTACAGTACAGCACTGGCAAACCGAGCCCTGATGAGATGCAGCAGCTTCCAAACTGCAGCCCTGCAAAAGGGAAGAAGGAAGCTTGCAAGTCTTTAACTAAAGTGGAATGGCGACAGCCCTTGTAAAGCTGCGTTTGATTTTGTGTTTGAGGGCAGATGCACTTGCACATTATCGCCCTGACATTTTAACCATTAGTTGGAAATGTGCCGTTGCAGTTCCTGCCATATATTTCTCAATCCTATTTGTTAGAAAGTGAGCTAATAGACAGTGTGATGAAGTGATCATAAATTCACTTTCAAAGGGCATTTGGGTTCAGAGCCTAAAGATTGAATATGGCAAATTCTTAGGCATGGGGAAGAAGGTGGGGGCCAGGAGGGTCATTCTCACTGATGGGTTCAGTGATTGATTCCACTACAGAACTATATTTGCCCTTTACTTGGCTGTTTAACACAGAATAGCTATAATAAGTTCCCGATCCATTATTCCTCTTCTTCCTAGGGTCACTATGAAGTGAAAGAAAATATAACCTTGGCTGTAATAAAATAAACTTTAGCATTATCAGGTGTTTGGAAATTGGAAGGTGTCTGATTGCTTTATATAGGATAGACACAAACACGCACACACACACGCACACAAAGGGTTATGATATAATCCTCCGTGCTGCCTCTGACAAATGGTTATTACAATTCAGTATTGGTTTTTTGCTCATGCAATAGTATGGTGTCATGCAAGTCCACACAGCCTTGAAATTCTTCTTATTATACACAGCCTTCCAAAAATCACGTGCAGAATGCTGCTCTTTTAATGGTGATTAACAGCAATTTTTTTAAAGATAGGTGGCTTAGAACAAAATTCGTTTTGAGAGAGAAAAAAATTATCTGAAAGATAATTGAGTGTTTTAGCACAAGGCAGCCCCAAAATATTTTCAATAATTAGAAGAGACTTATGTTCCATTTCACTGTTTTATGTGTTATATAGTATAGAGCAAGTGCCACTGTAGTTAAGTGTTTGTCAGCATTTCCCTTGTAAATCCTGGTTTTCCAGAGGGTTGCTATAACTTGCCAATTTCAAATCGCACTGGGCTAACACTCACTATCCACATTGTCAGCCCAGATGCAAATTTCTGTTGTTGTTATTACCAAAAATGAAATCAAGTGAAGCTGCTGGTTTTTAGTTCATGGCAAAAGATGATGGTTGGGAAGTGGGGGATGGTGACGGCTTGTGCGCTTTTTTTTCCCCCTGTTGCTCCTAGTTGGGATTTTGTTGCTGCAATGGTCTGATTCAAATGGGTTTGTTTTGAAAGGGATGCAAAAGGATGTTTTTTTGTAGACCCCCAAAAATAAGTGACACACAGAAGGCTCAGGGAGAGAAGAGGGCAGTTACTGACCTGATACAGTTTACTTCCAGCCAGGAAGTTGGTATCCGGGGGTACACCTGCTGACCCCATCTCAAGCTTGGGTTCTGCATCATAGAGGTCTTAACATGCTAATAAAGGTCCATTAAGCAGCTGAATCCTGAAAAAAACCACAAAATTAGTTGACTCAGCTGGAGCAACTTCTATGGAGCACAGAAGCAAACCCTGGTCTTCTCCCAGCCTTTGGAGCCAACCTTTGGGGTCCCTGCAGGACCTTATAAACACCTCTAACAGAACCATGAAGAAGGGGCCAATCCTCCTTCTTCAACATCCCCAAAATCTACATGATCCCACAATGGGCACAGGAGAGCACAGGACTTTGGGGCTGCAGTCCGAAATGTTCTCTGCTTGGCAATGGAGCAGAGGGGTTCCTCCTCCGCCTTTAATTAATTAAAATTAACTTTCCAACTTAAAAGAGAATTCTGAAGACTATTTGTCCTCTTATTTACTGAGTCTTTTGCTATTTAACACCTGCTTGTTTTTGTTATACTGGAGAAGGCTGTACTGAGATGCTCTTGGCTGCTTTCCTCTGTGGGTGTAGCCCTCCAGCCCTGTGAGGCATGGGAATGCAGATCCAGATTAAAATCAGATTTACACCAGTGCAGGAGTGTATTGTCAGAGTAAGTGGAGAAACAGGCCTAAGGTCAAAGGCTTGCATCGAGGAGGAGTGCACTTGTAGATGTTTACAAATCTAGATGTTTTCTGAAAGTAAAGAAATGGGGAGTCCCTGGGTGAGCAGTTGTTATCAGCTCTAGGGAGGCTAAAAAGGGGTAATACCACAGTACAGCTGCCCAGAGGAAGACAAATTAGAGCATAGGTTCGTATCTCTTGGAAGATACCCACAAATCTCGCAGTATTTTAAATGTGACTCACAGAGCTGTCAGTTGGGGGGTTTATCTCGCCGGGTGGGTTGGAGTATGGCTGGTGATATTTTTGGTGCTCTGGACTGAGAGACTAAGGTCAGCAAAAGAGGCTTTGACACTAGTAGTGTTACATCAGGTTACACCAGGTGAGGTTTCAGTCTGTGTACAGTAGCAGCAGGTTATCTTTAGAAGCCTTTGCTCAGGCACCTCCTCCAGGATCCACACTAATCAGACCCACCCCATACACCACTTCAGCATAGAAAACAAGGTCTGTATTAGTCACACACTGTTTTCCCCATCTGGAAAAATTCTTAGGTAGATTCCACTTGAAAGCAAAGGGTAATTCCCTGCCTATTTAGTGTTAAGTTAGAACGCTACTTTTATTCTATATCCAAGCCCCAAATTTCCATATATTGATGCATTCCAACACAAAATTCAAGCTTCAAGATCAGAGAGCCCCAGATAAATGTCAAGATAGTTCCACACAAAAGAAAAACTGGATTTGCCCTCTATGTAAGGCATACAGCAGATAAAACCAATAATACCTTATCTCCTCCTATGACTTCCTGGCCAGGAGCAGCAGCAATATATATTAAGATATCAATTGACTGTTTACAGGATTAAGTAAGGAATAGCTGAAATCAGTCCTTGCTTTTATTTGAGTTTAATTCATCCAGTCAGAGATCTGTGTGGTAACCACCTATAATAAAGCAATAATAGCAATAATAACAGAGCTTTGCACTTTTACAGCATCTTCTACTGAAAGTTATCTCAGTGTGCTTCATAAACATTACTCTTGCATCCATTCCTTCAATTCCTCCACTTTCTCCTCATCTTTATCTGTAGAATCCGCAGTAATATGATAGCATGGATGGCCTTACAAATAAACTAAGTCAAGCTGCTACTTCAATGAAATACAGAAAGAGCAAGGTAAAGTTATGTGAAAAATAGGAGGGAAATTCAGTAGGCTAGAGATGGCATATATTCATTTTTCTAGCATATTATGTGCTCAGTTAAGGATAAAAGAAAATCCATACATTCTGCTAGGTTCACTGATACTCTTGCATTAAAGGAACATAAATCAACGTGCACCACCCAGCATGTCGGGTTTCTGAGACATAAAATGAAGAGGAAGAAATATATCAGTGAAGGAAGTTTGGAAAGACACAGGTTTTGCTTCTTTATTACAGATAATATTTTCTAAAATCTCAGTCTTATGAACACATATTTCAGATGTGAGTAAGTCACAGCACTGAAAGGTGGCAGGAGATGTAGGCATGGGGTTGCAATTTGAAACTACCCAGAACAGCAGGGCTCTCTTCATCTAAGGTTATAGGGCAACTAGGTCACTAAACACAGTTATGAGACAAATGAGAAGTACTAACAAATACTGACACAGGTATTGTATTCAGTGTCTTGAACTGACTTCAGAAAGGAAAGAAGATGCTGTTTTCTCCAGGAAATTTATCCCTAGAATCTTAGCCTGTCTCCGGTGGAAAACTTCCTAGAGTGAAATTCCCTCCATGTGGACAGCCAGCACAAAGCCCATACAGCACTAAGCTTGTGGTAATGGCTTCTTCTATTTCAGTGCTTTAATGTAAAGTGAAAGGCAAACAAAATTTAAAAGACGAAGACAACACCTGAGAATGCACAAAATTATGCTAGCAGGCAGATTCGGGAGAAAAATGCACAGTAAAGAGAAGACTTGTAAATGGAAAGTGCTTCTAAGCAGGAAAATCACGATCTTCCACCAGTATCAGAGGGCTTTCTCCTCCTGCACTGTGTTAGGTTTGAAGATTCTCTCTACAAAGAAGCTGGTCCCTCTACGACTAAGTGGCCATTTCCTTTGCCGGGCAAATCCAGGTTTTAACCGAGCACAATGAAATGCTGGGAGAGGCATGGATTGCAGAGGGAAAGGGAATAGACAGTGGACTCCAATGGAGGACCAGGAGGAATAAAAGAACTGTGGTCTGTGCCTCAACTTCTCCATCCATAAAACACAAGCAGTGGAAAATATCTTCCTGTGCTAAGTGTATTGAGATGGGCTCTGTGTGTAAACATCAAAACTACTTCCAGCTATTACCCCCTCAGTAATTTCATTCTGCCCTCCCCCTTTTCTCAGTATGACAGTGACTGTAGCACTAGCCCAGTAATTGGATATTTTCGTGCCTCAAATTCACTGGTATTTAATTTTTATATCATTCTCAGAACCTATCACATATTTGTTTTGATTTATTCAATATTGATCCTTTCTCTGACTTTCGAGCAGCTATCACCTTCCCCGCCCGTTCCCAGGGAATCTGCCAAGCCAGCAATTTGTGATTTTGTCATAATACATGTGTTTCATTTGCCGAGTGGCTGTCACAAGCATCTCACAAATGTTACATCCCCTCTTTTTATTCACACGTTCTGTATATTCAGTGTTCCCAGAGATGGGCTTTTCTTGTGTGGAGAAGCAAGGCTTTTTGTATCAGTTTGCAGGATACAAATCTAAACCTGTTTTAGCAGAGAAAGAGGAGCTTTATTTTTGCTGGATTTGAATAAATGCTCTTATCTGGCTTTCCACAATACACTATGCACACGAGAGCAGAAAAAAGAAAGCTGACTGAGGCGAACCTGGGGCCACATTTTCTGAAGTGTTGAGGTGGCTTCAGCAGGTTTCACTTTGTTAGCAGTCACTTGCATTTTGCTTGCTCATGGTACACAAGCACGTCCCCATTTCAGAAAATCAGTGTAAAATACTCTGAACTGCCTTCCCCAAATCTGTTCTTTGCTAGTTCCGTGTCTCACTGCTGGGAGTCTTTTACAGCACAGCCATGAGAAGAAGGCCAAATATCACCGGTCTAAACGTTTTAACTTTAGGAGTTACCCTCTTCCAAGGAAGCATAAAGCAAAGCCCATACCATGCTATGTTAAGAGCACAACCAGAAGAGCAAGGGAAGTTTTCACCCTCCTGTATTTAGCTCCATCTGGAGTATCACCTCTCTCAACTCTGGAAGTCAGAGAGGATACTGAGAAACTGGAAAGGTCTCAGCAGAAGAAGACCAGGATCATCAGCACATGGATGTTGAGGAAAGATTGAAGCAACTGGTCGTTTTTAAGAAGGTGAAGAGGAGACTGGGAAGGGAGGTGTCTAGTCAATATTTGAAGGGTAGTCACAAACTCAGTGTTTGAAGGGTAGTCACAAAGACAACCAAGCTGCTCTTCTTGGTAGTGACAGACAGTAAAACAAGGAGCAATAACTAATGCTTAAAGACTTTTTGCTTTCTATATATATTTTTGTAGCTTTGTAGCTTTGTATATTTTTAACATACAGATGCACAGTTTCTAGTATTTACTTACACTTTAGAATAGTAACTCTATTCTAACACATTATGTCTCTAACACATTATGTCTCTAACACATTATGTCACATTCTTGAAATTCTATTTAGTCTTATTTTCAAGAAAAGAATTTCTATCAAGGACATCTTGTTTGACACTAGCACTTGGGAGACATAACAAAACATAGGGCGAAGAACCCCTTGGACTCTCTCCAATAGGGCAGATCCAAGGGTAGGTTCCCAGGACAACTGGTCTCCTACTGGATGTACTTTCTAGATATCCTAATTAATTAAACTTATGGAATGGTAATAATCTGATGCCACACATGTGCATAGCTCTATTTTGTGCACCTGAAAGATTTCATTAAAGAACTGCTCTTTCTATCGCCACTTTACTATTGTTTGGAAAGTTTTTCTTTCAATTCCAGGCAACATAACTGCAAGCTGTGGCTCAGAAGATTCAGAATAGGAAATAATGAATATTTACTCACTAGAGAAGTAAGTTGCTAGTGCAGGAACAAGCTCCCCAAGAGCTGGTATCTCTGTCCACGGAGGCTTTCAAGACTCATCAAGAAAAGAAATCCAAAAAACAGATGTGACATTATCTGGCCAGTTAGTATAGCTGTGCACTGAGCCAGAGGCTGAACAAGATGACCTCCAGAGGTCCCTTACATTTCATACTTCTATGGTCAAAAAGTGCTATGAAAGTTCAAAGGAATTTTTCCAAGGAGCCCTCTGAGAGCATACAGATATAGACACTAACAGAGGGAGAAATCAAACAGGGCTTCCAATACAAACAGCTTCTCAAGATACTCTGCCATCAAAGTTAAGCTCCTGTGATCTCCACAGGCATTTGAGAGATGAAGAAGGGTAGAACATAGAAGTCTGAGAAAAATAGACCTTGTGTTGCTTACGCTCGAGTTTTTGGTCTTATCTCCCTATAAAATTCTTGTATCACTTGGGAAACCCCCAGCTTTCTGCAGAAGCAACTGCCAGCTTCCTCTTAGTTCTTCCCTGAACCATGTCTTTAAACTGTTTTCCCTTCTTGTGAGATTGCATTCTTTCTAATTCCACATCCTGACATTATTTGGGTTTTGTCTCTACTCTCTCAGGAACATGCCATCTTGTGTAAACCCGAGATCTGGCTCCTTATCTCCAGTAATTTCCACTCTCAGCAGCCTCAGAAATAACTGGTTAATTAGAGGCATATGCTTAGAGGCTGTGTCCATTTCCACAGTTTATGCTGCATCACGCAGGGGAAGCAATGGTGGAAGAATCCATCCTTTTCTGTGGAGAAGTATCTTTTGTTTGTCATACCACCCCAGGCAGCTCACAAAGTAAAAGATGGTTTTGAACAGGGAAATTGAGAGATGGGGCAGACTTTTGCATGGATCCTTTTCAATAAGCATTTCGCTGCATTTCCATTTCTGCTATCGCGTCCAGTGTCACCAGGGAACGGTTCAGCATAAACACCTCCTGAGGAACTGTTCCAGAGCCTAATGCCAACCTGAGACAGCTGCTGATGCTGAACAACATCATCAAGGGCCCACTGTCCCTTCCTGCCACTCCTCCTCCTTCACTACCAGTGAAAGAACTATGAAAAGACCAAGAGCTGGTGTACAGCCAACAAGAACTAAAGATCTTGCAGCTGGTTGTACCACCTGTGCCTTGTGAAATTCCAGCCAAAACAACGTCCCCTCCCTCCCCTCAGATAACCCCTTTATTAGAGAGAAGGGCATCCCATTTGATAACTTTTTAAGTGGGAGGGGCACGTGCACAGCAGCAGGTACAGAAGGCAGTGGCTCCCGCTGTTGCCAGCGGCTGAGGGCAACTGCCCACCCGTGTTTTGAGGGTGAGCCGGGCCTCTCGGGGTGAGCTGTCACGTACGTTCAAATCCACACGCAGTGTGCAAGCCACATTGTGCCAGATATATATAGCTGTTCAATGCCACCCTGCTGAGCCAGTGCCAGCACAGATCACGTGGTGCCGGCTTTATTTGGGCTGGTTTGAGGGAGATGTACAGAATCCATGAGTGAAAGCGCTGATACATGCGAGTCTGACACAAAAGGAAGAATCCTTCACTTAGGGCCATAGAGCAAATCCAGTGTTCTGGATTCCCCCATTGGTATCAAAGGGCATTATATGTATGTAGTCAAAGCACATTGTCTCAGGGCACATTCTGCCACACAGCTCTGAGGGGGGAATTTTGCTTGAAGAATGCTAGAAATGGGTCTATAGCTATTAGCTGATAACATTCTTCAAGCATCAAAATATTAGACTTACTTGGTTTTACCTTTTAATAGCAATTAATGTTTTGATTAACACTGTTTATTTTAAGTGAACTAGAAATGGCAGAGGAACAGTTAAGATGGAAATTATGCATCTTCAGTCCATCTCAGTCACATAGCTATTTCAATTTGTGTGTTTTCACGTGTAGCATGGGCTTACACTCTTGTCCTGCATGTGGCCATGTCCTTATTTAGATTCAATACTGGTGGATGCTAGAGAGAAAAAGACCCTAAACAAGCATGTCGGGATACATCCAGAGGATTAGTTGCTGTGATTACAGTGCACATCCTGGTGACTAAAGAGAGAGGTGAGACCTTACCTTTCATGAGTGCTTGGTCTAAATGGAGGCTCCTGATGCCAGCAGGAGCCCTGCCTTCAAACACGTAACTGACCAGCTTTGACTCTGTTCAGTGAAGGGCAGCAGCCTTCATATATAATGGCTCATTAGAAAACATCAGCATTTCAGCTTTTTTATCCAATTAAAAACATCTGGCATTGGGGTGATCCAGCTGGCAGCCCACGGCTCCATACCTAAGCTGTGGAATGGCTGCACCCATGGCTGCCTCTACAGAGACCAAGAGCAGCTGCTAGAGCAGTGCTGAAGGCTGCGTACCTCTGCTGCGTTCCTGCCCAGCTAAGGGTTTCTAGACATCCCCTGGAGGCAGGACTGCTGCCCTAAGCACAGCTGGAGGTTCAGAGGGTGGACACCTCTTCCTCCTGACCTACAAGAGGGAAACACGGGCTAGGGGTAGGAGCACCAGCTACCCAGAAGTTTGGGGTTTGCCCTGTATGAAGTAGCTGGAAGTCTGTTGTCTATTAGAAGCCGATCTCCTATTGAGGGTCACCCCTCAACATTGTACTGGATGCACTGGGAGCATTTTTAAACAATCTTTCAAGACAGAAACTACTTGGCAGGAGGATTTCATTTTGCACACTTAGTTCTCTCTAGCAGTTTCTGCCACGGAATTTGTACTCTTCCCTATTGACTCCTCAGGGTGGTACTGAGAGGAAATGCACCATGACCTTCATCAAAATAAGAAATACCATTAATACAAGTCCTATTCTTTCTCTGGTTTCCTCACAGAGTTAAGCAAGGCACAGGAATCATCAAATTAAATGGCTGGGTCAGCTTAATGTAATAAATCTATTAGTTCATATCATCATATATTTGATTTATACTACCCCAGACAATTACTAGCATGTCATTTCTTTGTTTAGGGATTTTTAATTTTAAAGTGTTCTAATCCTTAGTGTCAGCTGTTCCTGGTGGGTGATGACATATCTACTGTGAGTGAAACATTCTGATGACATATAGAGTGTAGGAATCAAATGTCATAAGCATAAATATTTAAGCAATAAGACATGACAGGTAGAGCATTTCTTGGCGATTATCACACACCTCGGGTGGTGTTATGATGAGGCATTTGTCCAAAGGCCAACTGACTTTAACACACTAAAAGTAGCATAATTGCCTGGAAATGTGCTACTTGAAGTGTCTTATTGACATTTTTCCCTTCTGTTGATGATTTCTTCATTTTCCAGTGGGAGCCCCAAGGAATTACCATTTCCTTCCTCCAAGACAGGGAAAGATTATACCTTCAAAAGATCTGAGCACCAGAAGCTACATGGAAAGGGAGCCTGAGAGAAGACAGACCTAAACCTTAATAGAAGACATTCACTGCTCACATTCACAATCTGAATGTGGCTTTGAAACAGCAGGTCTGTCATTTCCTGCCATAATAGTGCTTTCTGAATCAAGAACACATAGTCAGCATGGCAATGAGGAGCAGAATAATTTCTTTAGCAACATTCAAGCTGCAGACAATATTTGAGGAGAAAACACCACATCATCTTCATTTAGAAGATGCTGTCTATAGTTCCTTGCTCTGGTTTAATAGCATTACCTTTTCTATGAATGATACAAGGCTATCCTGTGAAAAACAGAGGGGTTAGTCTTCATTGAAAACATATCAAATACATACTTAATCCTCAAAGTTACAGCTTCAGTTCAATCCATCCAATACTGCTGAAAGCCACAGTGAGATAAGCCAGCCTAACATCACTACAAGCAACTAGATCATTCATAACTCTGGAGCTCAAGTCTCAGGACTTGGTTAACTTCTGTCTGAACTGGATTATGTTAAATAGAACATTATACGAAAAAATAAATGTTGTGAACCTTCAGTGCCTCTAGTAATTTTTTCCTATTTGTTTGCTGTGAAAGACAGGAAACATACCGAGGAATTTCCCAATTTGGCCAGGTCTGCACCATCCATGGTGATTTCTGCTGTGATCACAATATCTTGCCTTTTTGCATAAATACTTGGCTGGGCTTAATACAAATAGGTGGAAGAATATATATACACATCTAGTGCACCTCACTGAGGAAAACAATGGGCCACATTCATAGTATGAAATTAAGACTTGCAATGCAAATTTTAGGCATAACTGACTCCCTCAGCAACTCAGTTCCTTGGCAATGTGCAAGCAGAGCCTGGTTTTAATTTCATAGATATCTAAATCATGCTTAACTTTTGGTTTTGAATTTGAAGGAAAATGCTACATCTTTTTCTTTTACCCCCACCAACCGGGAAGCTCACTGAAATAAGAAAGAGTAATGGCAGTAGCCATGACAGCATTTGCCTGCTCCAGATGAGACACTGATGTTTCTATGGATGACTTTCTGCCTAGTGCTAAGGTGAACCCCTTAGTTTGTGAAGAAAGAGCCATTCTCTCTGTTCTGGCTGCAAATCTTCCACTCTTCCTTCCTCAGCTGTAGCTCCACAGCAGCTTCAGCACCAAGGTTCCGGCTTGTTCCTCAGCCTAAGAAAACCAGCAGTAGCACTCAGCCTCAGAAGCATTTAATATTCAAATCACAGGTGGGCCAAGGGGACCATCTCATGGAATAAAGTAACAGAAAAATTCAGAGACAGAAAAGACACCGGCAAAGTTTTCTTTGTGATCATTGTTTAACACTGTAAGTAATGAAATATTAATGAAACTATGCTACTTTCATTTTGTGAGCAATTTAATTCAATTAAAAATAAATGGATCTCCTTGGATCAGTGGATATACTGATATTCAGCACTGCCCTTAACTTAGTTTCAACAGCATTTAAACCCGGCACAGCACAAAGTACAGCGACTGAAACATAGCCCCCAGCTAACATCGTTAACTCTTTAAGTCCCAGAGGCACGATTCTGCCACCCTGCTGAACCAACACGGCCTCTCCCAGGGAGCATTGGCTGTGCAGTTTAACTTGCAGGAGCAGTCATTTATACCCAGTGTGTTAGCAAAGATATCTTGCACTGGGGCACTGTTTTCTTGAAAGGAAGTAATTTCAGAAAGACTTAGCAGGCCTGCATGGGCCTGAATCTGCTAGCATGCCGTGATCTGGTTAAGTAATATATCTGGGAACTTCATGTCACATAATGTAGAACTATTCTTTTATTGCGCTGAAAGAGCTGTTTTAGATTCCCTCTGAGCCCATAGGCCATGTCTTTCTGATAATAAGAGTGTTATCAATGCTTTAATATTGAACTCGAATCTCTGCGTGAGAGAGCATCTAAGAGCTATTACTCAGTGCTGAAAGCAAAACCCAACTGTTCTGAATGGGGAGGAAAATGCCAATCTGTTGACAAAAAGTTAAACAGAGGTGAAATCTAAACTCTGGCCAACATTTTACAGCCTTAGCGCATTGTTAACTTTTCAACTTATCTGTCAGGAATAGGAAACTAATGTTTAAAAACAATGTATTGCTTTTACGAGCAAGGTCAGCGTTTGTTAGATTTCAGGGTTATGCTGAGCACAGCCAGCCAGGGCTACACAGAAAGAATTGCTTCAGCACCCAGGGGCTGAGGTTTTCCAAAAGTTAAAATGTACAAACCAATTTCATTCCCATTTTTTCCACGCAACCAGCAGGAGCTCTGCTCTGACATTTTTGTTCAGCCTCTGTTTTCACGTGTGGTAGTAGTAGCTGGAGGTTAACATCTCTCAGAAGGGGCTGTTGAACAAACCCTAGGTCAGAGAAGTGGCTGCTGCATTTTGCTTTTGGGGGAGCTTGGGTTCAGGGCCACTCTGCTCTCTTCCAGGGGCGAGGTCCAGATTTGTGCGTCTGCCCCTTGGACAATGCCAGGCTTTGTTCGAGCAGCAAAGCATCCTTGCTCAGCCATGCAGTTCCCAAGGAGCTGTGTAGGTAAGATAATACAGGGGAAGTGGAACAGAGAGTCATTCTCTGTGAGAGAGAGACAGAGATCTTGTTCAGAAAACATGGCTCAAGGGTGTTTTCCCTATATGGTTTTATATTAAATAATCCCACCTCGCACACTCAGAAAAGATTTGGTCCATGAAGCAACTATATGGACTAGCAGACCATGATGTCATTAGAAACAATCTGTGTGCAACATCCACTGCACAGTAAACTGGCCAATGACAGAGAAAAAATTAGTTTAATGCAAAACAAAGAGCTTCTAAAACATGTGCAGTGTGTGCTGCCACATTCATGGATTTGCTTTCCTGACAGATACATCCCCTCTTTCCTTAGTGGTAAACAGGTGGGCAAGACTTAGCCTTTTTGTGCAAGCAGTAAAAAACACCATGAATGCCAGTTTAGGTAAATTTGCGTGGAAATCCCAGTAATAGAGGGGTATTTTTTATCATTCCTATTGAAATGAAATTTATTTGTCATAGGATTAAGAATATTTGTGGGTTATATGCAAATAGGCAAAAATTGCTTCTGTGAAAGAAAAACACAACAGTTTGAGTCAGGTGATCAATCCCATAAAGGAGCTGAGAAATTGCAAATACTCGAAAATGACCAGCTTTTGAACAAGTTGTAGAACCAGGTTTGCTTACAAAAAATAATACTTAAATACAAGTATAAAAGCCACACAACAACAAAAAGGCACAACGGGTCTCATTAAACAATCTGGGATGAATTATTTGACCAGTTCTAGTTAAAGTATATTTTGTACCTTCTGCCCCATGCGCTCAGAGACTTCCCAGCTTGTTTTAATCTCTCTAAGCAAATGAGAGCCCTCAAGGCTCATTAGGGCTATTTACACAGTTCTTAACTTGAAAAAAATAGATCTAAAAAATGAATAAATAAATAAACTGATGCGGGATTTGAATGGGAAGTCATGTTTAAAATCGATTTCCAAGTCTGCTACGAACATGGACTTCCCTGGGTCTACTTCAAAAAAATATCCATGGGGAGAAAAAGAAAGAAATGGTGAAAAGGAGAAAAAAAAAAAAGAAAAAAAACATGGGAAAAACTGTAAGAGTTGAGGGTAATGTTCATGATAAATCATGATAAATCCGGAGACACCGGAGCCTGTAAAAAAATCCATAAATACAACCCAGAGAAGAAGAGAATCTCAAGACCTGTGATTTAGTCTTGACTCTCCATAGGCAGCCTTTTTTCTGATCTTCTGCTTATTATTTGTAAAATAAATGTAATGGCACCTTCTTCTCCCCCCAAGTTATTGGTTCCATTTCTCTAGGTATGGGATATCTCTTACTGTGAATGTACACTTGTGTGGTTATTAAGGGAGAGAGAGAGGGACTCTTGTTCCATGGGACTAGAGGAGCATTTACAATCACATTGATCTCCCAGACATGCAGGTGCAACTACTCATGGCCAGCCAGTTCCTGCCATCCATATACACATGTTCCTTTGAATGGCAGACTGTACCTACCCACCCACCCCAAAATAACATCTATCTGATTAGCATAGCACCTGGGCTATCCACATTTTCCAGTGCTGAGCCACTTCTTGGAAAGCATGGACTGGCTTCTAGAAAGGGAAGGGAAAAAAATGGATATTGCAATAGAGGTTATAAAGTGCCAAGTGGCCAATTCAGCTGATGCATGTGAAAGGAGAGGATCTTCTCATCACATTTCTTCCCAGACCCTGCAATTCTGCCAGCAGAAAATTGAGTCCTTCTAAGCCCAAAGCAGGTTTCCTGTTGTATGTTTCCTTCTAAGCACATTGCTTCAGTCTGTGCCCATGCTCTCTTTAGACTTCTATCACTATCAAAGTTTGACTTTCTTCATTGCCTCCGTACTGACACTTGTCCAGATTTACCAGCATAGGCGTCAGACATCAGACACCACCATAATATAACAGTTTTGTTTTTCCAGCACTCCTTTGCTTCAGTGATGGGATGCCCATTTGTTCTGCTTCTGCTTACTTTAGCAGTGCTTACCTGGCATATCCATTGGTCAGCTACCTATTTCTAATCTTTACTGATACAACAGGATGAACAGAAAAGGAAGTTTTCAAATGCCCTTCGAGGCATTTTCAGCCCAGCAAGAATGAGTTGCCCCAAAAAGAGAGCTCTAAACTGATCCCTTTACATCATGGAAGGTTGAACTGAAGGCTGAGGAGGAAGCATTTTGTGGTCAGTGACACCACAGCTGAAGATCTCAGCTCTGGTGGTGTCAGATGCACAATCAGCTTCAGCCAAATCAGGAGAAATCATGCATGCAAACCCAAACGAAAAGCCAGTCTTGAATCCATGGTGTGCGCTCTGCATTGCAGCCAAGATACATATTTCTGAGCAAGACAAAAGTTAGAACAGACTTTCAAATCCTAATCCCATCAAGTAGAGCTGACTAACTGAATAACATTTCCTTGGGGCATTCAAGATTATACACAAATATTCCCCAGAGCTGCAAAATATAGCTAAGCATCAGGAGCTCTTTCTTGAGGCTTCATCCAGTCTTCAACACCATATTTTTTAAAAATTCACAAATTTCCAATAGCGTGTAAGTAACAGGATACAAATATAACATTGTTCAGCATTAACTATTAAACATGGCCTGCAGCTGTATCACCTGGGGCTCTGATCTTGACAGCTCTCACAAGTTACAAAAGATTTGACTCTGGCCAGAACTTGGACAAAAATCCTCTAAGGAAAATATAAATGCTACAGATTTTTGCAATTCAGTAGGAATTTGTAGTGTTCGCAGAGAGTTGTAACTTATGGCTTTTATATGCTCTTTCACTTCTTGGGGCAAGGGTGTTACCTGCCACATTCCTCCTCAGTTATGAAATGACTTCTCTCTTCTCTGAATTCCCCTCTATGATTTCCACATGACATTCAAATGTCCAAGGCTAAATTATCAGGCACTGTGGCTGTCCTGTACTGAACTGTTTGATCCCAAACAGTTGCTGCTTTTCTCTTCTAAGGTAACTGCATTTCCACAGAGGGTAAATCACTTCCTATAGATACAAAGTCTATAATAAATTGCTTGGGATCCTTTGAGATGATATATGCATGAAACACTGCTTTTAATATAGTACTAGAATTTAAATAACAATTATGTGAATCAGAGATGGCAATAAGAAAAATCTCTGCTTTTTGCCATTTCTCTGTCTTACCCCTTCCCACAAAAACCACAATTTGAACACATCCGCAGAGTTAGATACAGGGCTTCACCTTTGTATAATCTGACAGCTGGAAGTGGTTTTCCCTCCAAATAACCCCTTCAAAAGCTTTTGAGCTTCACGTCTGTTTCCTCAGAGAGTCTTCAGTGGGAGAAGCGACACTCAAACCCTTTCCTTCACTGACAGTGATTCTTTCCTCTGCTTCTCTTCCCTTACCTGGGCTTGTGGTGAAAACTCCCTGGGACTGCTCTAAGGAAATTCTGTTATGTGCTGACATTTACCAGGTGACAACAAGGTCAGGTCAGGTGTTTGATACCCAGGTCTTCGCATGTAATTATCAGGTAGTATTACAGGTAGCTGCGGCTCAGCACATTTTGAAGGGTTATGATGAAGCAGCTCCTTTATTTGTCTAAGCTTTCTCTCAGTAAGATTTTTAAAGAGGCAGGTGGAATTTTATTCCTAATTCTATGCCTCTCATGGTCAAACTTGGAGGTTACTTTTTGTGCAACTAAAAATTGTGAATAAGCAATGAGGGGGTTTGTTAGCCCAGAAAGGTGATAGTCAATAATATCTGTCAGCGGTAAGATATTCTATGAAGTTTTGATATTTGCCACCAGATTTCTTCTCTGATGTTAGCAGATCAATCCCCGTTCTCTAAATCTTCTTAAAACCTCAAACGAGTGCTGCTTTCAACTCTTAAAAGAAAAAGCTATCCACTTTCTGTTTTTTTCTTCTATGCCCGGAAAACAGTCCAACAGAAGCTTCTTAAATCAACGAGAAGCTTCACTTGGGATTAGAGTATCAGTCGGTGGATCTGACCAGACCGGAGTTAAATTACATTTCAAAACAACATTTTAAATACTACAATCACCATTTCTGAGTCTGTTTGCACGAATTCCCGTCTGTTTGGTTGTCTTTTAAGCTCAAAACCTTGCCGTCTCTGCAAAGTTGCCGTCTTAAGTGTAAATCTAATCCCAATATTTTCCAACAGAGGGAAAAAGAAGAAGAAGAAGAAGGAAAGGCGGGGGGGGAGGGCAGGGTTGGGAATAAGTTTCTAAATGACACTGGCGGCTTTGAAAGCGATCCCGCGGGCAGGCTGTGGCCGCCGTGCTGTGCGCTTGGCGGCCGGGCGCTAAACCAGAGGCTCACTGACACCCAGCGGCTGCGGCGGAGAGCGCAGCGCCCGCCGGCCCGCCGAGACGGATCGCTGAGGGCGGGCAAGCGGGGTGGCCTGGAGGGCAGCACGGATGCCCTGCGGGTTAGGGAAAACTTTTTTGCTTCATCTCAGGGACCTCCACTCTTCGCTTATTACTCCCTTTGCCACTGCAAGGTGACCGGTTCTTAAAAGGCGCTGAACACGCGTCTCTCCCTCTCCCGGCTCCGGTACCTCCCAGGTGCTTTCAAAGCCAGAGAAACAGCAAAAACTAACCCTCCTTTCATGCTCAACCAGGAAAATTATACCCACGCCACGCTGCAATATTTTTTTTCCTAAAGTCTTTATTTTAAAAAGATTCGATGCCCCAGAGGGCAGTCACCTTCTTAATTCACAAAGATACCAGTTACCCACACTGGTACAGAAGTTACTCACACACCAGGAGAATATACCCTATAGCTATAGAGCCGTGGTGCTTCTAATCACCTGAGGGGGTATGCCCGTGGTTAGAAGGGCTAAGGTATTTCAGGGAAACAGCTACTGACCATCTGAGAGAAAAACAAGAGTAGGAATTGGAAGTAGAGGTACGAAAACCACAGGAGGCAGAGGCCAAGAGAAGAAAAAATACTTAAAAATAAACAAAATATTCAACCTCCATCTCTTTGAATACTATAAAAATGAGGCAAAATAATTGCACATAGAACAGTGGAAGCAGCCACAGAAGACAAGTATCCAGTGCCTTTAAAGAAGCCAACATAGACTGGCCTCAGCCTTCACTGTCCGATACCTGAACTGCTCCACTGAATATCCTCTAACTCTGAGGATGTTCCTGGTTGAAGGATTGTGTCTGTCTCAACACTGGTTGCTAAAAAAAAAAAAAAA
>VZTD01003019.1:2193029-2254160 GCA_013397725.1 Rhagologus leucostigma
AAGGCAGCAGGCTCCTGGAGCTGCAGGACTGGATGCCCAATCAAGATCTTGTCGGTACATTTCCAGCAAAGACAAAAGGCATCTCCAGTGTGAAGATGGGTGAAACCGTGCTTATGCCCAAGATTAACAGCCCCTCTTTACACAGTGCATGTAGTTCATAGCAGCAAAAAGAAAGAGCTTTGCGTCTTTTGGTATCAGGATCCTTGCCATGCTCAGCACCACAGTTTCTGATTGCTTGATGAACATTAAAGGGAAAGTGAAAAATCAGTCTCCCCACATAAACTCTTATTTCTCACCTCCAAATTCTGAAAGATGTATTCTTTTACTGGAGCAGTACAAGGAGGAAATTCCTACCTTATTTGAGGCTTGGGGGTGTTTTGTAGAAAAGATGCAGTTCTCATTTCCCCTGCAGTTTGTGTGTACGAGACAAACACTAGCAGTGTGGGTTTCTGGTTTAAAAACCAGTTGTAAAATCCTGACTAGCAACAGGTCTGTGGCCGTTCACATCTCTTTAGTTGTCCACACGCTGAGCACCCAGCAGCTGCTGGGCACATCACAGCATACACTGAAGTATCCTTATAGTAAATGGAGATCCTCCCTTAGCAGCTGGAGGTGGAAAGTGTCTTAGAACAGGGCTGGACTGGCCCAAGGCAGCCCAAAAGACTGCAGAAACACACACTGGTCACAGTGTGCATTTGATTTCCTTGCATGGGTTTTCTGGCTTCTCTTCAGATGTTACTGTCAACTTTTGCAATCATACAGGGAGGAGGTTTGTTCCTCCCACAAGATCTGGAGTGACAGCCCCATGTGTGACACTAATCTTTTGACAGAAAATTCCTTCAGTCTCTCTTCAATAAGTGTCCCAGCAGGACAAGAGAATCTGGAGACAGTGCAATCTAGAAAATTTGACCGAAAAATCATCTAAAAAATGTGTGATGCAGTCCTAAATTTAAAAGAATGAATTATTTTGTTGGGGTTTTGTTTTGGTTTTGTAGAGAAAATAATTCCCTTGTTTTCTTCTTTAGCAATTTGCATTTGAATAGGTGGATCTGTTCTTTACATTACTTTTGAGAGCCTGCATTTCCCAAATTCCTATCACACCACTGGGCTTTCAAGGACAGGAGGGAAGCCAAAACATTTCCACCTAATGCAAACATGGATTACTGGAAGGATGTTCTCATTTTTTAAAAATGTACTGGGAGCAAGAGCCAGGTTTGCTAGCACCTTCCCTGCAAGCCATTGCTTCCTTGGCTTGCTGCATGTAGAGAAAGAAAACCTCACCAAAAGGAAAGGGCAGAAGTTCCTGGAATGTCACAGCATACAAAGAGAGATGAGAAAAGTGCTACCGGGCAGGCAAGCACACCCACAGCAGCTGCAAGGAGAGTGAGCACACTGGTGGCTGCAGCCTTTTCCCATCAATCTCCACTGAGTCAGCATCCTATTTTATCTGGGGAAGACCATCTCCGAGGCAAAAGATACAGGGCAAGGAGAGAAGATATTTAATACCTCACACGGTAGCAGAGTTGAGATTTCAGCTGCGACTACCCCCAGGCAAATCCAAGTTTCCAAATGTCCCAGGTGTGGTTCCAAGAGGCATCTTCAGTTCCAAGAAGCGGACCTCTGTGTTAGCAAAACCAGTGTCCAAAGCACATCTTGCTTAGTGTCTAGATGGAAACTTCATGTCAGTTCGAACCGTTCTTCAAGCCAATGGATACAACAAAGTCCTGAGAAATGCTGGTGAGCTGAAAATTGTCACTCTGTGTGTGTATATGTATGTATGTAGTTTTTTAACATATATACATAAATAAAAAGGTATTGCCTCCACTTGACTCTCCCTCTGCTCCCCCTGCTCCCAAAAATTTGGGGTATATGGGGATCTAGTGAGAAATCTCAGAGCATGCTGCTGAAACTCCATCCCTGCAGAACTCATTACATGCCAGTTGCTCTACTTAGGGTGGATTGGGAGGGGGATCTATTAGAGGGAAAAAGCACAGAGTAGAGTTAAGAAGCATTTTTTTTCCTTCTAACTGCTGTCCTTTCATCTGCTCTCCTTCTCATGTTTCTGGGCTTTTTTTTTTTTCTTCTTCCTTCTCCTTCATCCTATGGAAGTGGCACTGAATGCTGATGAGATAATAAATGGTCCAACCCCAGGCAATCATTTGCAGGTAATTAGTTCAGCTACTGAACTTCTAAGAGTCATTTTTTTTCACCTGCCCAGCCAGAAAACTTGGGTGGTTAGTTACCCCATCACTTCCCTTTGGGGAAGGGGCACTCAGAAGCTCAAGTACTTGAGCTCCTGGATACACTCTGCAGTCCTAATTAAGCCTAACCCTGACCTAGAAGTTTAGTATTTTATTTACTTTTTATGACATTCCTTACTTAGGCCCAAAGCCAAATGTTGCATTCCAGTAGGACCAGCTTCGAGATTTGTTGTAAGCCTCTGTGCACAATCACACCCAAGATCACAGGTTCAAACAATTGGAATAGCACTACTTTTAGGGAACTGGGGGAAGCACCCTTTCTCTGTTTCAGAATAGACATTTCAAAATTTGCCTGAGAAGGGAGGTTTGGAGAGGGAAATCATGGCATTTGGTTTAATGGACCTGACAAGAAAGGTTCCGGCTTTCCCCTTTCCCAAGATACCCAGCCTCCTCACCCCCACCTGGCTTTTGCAGCTCCCAGCCTTGTGATGAGGAGCCTGTAGGCCTTAGGACTGTTCAACCTGAAGCAAGCATCCTTGGAGCTGAAGGTCAGGAAGGATCCAGCTCCTGAGAGGTCCAAGTGATGGAGGAGCCCTGGATCTGTGGCCCCTGGAAGCCCACCAGGTGAAGTGAGGGAAAGGGTACCAGCAGGCGGGCAGGCTTTCAGGGGAACCTTTGCCTGTGTTCTGCTGGCAGGGCCCCAAACTTGCCCGGTTCCAGGAAACACTCCGGTTCCAACAATTTGGCTTTTTCTGACAAAGATTTCTTCCATCTGAGAATTCCTGTCTGGCTCTGGTGCTTGAACCCTCAGAGCTTCAGGAGTGACCTCTGATGAACTGAGGGGATATTTGGGGGTTTGGGTGTTTAATTAGGGTGGAACACGTGATAACCAGGTCTGCAGATGAGGAAAAGGACTTCTGTGTAGGCAAATCATGGGGGCTTTGTGCCCTCCCTTCTGATGGTGCTCAGCATCAAACACAGAACGTAAGATTAAATAAACCGTTTGTCTGTTTTGGTATTAGAAATTCATATTTGCTAAATATTAAACTCAAAAATAAAGCACCCTGAAAACATACAGAATTTATCAGGCAACACTGCACCTCATGAATTGCTGAAGGAAGGACATACCCACTTTTCTGCCTCCACACAGATCATCTTCAGAAAGTTTTGGTTTAAATCTTCATTTTTTAGTTCCAGTCTTTTTTTTTCATTTTTCCTTTTTCTCCTCTTAAAGTCACCTTGGGTGACAGATGTCACTAGGCCTCAAAAGGGCTGCTTGGATAAATCAGTAAATAATATTCATTAAATAGGATGTGGCAGCATACCCCACTTTTCTTTTTTTCTGTTCTAACAATACCAAATTCCTCATCCCTGAGACTCACATAAAGCCCATGACAGAGGGTTTGCATTCAAACTCCAATCAGCAATCCACAAACTAACAGAGAATGATCTAGCTGATTTCACTAGGGACCTCCATATGGTGATGAAATTTATTCTGAGCCATGTTTAGGTTTTGTAGTTGTGGGCACCATACACAAACCCTGAGAGAAACGGAGATTTTTAAAGCTGAACTGGGAATTTATGAATACAGTTCCCACTGAAATAAATGGATGCTATTTGCCCTCAGAATCTCAGTCATCCTCAAAGTTAGACAGGGTCCTCTATACTGCATGTTTGTTTCTCAATCAAAATTAGGATAATCTCTTTCAGCTTTTTGAGTCTACAACAATTTCCCAAGATATATTTTTTTAGACAGTACTTGTGCTGTTATATCCTGGAGGTGGATACATCTTCTCCAATTGTAATATTTTTAACCTATAAATTGTTCAGTTGGATTCAGCTTTCAAAAAGGTATAATAAGAAATTTATATTCCCCAACTCTTTGAAGCATGTGACAAATATACAATTTTATAGTATGGTATAGGTCACAAGTTTTTCTAGCTAGTTTTCAAACGGAAGTAACACTCCAGATATATTCTATTTTTTCTCCCTACGGTTTGAGAAATGGATTGTTTTTTTCCTTTGATTTTTGCGTGTTTAAGTACAGGACTGGGGTTGTTTTTTTCTGTATTTTTCCCTTCAGACAGCATATTCTCCTGATGGAACTCCCCTCCCCCCAATACACAATGTGCTTTTCTGATTTACCAGCTCTAGCATTTTCTCAACAATCATGTGAGCAAGAGCAAGGACTGAATATTTTTAGACACTAGAACTAAGCAGATGGCAAAGGATGTAGAAGATCAATAACTAGTTTTTGTAAAGTTTGCATTTCTGCTTATTTCAGTGTATTTCAAAATGCAACAGGAAGAATATAAGACTTCATGGAATGAAACGTGAGGAAACTGCTCTGGCCTGTGTGCCTTGTATGAGAACATTTTTCCAGCCATTCTTTGAAAGCAAGTCATGCACTTGCTCCAGCTTTAATTGTGAACTCTCCTTTTGTTAATTTAATTGTACTCATGTTGCTGTTTGGTAAAAGGTCTTGGACAGATGTGGACTCATCTGACATTCTTCCAAGCATGTCTGCATGGTCAAACTTGAAAGGTTTTTGGGAGCTGAAAGTCATCCCATCAAGAACCTGAACCAACACCATCTGCTTTAGGTGACTAAGCACATGTCAAGAATAGCCATCTCCCTCCTTCTGGGCTCAAGCCTCTATGCTCCCTTGGGCTTTTGCTGTGGACCAGCTGCCCTTCAGAGGTACAGAGGAAGGGGAAATCATAAAACAAGTCCCGGCCACAACACAGTTTTCACTGCTACTTCAGGAGCCTGAGGGCTTAAGTGAAAACAGGGTGGAATCAGGCAGATGCTCCAAAGCTGGCGGCGCAATGCTGGAAACAGGCGCTCCTGGCCCAAAGTAGGGACATTTAGCAGGAGAAACCAGTGTCATGTTTGGTGACCTTGAGTAAGTCTCTCCACCCTTCTTCACCATCATTTCTTAGCTGCAGAATGGGGCAGCACAGCCTCATTTCTGTTCCTCTTTTCCCTTACAAACAGCAAGGCTCACGGGGCCAGCTCTGGATCTGTGTCCCTGCAATATTAGCCCTCAAGCACTATGCAGAATTAGGAAGGCCAGCAAAGGCTTGACAAAGGTTGACACAAGTCCCCCAAAGCCATTAAGACAGAATTCACATTATCGAGAGTGTTCTCAGACACTACCTGTGGGGCTGTGGGGCTGCGGAGCGGGCACATCTCACCCTTCAGCAGGATCTGCTGCAAGCCTGGTGTGAGCAGCTAAATGCCAGAGACAAAAAGGCTGGGAGGCAAGCAGCTCCTGCTGCAGCTTTTCATCCCCAGCTGCTCACCTTTCCAGCCCCACAGCTTCTGTTCATTGTGGGAATGCCTGCACCATGCTGACCAGGAGGAATTGACTGGGAGTGCTTCACACACTTCCCTGGACTTGAACTGGAGCTGTCCCTAAAACTGGGCAATGAGGATGGGACCAAAGAAGGCCAAGACACATTTTGAAGCTTTGTTTTCAACAGAGACAAGGCGGCTGAGGTTTGCATGGCAGCTTTAGGGCTTGCAACGTCCTCAAGATCTTTGTGCTTGGTACTGGCAAGGCAAGTGTCCCACAGCTGCCACCGTATTCAGCAAGGGCTGGGGTACTGGAGGGGCCAGCGAGGCTCCTCATCTGCGTGGGAGGTCAGAAGGAGACACATGGGGCAGGGTGGAGATGCTTCCTCACATCAACTTTAAAGAGCTGCTGCGGGGTTTCCAACTTCCAGCCAGATCCTCACCACCCAAAGGGGGCCCCACTAAGTGTGTCGGCGTTGTCTCTAGCAGCTGTCCCTTCCACCCGAGCAGTGTCAGCCTTGGAGGCAGGCCAGCAGCTACGTGTGGAAGCTGTTCCCTCCTCCAACCTTCTGGACCTTAGGCAAAAGAGCTACTAAATGAGCCATACTGACACCAATACTGCAATCAATTTGTTAATAAGGATCAGAGACAGACTCTGCTGCTGGGAGGAGGAGGCGAGGGGAAAGGAGATCATTATTTTTAATTTAAATAAATCAATATGTTAATAGGGGAAAGGACGCACCCTGCACAAGGATGGTGAAAGGGGGAAAGCAAATGAGTACAGCTATTCTCTTTCTTTTTTTTGGAGGAGGAGAGAGGGAAGGGGCATATAGTTTGGCATTAGGGATTTTTTAGAAAAAGAAAATTACTTAATATAAAAAGAGTGGGAATAGACAATTTTAAAAGTCCTGTAACAGCAAATAACTAATTATACCCATCTGAGACTCAGAAGCATGCCTGGCTCTTTTCTTTCTTTAAAACAAATTAAAGCAAAAGGAATGCTTGATTCCCAGGAGGGCTTATCTAAGGCCTCTCATCTCTAATACACATCTAAAGGGACAGGGAAAATATCTTTTATCACTTAAATCTCCCTGAAATTTAAGACCAGCTGGGAATTTTTTTATGTGGATATGATTCATTAAATTCATATCATTCCAAAGAAACCTTCCTGCCGGTTTATCTTTGCCACTGCAGTCATCTCTCCAGAAAAGCACAGTTTCCCAAATGTTGTCAACCCGGACAGCTCAGTTTTTGGCTGAAGGTTAGATTTCATTCGGAAACTATGGAACTGGCCCCACATTCTTCTTTTCAGGGAACTGGTATTTGCAAACCATTCTTGAAGTCAACTTTTTCCCCTCTGCTGAGACAATAGGAAAATCCTGCACCACCATACCACTTCCATGAGGCTTCTCAGTCCTGAGAGGTGGAGGGGTTTAATTTTCACTCTACATTTCAATATTTATGCATTGTACTTGTGGGTTTAGAGTCTTTGATCAAATATAGGCACAGGAGCTCTGAAGGCTGGGCTCTGAGAACCGGCTTGGAGAGCAGCCGCATCCAGCTTCCGCTGGGATCGAATGCAGCAAGTTTGTGTTTCAGCAATCCTTAGAGCCGCTCCACGGTGCGGTGATGTACGAGCTGATAAACAGAGGGTTGCGGCGTAGTTAATATTCCCACATAACGTGCAGCCGCTGGAGCGCTCCGTGGAGTTTTCGCAGGGAGGAAAAATGTATGTTTTACATAATGAGCTCCTTCACATGTGGTGCCACAAAAGTTACTAGGGAGACGGTCTGTCTTGGGCGCAAGGAAAAACAAAGGGAAATTCACGTGGCAAGATCGCTCCTCGCCGGCTCCGTCTTGCAGCCAATGCGGAGGGTGGGGAGGCACTTGCAAGGGCGAGAGTTTGAAAAGCGGAGCTGAGCCGGGGCGCCCGGGCAGCGAGGAGCGAGAGGCTTTGGGGAGAGGTCAGGCAGAGGGCAGGGTGGATCGAGTTCAGGGGCGGCTGTGGAAGAAAGGACGGCCGGCCCCGCCAGATGCTGCCGGCGCTGCTCGGCGCGCCTCGCGGGGCACGTGAGTGCCATGGTGATGGGTGCGCTCCCTCATCCCGGATAAAGCATCCCTGCCGTGCCGGGACCCAGCCAGGGCAGAGGGGCCGTGCCCCAGCACACACCAGTCCTCCGAGCCCGACTGCACCCAACGCCCGTGAAATGAAAAAATAACTGCGAGCGAATGTGCAGAAGTAACCTGAACTCCCCGAATTCATCCCAGGGTACAAGACGAAACAGTTTTCACCCTGGGATTTTTATTTTCTTTCTTTCACCAAGCAGACACAGCTCTGCCTTTTGAAAACCTCTGTAGGACGTGGCTGAGAGTAGAAATCTGCCCCCGGACTCCCCGTTTTGAATTCTTCTTTCCCCCAGCAGGTACCTGGGCAGGTCAAGCTTCAGTGTTTCCCTAGGCAAAAGTATCATTTTTCCTGTTTTGCCCTGGAGGAACTCACTACTTCCCTGCATTTTAGACGTACTTATTCCTCTAAGATTTAGAGTTATATTTCCAAGGTTCATAAAATTCAAGTAATACAAATACTCTTGGTTAATAAAGGCTGTATTATCTGCTTTACATATAGACACAGCCCTTAGATTCAGATTAGGGCTTCTACCACATTTCCAAAATCCTCACAGACCTCCACTGCCTTGAACACAGTGAATGTGATTAAAAGTATCATCTCTTCTCGCCACTCCTGTGGGAGTATCAGATCTAAACTAGATTATTAGACTAAAACACTGCTTTTCAATTCAACCCAAGTTAGCAGTTGGGATCCTCTGGTTACAATTTGGAGCAATTATCAACATTTAGAGGCCAGAATCATACAGGAATCAGCAGCAAGAGCTCACACCATGGATTTACATCGGTTTTGCAGCTCCTACATGTGATACAGCTCTCTGTCGATCTCCAAATGCAGCCAGTAATACGAGCGAGAAACCTTCACTAAATATTCATAAATTACCAGTTTTTAAAAGCCTAGAAAAAAACAGAAAAAATTCTCCTAGTAGAATACTTCTCAAATTAAAAAACATCTTTTCTTATTCAGTAATTGTTTTTGCTTTAGGACTTCATGCCATCATCACAGGAACAGTTTCACCAGTGGGCAATATTTTGCTGCTGCCTTCAGACCAGCAATTAGAACAACTAACAGACAGTTCAGACAATAGCCAATTTATCTGCAGAAAGGGAATTTGCATTTCTCTTTATACACCTTATGTTAAACATACACAGTATCATACAATAATTACCACTATATAAACAAATCACAATTCTACGGTCATCAGAGCAGTGACCTTTTGTTTTATTAGTGCACCTGCACAAAGGCTTTTAAGCTGTTTAAAATGTTTTGAGCCTCTTGTTCACAGCTTTTGAGTACTGCTATTATATAATTATCAAATGGTTGCATATATAAAATATAATTAACACATATAATTAATAGATACACTAGTAACATATACATTAAAATATTGCTATTAAATATTAAATTATTCATTGTATATTATGCTTTATACATAATATTATAATCTTAAGTGATGTATCATATATTGTATATCTCACGGGGTTTTTTGCATGTATCTCTAAAGCCAGTATTTCACATGTCTCCACACATAGTCACACCTACGTATATGCACCTCTGTGCATTGTGCACACGTACAACAGCATCATGTTATTAATTCATAGCTGTATTTGGGACTGCTGTTTTTTAAGCATATGGTTTAAAGAAATTTCCTTAAGACATACTCATTAATTACATAAATAAAATAGATTATGAAAGTCTACACTGGTATCAGGTGCTTTCTGTTAAGAAAAGTACTATGAAGAAAAGTATTAATATCTGAGCCTAATTATTGGTGCTGAAAGTCATTTCATTTCAAACATCCTATTAACTAAAGTCCATACACAGAAATTATTGGCTGCTTGCACCAATCCCCATTATAAAACCTGGTGAAATCCCTTTGCAAAAAAGGGAAGACTACAGCTTAAACCTTAAGTACTTCGATAAAAATATAAGATCAGTTTCATCCCAAAGTACAAATCCCAATCTCCATCTAAAACTGCCTGACCCTAAAATATATTCAGAGCTTGTTCTAATCACAGGAGATGTATTCTGAATAGGACAGCCCTCTATCATCTGCTAAGTCTCTTTAAGTCATCGTTTTCACTGTATCTGAAAAATTAATTCCTTCTCAGAAATATTCTCATCTTCTACTAAAAGAAAAAAAAGAGCTTTTTGATGTAGAGTGACAGGATTATGAAGTGACCCTTCAGGTCAGAAGGAGACTTTTCCTTTTCTCATCAAGGAAATCAATTTCTAAGTCCAAGTCTCTTAAAATAATATATTCTTGTGGCACGCATACAGCTTTTTTTGATCTGCTATGAAAAGAATAAGAGGTAAAGAGGATCAGGGGTGGCGATGGAATATTATAATCTGCCACACTCACACATCAGCCTTTCACTAAGTAATTCCAGATAAATTGAGGATTTACATATTTAAGATTAAATGGGGAAAGAGTAGCGATGCATAAATAGAAGAATACAAAGATACAATTTAGGGAAGTTAACTCCTAAAAAAATTTTACCTGATGTTTGATACCCTTCCACTGTCCCACCCCATATTTTTTAAAGCATATAATGTTTATAAGGAAATAACCAGGATAATCTCTTTGAGATCAACTGAGCACAAACACAGATGCCTTAGGGTTTCTCTCCTCCACCCCTCCCACCTTCACTACTGAAAAAATACCAATTACCATGACAAGAAACAGTTAAATGCCTCCAAAGACACATACACACAGCAGATGGAAAACAGGAGGAAACCAGCTGGAAGTGTGTTTCCCTTAGAACTGTTTTTAACAGCCTGTGCACAAATAATGTCTCACTAATACGCAGATAAAAATAAAACATAAATATTTAAAAGGTGACTGGTCAAAGCAACAAGATGGCATTCGATACGGGAACTTTCCTTTTTTTACTCCCTTCCCTGTCCATACTCTGGGTAATTGTTCAGAGACATCCTGAAGCGGGTCTCTGATGCAGGGAAGGTAACTTCAAGGCAAAAGCTCTGCTAATGGCTGTAACCTCTTGTGTTGCTATTTGCAAGGCATATGGGCTCTGTTCAGCCTTTTCCTTTATGCTGAGCTTCCTGCATGGAGGGCAGTCCCAACACTGCCCAGCTGAGCTCCAGGAGCAGTTGGTCACACCAGCACAAGATAAGGAGGCCAGCCCTTCACAAAATTCCTTCTGCTCTTGGGTGCTTAAGCAGAAGCATATAAAGGAACTCCTTTTCCAGCAACCACTAAGCACTCTCTGGTAATCTGGATATTTTGAAGACATCCAACAGATCTCTGTAATCCATATTTACCACCAAACATCTTGACCTGACCCCCGAGAGTACAGACACTACTTGTACTCCTGTGACTTTGCCATTAGGGAGAGCAAAATCAGTGGAGATGGGGAGAGATGGAAATGTCCGTGCCCCTTTCTAGCTGAAGCAGTGAAAGCAAGGACAGGAGCAAGCACAGGCATTGCTTGTCAGAAATATGAGGGACTTCCAGAAGCATAACTGGGGCAAAGGCAGCTGCAGGTGGCAATGGAGAAGGGAAGCCCACAGTTCTTCCCTAGAATTCCCCAAGCCAGAAGCTTGTGTGATATATCCTGCTTGCCCTGTCTTTGATCTTAACAACTGTTATCATCAGGAAGAACAATTTTAAGCAGAGTAGATGGGTTGTCTGCCATTTATTTAGACCCCTTCCTTGACAGTTCCTTCTCCAGTGATTCTCATTAGGCAGCCCTCTCACACTCACCAGGAATTCAGCAAAGCAGATCCTTAGCTGGTGCTAATTGGTCTAAGTCCATTTACTTCAAAGAAGCTCCTCAAACTTACAGTGCCCAGAAATTTGACCCAGTTTCACTTCTCTGCATAATGTGGACTATTGATGGAAGAACAGATATATTCCTTCTGCTCTGCCTCTGAAGTGTTAAGTCATTGCACACATTTTTGAGAACCCAAGAAATCTGGATTTTTTGGAGGAAATAAACCCTGAGCATGATGACTTACTCAAACGAAAGAAGTTGGAAGCTCTGGAACATAACGCAGAAGAGAAACAGGGTATCTTGCTGGTCCCCCCGAAGGCAGAAGGAACTAGAAAATCCTCTCACTGACACATCCAGATGACAACAGAAGATAGGTGAACACACAAACACCTGCAGAAATCTCGCCCTGAATGACCTGAGACCACCAAACACACTCTTTAGACAACTGGTTAAAGTAATCAAGAGGGATTTGGCCCGAATAAGACTTTATTGATTTGGACCAGTAAGAGATGGATGCGTGTAGTCTGATCATTCAAGGTAAAAGAGAGGATGTTATTTTATTGAATTTTTTTTTTGTTAATAAATTTTTACAGCTCTTTTCACATGCCTTCAGAACCAAGAGAGGTGCCTGAGTCCTGGCCAGCACTGCTCTCTCTTTAGGAACAGCCCTGGCTTGATTGCCGAGGGTGGTTGGACCACAGGCAGAGCAGCAAAGGCAGTGGGGGGTAAGCAAGAAGGACAAGTAATTTCTGATTTGTGAGGGAAAGATGGGAAGAGAATGGTCTTACTCAGGTGGCATCACAAGGTTCAGCAGTTAAGGAGGAGCACTTTTCAGAAGCTTTTCCTGTTAAAATTCTGGCAGCACATCACTTGGCTTTACGAGAATATTAAACATGATTTTAAAGTTGTTGTTTTTTAGTGATCAATTTCCTTGTTGAAAATCTACAGAAAAAGAAAGGTCTGTTTCCTCTGATGTTTCTTTCCCTCCATGAATGAACTACGCTTTTGTCTGTTTTTATTTTTGTAATGCCATATTTATACCTAACACCTTCAAACACATATTATTTTAGAGAACTGATACCATCTAGTGTTATTGCTGGCTTTTCACATCTTACACTTATCAAGTAACCACAGTCAGCAACATGTCAGAGTTCATCACTACATCACATCAGTAGCAAAATAAAACCTGCTTCCCACCCAATATCTATATTTACACACCCCACAGGTGGGTGAAATTTGCAGTTCATCTAGGAAATTTACTCTCCTTTAATCTCTGGAAATTAGTTTGTCTCTGTGTATATGTATCATTATCATCTTGTGCTTTGCCACTGATTTATTTCAGCCTCTGTAGAAAATATCCTGGGATTATTAATAACAAACATAAATGTTTATAAACAGCCTTTATACAATCTTGGGCAGGCCGAAGTCAAGGGTACATTTACTTCAAACCAACCAATGTTTTACTCCATTCTTCAGGGAATTAGATGAGATTTTAGTTTGCAAGTACTAGTGACTGGTGCAAAGCCTTCTTAAATATTCATAGTTACTGAAAGCTGGTGCTGTCCAGGAGGGGGATGCTTGTATGATTTCATACTATAAGGGGGCAAGACCACCAAGAAGACCCAATCTCTGCAGGACAACAAAGTGGGTTCATCTGTTTGGGCACTTTAAAACACAAAGTGTTGCTGAACTGAAAATATGCAGAAACACAGTATTCATAAAGGTAAAAGAGAAAGAAAAGAACAGTGTGGATAGTCTGATAGAAAATGGTGGATTAGTATCCATGGAGACTCCTTTCTTCTCTGTATTCACCCAATATGTACAGGACGTTTGGTGATTTCTCCACAACATCCCACAAGTGCCTTAATCTGGACAGACAGCAAACACCTCTCCAGCTAAAAGGGTAATTGGACTCCTATCCCTTAGCTCAAGGCCTCTCTTCCTGTGTAATCGGGATGGATGTCAGTTACAACAGTAATTTCTGCAGTAGAGCCACTTTGGAACTACACTGGTAGCCATCAATACTCTTAAGTCACTCAGCAACCTATTTATTAAAGATATTTATTGCTACACCTTGCAAACAATTTACTGCCTCTAAAGGCAATTATTCTTTAATGATTACATGGAATTCGTTGGGAATGGGGGGGAGTTTATCATTCTGTAGTTTTGTGGAATATAAAATTATTCTATTTTTTCAACACTGGGTCTCACTTGCTCACTTATGACTGTTGGCAAGGGGTACTAAATGACTTTACACACTCAAGGTGTGTTGGACACTATAGGTGTGGATTTCTGTGGTGCTTACACATGCTGAATGCCTGGGGCTAGGAAACAGATACCTGTCTTTTCGGAGCACTCTTCCAGGCAGACTTTTTCATTATACAGGCCATGTGGATGAGATCAGCTTAGAGGGAAATGCCCTTATGTGTCTCCAATAAGAAGGCAAAGAGCAAAGAAAACAGGGAGAAAGCCCATCTAGACAGAACAGCCTCCAAAAAAAGAGATGTTGGCATATGAATGTTATTAAATGATGATAGAGGAGAAACAGCTCAGCAGATAGGAATTCCCACGTGCCTCCATTTCTTTTAAGATGCATGTTTAATCTACAAAACCACTAAAAGTTAGCATGTTCCATACACCACTGTCCACACTTGGAACAGAACTGTGTTGAGCACTGAGTTAGATGAAGGACACCAGCTACGCTGCAGGTCCCCAAAGCAGACCTGGCCACACCCTCCAGATAATTGCTGCACTGTCAATCAACAACCTCACCAAAATGGAAAGAATTGCCAGAGCACACTACAACCCACTTGGGTGTGGCCACACCCTTGTGGAAGGAGGCATGAACTAAAATAACATGCTGCTAGTTTTAGGGAGCTCAGCTCCCAGGAGCTCCAAAGAGGCTGGATCCAGCAGACAGGTGGTCCCAAGGCAGGGGGAGAGACTCTTTTGGATACATCTGTGCACTGGTACCACTTGTCCAGTGATCTTTAAGGGTTTACTCAAGCCAATTATACTACAGTGATAGAGAGGTTAGGACCAAGAAAATGTCGATAACAGAGGAGCAGTGACAGCCTCAGGACCAGCTGCTAATGAGAATTAGCAATACACGTCCCTACGCCCATTATCTAGGAACTGAATAACACTAGTAGGTGTGATAAGACCCCAAATGTGGTCTTCCATTCCTCAGCTTCATTTCCCCTCTGATTTCCCTCTACTATCGCAGTTACACCTTTTTCATCTCTGAGTAGTGCATGTCTCTGTGGCTATTCTCATGCTCTCTGGAGAATGAGAGAGTGAGAGAATGTTGCATATGCAACAGCTCTGTTGGAAAGTTTTCAAGGGGTAGGCTGTGGAAATAACATTTTTTTCTTTTCTATAGTAACCTTTTTCAAGGGCTAAGAACTGGATTGGATATCATCTTTTCTCATTTCTCATAAAAAAAGAAGTGTTGATGTCTTTATCTTGAAACAATGATTTATCAAAGAAAAAAGAAAAGAGCAACTGTTTCTCACCCTTTAAAGAAAATCTGACTAAAGTATCCCATATTTTTCATTCTACTTCAAAATTTTCTAATTTTCTAAATTTCTAATTTCTAATTTTCATCTATGTAACAAGAGGACTTGGAGCAACACCTCTTCTTTGTCCTAGCATTGGATAATTTTTAAGTGTTATTTGTTCTGGCTGAAGTCTTGAGGAATTCCAAACCACAAAGTTCTCTCATGTGAACACAAGACTTCGATGTCACCAGCACATACAGCAACAAACGTATGTACAAAAGTTTTGTGACAGAACAATCTGCCTCAGCTGATGTCTGAAAGTTGACAACATATGTGCATTTTCTTCACTCTTGTAGCAGGTGAGGGCTTTTTTGTCTCAGCTATTTTCTGTGTTTAAATTAAACATACGATATAGCTGTATACTGAAATGCTTTCCCTGTGAAATGTTCATTGATGGACTGCGATAATTAATTTCCTTTTACATAATTTCAGAAGGTAATTGTAAAAGCCCCCTCAATTTGACACTGATACAACCTGGATGCCTTTTATTAACAAAGCAAGTTCTTAAAGTACCCTTATTTTTACTGCTGCTAGTGTATTAGCAGCTGAAATGTGATTATACCTTTGAGATCCATCATGTCACCTATAGTTATCTGAAATGCTGTTCTCAATTCATTATACACAGAAATAAAGATACAAATCCAGTCCTACAGTCTCATCTTATGTGACAGCTCTCAGTCATGTGGGAGATGTGTACCACAAAACTGCATTTATTATAAATCTATATTAAAAGCCTGTTCTGTATGAGCATGCGGATTAGAAAACTTGTTTCCTGACAATGTCTACAAATGCACAGTCCAATCCATATTCCTTGCCCTAATACAGATCTAATAAAAATGTTCACAAAATTCTTAAGGGTTAGCTGCCTTTCAATTTCTCCCCCTCAGGTGCTTCCTTCCCAAGGGACTGGTTGTTTTAAAAACAAATCTACCTAAGAGTCTTGTTTTTCCTAGAAAATCTCCAGATAAGCACAAGTTGAAATCGCTTTTTTTCATCAAAGCTATTCCTTTATATCTTTGACATTGGTTTTGTTCTTTTAAATTAAAGGGGGAATCTGTAAAGCTCTGAAACTGCAAAGGACTGAATTGCAGGTCTGTCTGGAAAAGGCCATGGTTTAAGGCAAAGTTTACAGCTCTCGAATCGAACAGCTCCCACCACATGTAGAGAGCTTTCCAACCCACTGCATCAATAGCTCGTTTGCCTATGCACAGGTGTGGCCACCTCAGCTCTGGAACAGTCTGGTAATGTTAAGTCATATGTTGCATGGATGGGGTCAAGAGAGGAAAAGGGAAAATGTTCCATTTTCCATCACTTCCCACCACTTCCAAATTTAGAAGAGAGGCTGGGTGTATGGAAAAAAGACATTACCTCCCACAACACACCTTGACTCTCTTCTATCATTAGACCATCACAGTTCCAGCCATTTGGCTGTTACAGGCTTAGAAGCAGCAATAGTTTAATTACCCAGATACTCAGCGAGGGAATCTTCTGGGTTGTTGCAGTGCATTCAGAAAGAGCTGCTTTGAAATCATTTGAGCAATACACAGCATTCCCTGCGAGAGGCTCCCTGCCTTGTTGAATTGATGCAGACCCCTCTCCAAGGTAAGAAGCACATTTGCACGAGCTGGCAGAACCCACGTGAAAGCTCGGAGCTGCTCAGGGCTTTCTCGATGTGTTTGCATAATTGTGGTTTTTCAGACCAAAAGAGGAAGGTAAACTTCATTCATGCCTGACCTGCTGGCCTTCACAGCTGGAACATGGTGGAATCACTTCTGGCACTGAAAAGGTTAATTGTCTCCTGCTGTGAGGTAGGAGTCTAGAAAAGGATACCACATTTGGTGGGAATTATAGTAAATGAGGTTTTCTTTATAGCACTGCTCATTCTCAACATGTTGAAAGGGCATTAGTTCACAGTCACTTTCTCTGGAATTATCAAATCTGCTCAGGAAGCCTTCATTAGGATATTAAACAAGACTTAATAAGTGAAAGTGATTTGCATCGCTGATAATCGTGCGCATTAATCAAGCAAGCTTCTGTCTCTCCCTCTGCAATATGTTTCATGTTCCATTGTAAAGCCTCTTTAATTCTGTAGGGCTTCTTAAAAGGGAAATGTTACATTTAGAAAGCCATTTTTAAAATTATTTACTTAGCAAAGATCACTATAAATAATGTTCAACTCACTCCTCAGCTTTAACCATCAATATAATTAATACTGAGGGGTTTGTATCAGGGATATGGACCAGATGTGTTCCCATTTATCAGATATAGATTGCACTTACTCTAATAAATGTGTTTTCATTCTGAGTAAGTTTTGAAACCAAATAACTGCATGTGACACTTTAATCTGAAGTCACAATTTTAGGCTAAGGCATTTATTTTTCGTGCCATGGTGGACCATGCAAGCTTTCACTACATCATCCCACATACCAGAGCCACCTGCACAGTTCTTAATGAAATTGTGCGGTAAATATCCCCCGCTCTTTGGTAATTCCAAGGTAACTTTGCATGATTTATTCTTGGGGGCTGATGCCACTTCTGTAAAGCACAGCCAGCTAGCATGTTGTAAATAATCCTCACACTTCTGCAGCATCTCCCCTTCTCAGGTTTGTAAACAGGTTGAATTTTCACAGCACCCCACAAGACAAGTCTTTTGCACCAGGCAAAACGACACTCAGGGCACAAGTATTTTTGCCTACATCAGCAAATGCTTGAGAAAACAGAATCAGACCCTTAAAAATTAGAATTAGACCCTCTGCTGCCCTTGCCACTAGCCTGCACTATGGCAGTATAGGCTGCCCCCTCTAACATGACCCTACAAACACCATGAGGGCTCTGCACACTCATCAGTGCCACGTGCATATTGCACAGCCATGCGAATAAAAAAACCCCAACAAACCAATCTTGATATTACTGTTCTTCACCAAATGTCTCACCAAGGATAGCCTTAAGGAAAATCTTGTCGCATGAATTAGAAACCATTGTGAAAAACGTGTAGATATTGTTTGCAGTGCAACAGGAAGGGCTTTGGCTATACTCTGTGAATATACAGAAGTGGCCAAAACCACAGTCTAAGTAAGGAATAACACTGATGTCAGGATGAAGAAGCACATCACCTAAACAAGTTCACCAGTGGGGGTAACCTCTTATCCACCAAAATGAGCTACAACAAGAAGGTTTACACATTTTTTTAGGAGTCCATATGAGAGCCTGAGCAACTATGATCATGTTGGCTATTTCTGATACAGCTATGATTCTGTTTCTAAAAAAAGGGGTGGAAATTACTGGTAGGAGTCAAGGCCCGCTCTTTTTGCAGGTATGATGATTTAGCCCACTCCCTGGAAGAGGCTGCCATTGCTTACTTCCTTCATTGACTTTTTGCGTTGTCCTTACTGCATTTCATGCCATTTACATTCTCCCAAGACTCAAAAGCATCATTTAAGAAACCATCACTAAAATCATGACCATGAAAGTATTTATTGCTCCTAAGAAAACGCTGTTTGCTGGAGCTCATGTTTGCATTCACTGAGGCTGAGCACATAGCTTAAATGGAGCTAAAGAGATGATGTTTCTATAAAGTTGTGGAGACTCAATTCATTCTAATGGCCTGAAACATGAATTATGTGCCCTGCTTCACTAACTTCATGGTTCAGTAAGCTGCTATAGCTCAGATGGAACCATTTATCTGAAGAGAGAAAGGTGTTATTCCCTGCTTACTGCTGATTTCCTTTTATTTGTGTCTGTATATGTGTTTATGTGTGGTGTTTTCCAGCTAGCAGGTGTTAAACTTCATAGGTCTGACAGAGCAGTTTTCTTTTTTTTCTGGAGTATATTTGAGAGCATCAACATCCAGCAATTCTTTCTTGTTTTCAATACCAAGTTTTACGGTTGGACCATTCACATGGGTGAGAAACCATTCCTCTAAGCTTTGGAATCAGTTTTGTGGATTCCCTCTGATGATAACCAAATGAGAAAAATATTCCAGTGTCCACTAATAAGAGCACAAATGCAACCTTTTTTTTTTCTTAACTGCTGCACAAAAGTTTTAAATTTTCAAAGCAGGAGCATAAAGTTTAAGCTCCCAAACCAATGCTTCGGTGTTTAAATGGATTTGGCCATTTATTTTGCAAGTATGTTGGGAGTTGCACTGGAGGTCAGTGCAGCAGGCTTGCCTGAACACGGTCCATTACCCTCTGCAGCAGCAGCAAACATGGAACAAAGGGACCCCTTCATTATCCCACGCGAGGAAAACTCTGGCAGAGGCTGAAAGAAGGTAATGAGTATATCTCCAGTGAACAAACATAGTGCCACATGAAGATACCCAAACTAGCTCTAATTGACCAAAATGCAGTTTCTCTACATGGCATTGCACTGTGCCATGCAAACATAGCTTAAACCTGTGTTTGTGGTGGTGCATTCCTGGTAGTTCTGGGTAAAGTTAGCTTTAGGGCCAAGACCCCCTCCATATAGCTTTGAAAACTGGAAGATTAGAGATAATGCTAATGATATCCCTCTATTCTGAATTATTGCTGCCAACTGTATCAGTGTTAAAGCCCCTACTCCTGGGATCATATGATTTGCTGAGAATCTCTACTCTCATTTAATAATAAAAAGGTAATTTCCATCAATGATGCAGAGGAAAGCTTGGAAGCATGACCAGACTATGTCCTAAAACCTCTCCTCTCCTGCCAAAAAATCCCTCAGAGGTAATAAAAGGAGTCTAAAAGGTATTATTTTTAATCTTCCAATATTTAAACCAATGACATAATTCTCTGTGCTGCAGCGTCTTATGATTTTCGAGCACTCAGAAGTATCAATAATGCAGCCTAAAACAGATATTTGTGAAAATGCAGAACTAAATAGCATAGGAGAGAGGCATATGAGGCCTTCAAAATAGCATAGCAGGGCTGGGAAGGGAGGGAGGGCAAATGGCCACACAAGCTCTATCAGTGTGACCAAATAAAACAGGCCCTGGATGTCTCTCTGTTCGGAGGCCAAGTGGAATGAAATGTCTGGCGCCCACATCCATCAGTTTGCTTTCCCCCAAAACAGGGTGGCTGTGTTCAAAGTGCCCCCTGGGACTAGGTGGTCCTCTGTGAGTTTATTTACTGCCATAGCTCCTGGGATAATGAGAAGGGAGAGCTGAAGGCTTGGGAAGGTGGGGAATGGGGTACATGCAGGATCTGTGACACGGTGGGAGGAGGGAGACAGCTTGCAGGATGGAAAGGGTAAGAGAAGCACAAAGGGAGTGAGTGTCTGCCAGGTGGGAAAAGGAAAGTATGCGGAGCCAGAAGGCAGCAAAATATGCAACTCTCTGAACACTAAAATAGAATGACTTCCTGGACAGAAAAGCACAACTGCCCTTCTCTTTCTGCTGTAAAATGTTATTACGTAGCTGCAGTTTGCCACCACCTCTCCATCTTAGCACTTGTGGAAGTTTCTTGATAAATAATAAGCTTTACTAAGCCAGACTGGCATATGACCCAGAAAGAATTCCGTATCAAGTTTTAATTTAATCTTTACATGCCACATTGAAAAATCAGGTGAGATGATATCAACCAACCGCTTTAAGGATAAAAAAGCCCATGAACACACAAGAACTCATCTAGAATGAGATTGTTGATTTAGGCTTAATTGGAGCAAATGTTGTTAAAAATGGCATGTGTATGTAATTTCTCAGACTGCTGAAATTTGTGAGTAATATTGGTGTCAAATACAGTCCTGTATGATTTTGAAATGAGGGAATATGTACCAATATAGGGCCTGACTCTCTTCATTGCCTCTGACTTATTTTCACTCCCTGAGGAAAAGATTACACATAAGAGACAAATACTTACACCAATTTGGAGGAAAAAATTTGGATGTGAAATTTTTGGGCAGGCTCATCTCACGACCTGAGGCCAAGTCTGTGAATAATTTTTATAATCATAGGGCATAAACACAGAGGGATATGGTCGCAAATACTTTTATTAGTGGGAAAAGCAAAGCAGAAAACTCTGGCCTTTGAGACACAGGAGAAAGCAAGGAAGCTGATTGCACTAACATAATCAAAGCACTCAGACTCTGCCAGAAGCCTTGGACATCACCTGTTTTTAACTGTGAAGGCCAGAAGGTCAGATGTAAACAGCAATAACTGCTTTCAGAAATTGTAACAAACATTAAGCAGTCCTTCTCATAGAACATCAGTCTGATTTTGGTGATCATGATGTGGAAATAATGGGAGGAAATCCTTTCAAGGTTTTGTGCAGGCATCGCTGTGGATTCTCCCAGCCACCAGCTTTCTCACTGTTACACATTAACTGATTGCCAATCTCTGTTTGATGGTCCAGTTGCAGTGGGATCTGCTCTCACAAACTCAGAGTTTGTGACTCCCCTCAGAAGCCCCACTCGTCTCCCCAGAGGCACCTTCTGAAACCTGCAGTAGACAATAGCTCACTGGTAATTTCTATAATGATGTGCCAGTGGTACTAAGATACTTGCCTTCTTGCTGGAAGCACTTGGATAACCTGTCAGTGTCTGTTATGTTATCATGTCATATCATATTTTATGTGACACTGCCTACAGGGCTGCATATATGGAGTTTCATGAACCCCTTTCCAGTGTTCATGGGGCATGTTTGGAGCAATATTACTTTTTACAACTTCTGGAGTAACACAAAACATTTTTGGAATTAAAATAATAAAAGTGACCTCGGACTGAGACTTTACTGTTGTCCTGAAAAACGGTGCACCATGAAAAAAAAAACCAAAAGGAATGTGCCTTCTGTCCTTCACGGTAAACTATCACAAGGATCAAGCAGCCACGTAAAATTGGATTCTGGCAGAGTGATCAACTCATTTGTACTCATATTTCCTGTCATTTGCCTTGTGATCTGCTTAGCAATGTCCTCTTGGTGAACCTGACATTACATCCTAAATCTACAGGTCTTTTTTTTTTCCCCAGCAGTATTACCCTTCTCACACGCTGCAAACTCAGCGTTGTTGGTGGAAAGTACTCAAGTAAGAGAAAAACACAGATTAACCAATCAATATAAATCAGCACACAACCAAAGTAACTTAATTAATAGCAATGAGTCTTTGTCATAAAGACAGTAAATTTAAGGAGAATCGTTATAATCAGTTCTTCAAAGCAGATTTTAGGGTGCCTTGGTACAGTAGCAACTGCATCTTTCTTCCTGTTGGAGATGGACTCTCTTGTGTGCAGAGAGGAAGAGAGAGGATCAGAGAGGAAGGAAGGAAGAGCAACTGATGTGGTTGGCTTTCTGTTTTGATATGTCTGGGTGGCATGTCTTCTTCAAGGAAAACTGAAATACCAGTAAAGACTAGGCAGGAACTGTGGGAGGCCAGGAATTGGACTTGTTTCATGCCTTAAAAAAATAAATATATTAAGACCTTTTACAGATTAGTATTATTTTATCCACATGTCTAAGAAAGCTGATCACCATTATATCTTTAAAGAGGTGATGATAATCTAGAGTACATAAAGTGCCTGTGAGTGACAGGGTCAAGGATGGAACCAAGAGTCTATAAATCCTAAATCCTTGCTCTCACAAATAGTTAATACTTCCCCTCAAATGTGAAGAACTATTATTTTTCTGGGTTATGTTACTTTTCGGGGCTATATAACCTCTTACTGGCCCAGAAATTAGTTGTTCAAGATCCAAACAAATTAAGCACACTGCAGTGAAAAGTGAAGATCCCATATTAATTTGTCTGTGATAGCCTCCACGTCTGAAGAAAAATGCTCATTTCAAATATGATTTTATTACGAGAGCAATAGAAATCACTCTTTTCTTAAATGAAGTTATAAAATGATTTTTACCACATCCTTCCTCATCTCCTTTTTCTATGGATCAGAACGACAGGAACCAGATGCTAAGCCAGAAAGGACATTGTTCCACCTGCAACATCTGGCTCTTTGGCAAGCCACACGGGAAGCTTCAAAGTTGCATCTCTGCCTCTCACATGGTAAGGCTGCTGGTTGATTACTTTATCTTTCTGGATGTAATTTTCCTTTGATTCACCTATAATTCCGAGGAACTGATGCATTTGTATCCATTTTGAATAAGGTTCTGTACAAATGCCACATTTGATCTCCAGGCAGATCCTTTTATTTTCATTTAAATGTTTTTTATTTCATGCACTAGCTCTACTGCTGCTCGGCTACATTGTGGCTGATACTGGCACACATGCCACAGCCTTTTTTCCCCACACCAAGTTGAATAGCCAGGCTCTCAGCCATGCAAAACCAAGCAGAAATTGAAATACTTTTCTTAGTATTACTCCCTGCTGCAGTGAGACATTTTTAAAGAAGCAGCTGCCTGTTACTTACAAACATTCCTGACTCACTCCTGTCCTCAATTCCTTAGTCCTCTTCTACCAGATTTTTCCCATTTCTCTGTTTCTTGTGAGCATTGATCAAGTAAATTAAACATTAAAGTAACTTCCAGAGGAACCAGAAAAACAAGATGACTGCAAGTTAAGACTGAGCACCAGTCTCCTCAGAACCAGCTGGCCTACTGAGGTAACAACTAATTTCAGCTGTTTCCAAGCACTTTGATGTCGAAGTATGAAAAAGCCCCTGTCCCTACAAAAAGATAATTGAGATAGAAGAGAACTGTACAAAGCATGCATAGCACGACAGTGTTCTGGCTAGGCTCTCTAGAGGGTGCTGTGAAACACTCTGTCAAATTAGTAGGAAAGGAGTAATGAATTATTAGCATCCATTCATTCAGGATTTAAATCCTGATCAGAAATGTATCCCACCCTACAGTTATCAGTACCTTTTTTACTTTGTGTTGTAATCTGTAAATGGGAACGTGGTTCCCACCTTCGTTCCACTATTCCCTTCCTCCACCTGCACCAGCCATCAGACTGAAATCTACTTTCCTAGTTGCTCTATCTCTGCTCTGAGGCAGGTAACATGCAGTCCATCTGAAAGCAGGATAATGTGAAGCCTAAGAGGATTATTTTTCCCTTAAAGAACTACTTATCTTCAGGTTCTCTACCTGGTGCCAACCAACACTCAGCAGCTGCTTCAAAACAACACAACCCATGACAGGGAATCAAGTAATCTGTCCACAAAAGGCAATGAGTATGTTCCATGATGTGGCCCAGCAGTATTTGCTTCATCTATTCACTTTAAACACACTGGGTCAGGTTCTATTTCATGATGGGTGGACTCTAACCTAAATCCAAAGGCAGAGGGAATTCCAGCTTTGCCTATGTCTAACTACCAAACTCAAGGATAGAAGCCTTGCAACCTGCAGACATAAAGCCATAAAGAGTAAAATCAGTGGAGGTGAAATGGATGTGGATTGCACCAGTGTAACTGGCAAAAATATGACCTACTGTGTACCAGCTTCACACAAATCAACAGGAGTAAAGGAAGCCTGTTTTCATCTAAATTTAAACTTATTTGAAAATATGAAAATAGTACCCAAAACTTGTTTTGCCTTTCTGAGTTTTAAGGATAATTCCACTCTGAGTCAGAAAAACTGGATTTTCTCCAACCTTCAGAAATTTGTTGTCATGAAAGTTTCTAGCAACAGAGGAAGCTGCAAGTGGGGTTATGGCCCAGTTCTCCTAGCTACTGTACCAACTCAAGGTAATAGATGGTCTCTCCTGCAAAGGACTAGCAATAAAAATAAAAAATAGATGTGGAAAGTGGCAATGGAAAGAGAAGCACAGAGGTGAAGTGACCTAATAAGGTCACATAGCAGAGCTAAGAGTAGAATACAACTCTACCCGTGCCTTCTCCAAGTACCCACTAGAAGAGGCCATAGACATCCTTCAGTTTTTCCAGGCAGTCCCCCAGTATTTGTCACCCTTGACTGGGTACCTTTACTTGGTCTTTCTGGGGAAAGAAAAAAAAGTTCTTGGGCTGTAGTTCACAGTGCTGCCAAAACAGTTTACAATTATGAGCAGCTATAAGTGAGTTTGAGTTTATTAGTGAGTTTAATATTTTTATTTTACCCATTTTGCCCATTTTTGTAGTTTGTAGTTTTGTAGTTTTGTAGTTTGTATAGGAATATAAGTGTATCTGGGGTTTGACTCATTTCTTCTGCCATCTGTGGAGACTCCTTCAGCCATCTGACAATAAGGCACCTATAGTTGATAATCTCCACAGGCAGTTTGTGGATAAAGAACTTTGACAGTATTGTTTTCTTGACTCAAAAAGAAAATAAGAGCTAACTAAGATCTGAGACTGATAGCTCCCATGGAAGTCTACACATCCTTTTTCCTCTCAACAGTGGAGAAACCAACCAGAGGTGAAGCACCTCAAGCCTTCTCAGACCGAGAGTAAAGAAGAACTTAACTCCACTCAATTCGTGCTTACAGGCATTGGTGTCTCTGGTTATTGAACCCTCATGAAAGAGCTAAAGTCATGCTGCTTGCAAGCCTAAGAGTGAATAAATAAATGTATTAGCATGTGCTTTTGCAAAAGGGAGGGGAAGCACTCCTAGCTCCAGGGGATACTGGCAGTCGCAGACTCACTGGGTAGGTGTTGACTGGTATTAAGGTGACACCCAGTCCCCACTGGCCCAGTTGCCACAATTGCCAGCCTCCAGCCCTCCCAGTATTCTTTCTGTCCAAGGAAACCAAATGACTACTTTGCCTGCTCCGGAGGTACCAGCCACTCTTTTCTATAAAATTGCCCAGCTGACCAGTACAGTTCAGACTCAGAGAGACTGTTCCCAGCCTTTCCTTAGCTGGCTGACACTTCTGGTCTAGACCAGAAGGAACTTTTGTGGTACAAAATCCCACACTTGATTTTCTAGCCTGATCTGGAAGTAGATACGCTTCTTCCAAACCTTTTCTCTCTCCTGCTGGGCTCTGCACACTTCTGTCTTTGCAAAAGCTTATCCTTGAAGAAGGCTATTTTCAGGGAAATTGAGTGATCATGGAGGATCACTGTGTGCAGGAGATCCCCTTTGCTGCTATGATTATTATCTGAAAGATTCATTAACTCTGCCAAGAATGTCACCTACCATACAGTGCTCTCCAATATCTTGAGAGAAGGTCACAAAGAACAACCAAGCTGGGAATCTGGTGGGAACCAGTAAGATTAGACAGGATAGACTATGTGGCCAACAGAGATGGGAGAGAGGTGGAAATCAGTCGTCCAAAAGAGGTGGGCACAGACTTCCTGTGAGTCAAAAGTCTGATATGCCAGTGAAGGCTTTGCTTCCAAGACCTCGCCTAATGCTGGCAAACTATGTATAAATACAGGTTTATGGTCAGACCAACACTGTTTTGCCAGCTTTAGAGATGTGCCTTTCCTCCTCTGCATTTTTAATCTGTGCAGCTACCAAGATAATTCTGAAACGTTGAGCTTTTTCTTCTGTGTAAAAGGTCTCATCTTGTTTCCAAGATGTGGTTAGTGTTTTTCTCCATAGATAAGACTTTATAATTTGTCCTTCCTCATTTACAGTAACATTGTACTTTCTTAATGGTCAGAAACCAAGGGCCTAATATTTGAGTGTCGAGGACCATGAAAAAAATAATTCCCTGTGAAGTGAACAAGATCTCTGTGTGTGTGCTCGGCACCTTTGAAAATCCGGCTCTCTTGTGCTTAGCTATCAAAATGATTGGCACCAGTTGTATCCCTAGACAGCGTGATCTATATGAAAGTATTCCTCCTTCAAAATCTTGTCACTAATTCCAAATCACTTTGCTTCAAGACCCTGACAAAAATATATTAAATTCCTACATAATCCAGTCCAGTTTCTCTGCAGAACAGTTTAATTTACCCTGTTCAACCTGGTTAGGTTATTCGTATTCTCTATGCGACTAGTCCAGCTCTACTTTTGATCACATCGCCACCAGAACAAACATAATTTCCCAGATATGGTCTCAGGAAACTCCCCTTTTAATGTCTCCAATCAAACTGCTGTTTTCATGCTTTTCCTTCTGTTCCCCAATCCTCTTCCTACATTTCACATAGTTTTCAAAGCATCTTTCTGTGGTGCCCTATGAGACTTTCCTCCACCACTTCACGGAGTGCTCCCAAAGTGAGTGGTGATTTACCTTCTCTTCAGTCATTATCCTTTATGTGCACCTTCACAAAATCAACAACTGTCTCTTTATGAATGCAGTGAAACTATTCATTCATAAACCAAATTAGTATTTCACCTATGGCCTTTCTCTGGAAAAATTGAATGACAGAGGGTGTTGCAACAATGGTTCGGGAATTCTCCCTGTTTTTGTTGACTGTGCTTACATCAGACTGGCTTGAATGTGCACACCTAACCACAAGCATATATGTTTTCACAGCAAATTCTGTCCAGCTAGTGAATGAAAATCAAAAGTGCTGCACTGCCCTGTGACACATCTACCAAACGCCCAGGAGGAAAACTTGGCATTAACCTTCAATAAATGAATGGATTATATTGCAAATAATAAGATGGCTAAATATAGGCATGATCTATGAATTAAACATTGCCTAACTTTGCATGATGCTAATTTATTTTGGCATATCTTGATGATTGCGCTGTGGCTGTGTCCTTCTGAATGCTTTTTAATTGTCCAGTGGTTGTCCTTTGCAATCCAGCTGCTGGCTACAGTAAAATATACAGTAATCCATGTCAACACTACACACACAACTGCACACACACATTGTGTACCAGACATGGGTGACACTTTGTGAGGTACACATAGACAGACAGCATACATGCATACAAGGCCTCATTCATTTAAAAAAAAATGAAGCAAAATTCAGTTATTGAACTGATTAGAAATATTGTCAGTAGAGTAACTGTGTGTAATGACTGCAGACTTAAGCTTTCTGTGCCATTCCAAGCAAATCATTAGCATTTCCCATGCAGAGAAATGTTACACTATTCTTAGCAGTAAATCTCTTGCATTTGGTATTCTGTAAAAACTAGAGGGAGGCCTCTGCCAAGAAAAAGCAGCCCTTGTATTGGGTGCTGTACAACCACAGGAGAATGAGCCACTGTTCCAAAGGCACCCTAAGTTACAGAAGAGATGAGAACAGGTAGAAATTAAATACACAGACGGGGGCTTGCCCAAAGTTCCGGGGGCATGGCAGCTCCTATAAACTTCTGCCTGAGAGCAGGATGAGCCTAACCCCAGACAAGAGATGGGACAGCCTTGGTGGGAAGGCAGCTTTTAGAAATAATTAGCGTTGAGAGGGGCTGCTGGAAGACAGGGAATTTGCAGAGGAGCAGTGAAGAGCTGAAAAGCCCCACTGCAGGGTGCAGAACACACTGTGCTAAGTCAGGAGGATGTGCTGAACCTGCCCTGGCCAGGGTGCCATGAGAGGACACTCACACCATGGCAGAGATACCCCCATGTGTAAGCACAGGGTGCACATTCACCCAAAGGATGCTCAGCCTTGTGAACACCTTGCTCTGTACACGGCACAGTCACTCAGAGCATGGCCAGTTCTCTGTGGCACATGACTTTGTCCTTACATGTTCACTTCAAACACAGGGGCACTGCAAGCGCCATGCTCCTTTTAGCCAGAAAGGCTGTTTGATCCATAAACATGCTTTTTACTCTTTTGGTTCTCTTAGATGCCCACCTGTGCCTTAGAAGTATTTCTTGAGTAGGACTTTCAAATGCTCTAAGGGTGCTTGTAACCCTCTCCAGTCCCAGAGTTTTACCGTATCTGTTCTTCACCAAGTCAGAAAATGCAGCTGAGAACAATGTGCCAATGCTTTCACACAAGACATCGTGCATATCCCTGGACCAACGCTGACTGTTCTGCTAAGACACATAAATTCAGCCTTTACCACCTTCCCCATGTTCTAAATGCATGGTCACTTGGAAGGAATCTGCACGAAAGGAAAGAAAATATATTTACCACTGGCCACAGTTAGAGGATACATAGTATCCAGGCCATTACAGCCTGTGAAACCGCCTGGATCAAACCAGGCACAACATACCCTGCTAGTCCTTCTTCCTAAATTAATTCATGCACATCCTGCTCAAGTTTCTCAGGTAACAATATCAATTATTTGATTCACGTAAATGAGGGCTGGAGAGGGGATTGTCCCTTTAAAATCTGTTAACACTTTTTCTACATTTTCCCTCTTATTTTCTTTCAAACTCAAAATATGGAATATTTTGTGACTTTAGATCTGCAGGGAAGAAGATTAGCCAGCTTTGGAACATGGCAATGTGCTTCTAAGCAAGTGGCAAGCACCACCTCAAACACACAGCCCTAGAAGATGTGCTCAGTAAACTAGGATGATTTTTTTTTAATGAAGAGATGAGCTTCTCATTGCTCTCTGTCATGTAAAGCTCACTATGGAGGCCAGTTTCACCAGTTCATCCCTGTGTTTACCAAAACTGTATACCGAGAACTCAGAGAAATAGAAGAAAATGTCAAAATATATAAAACAATAAATATTGGAAATTATACGTGTAATTCATAGATCAAATTAACAGAGATTACTTGTACAAGTAGCCTGCAATGTCCTTAAAAATATTCTTTAACTGAGGAAAAGTTTTCTGACCTTTGGAGGAAATGCTTGCTTCTAGCTATGACTAAAAAGAGATTTCCTTCTTTCTCTGTTGTGTTAAGAATCTTTTCTTCTTATAAAGAAGGCACCACAGTGGTTTATAACTGTCATAAAAGCCTGCAATCCTTTTGAGGTTAAGCTACTCAGCTATTCAACTTTTACTACAGAAACTTTGAAATTCAAAAAGAAAAAATAATGTAAGTTTTTGAAGGACATGTGTTGCTGTAGGTGATCCTGTTAATTAAAAGTGATTGCCTGCTAGGAAATCATACTTTAAAAAGTTTCATGAATTTATTAGAACCCTGAAGGTATCTTTGTATGCACAGGGCTTTACATGCCATTTATGCAATTTTGTTTCAGATCTGTTTAAAGCTTCACTGACGCTCCCTGAGCAGGGAACAGCACTGCCAGCATTTGTATGTATTTTGGCTAATTGAATTATGTGAAAATACATACTAATGAAGCTTTACCAGTGATGTTTGCTGAGGATAGTTTAAGTCTCATTTTCTTCTATATTAGCAGTACCTTTCTGTTGCAGATTTACCTTTTTGGACAGCACACATTCCTATAGGTTTTTGTGCAGAAACTTAGTCCCATTTTTTTTTTGCAGTGTTATTCAGTAAGTAGTTACATGAATGCATATGTGGTTGCATGTCAATAGACATACAGCTTTCAACAGAGATGAAAAGATAAAGAGTAAACTATGATTTGAGATTAAAATATGCTAGGTTTTTATTAGGAGAGAACAATTTCAAATGGAAAACTAATTAAGATCTATCTTAACAATTTATTTTTCCTGTTACTAGATTTACAGATTGTATTTTAATTGGTCATTACTTAATTATCCATTTCTGCACAAATCCATCTGGCAATATTCTTATGTAGACCTTTCCTCAGCAATGCTTTGCTGCCCCTTGACAATGGTGTTTGAGGGATAAATGATTGAGACAGAACAGTTGTTTACTGTGTGAGGGTTTTTTAAGCTGAACCATGGGAAATATCAAAGCTGAGGTGTATCAATCTATTGCATTTGAGATGTGTGGGGATCCAAATCCCTGTGCTCACCGACTGACTGCAGGTAACTCAAGTTTGTGGCCACTTCACAAAAGCAATCAGCTTAATTGCCTAATAAAAATTGCGGTCGGGTTTGCTGGTCACATTTTCTTTTTCAGGTTAGACATTAGAAAACTCTTTTTTTCCTTTCTGTCATGTCATTTTTGTACTTTATAGTGTATTGCATAAACTAACCCAATGTGCAGGCAGCACCCTGCCTTGGTGTAATATCAAATACTGAAATGTTGAAAGGAAAAAAATCCTCTGTGACTCTTACCAGCCAAGAAAAAAAGAGCTGAGGAAAAGTAACAGGAGATTTATGAAAGTTCACCGTGCACTTTGATGAATGTGTGGGCAGGTAATTTTGCACAAGCTTTGGAATATGTTGTCTGTTACAGAGAAATTTATGCATCCCAGAATTGCTTTGGAATGATGAGTGCTGGGGAGTTGTTCAGACTTGACTGGGCAGTTGGTAATGTTAACATTCATCTGGAGCCACTGCACTCTCCTTTGCTGAGCTTTTCCAGAATCACACTATTTTAAATAATACCCAAGTACAGCTCTAGAAAATGTGCATAATTAAATTTTTTTTTAAAAGCATATTAATAGCAAACAGGGAAAACTGTCATTTGGTATAATTTCTTTTTTTTTTTTACTCTAGAGTTCTTTTAGATTATTCTGCTTTGTATCAGACAGACTGGAATTGAATTTTTTCAAGCTGGGCACCCTGCTATTTTTAAAACCTAACAATGGCATCTTTAGAAACATAAATATTTAGGGTTTGCATATATGTGTGCATGTCCATGCATTTCAGGGTAAAAGAGTTCTTCCTAAATTTTACCTTTTTAAAGTAAGAATCTGCACTTACCTATCTACCTGCTGCAGCATGAACAGTTTGTTGTGTAATGCATGAATAAGGTTTGTGAATAATAAAGCCAAGAGTTAATACTTTAGAGAACGGTATAAAGTACAGTAAGAAAAGCAAATATTCAATTTTTTTAGTCTCCCATTAATACTGGTACTGTCGATCTGGACTATAATGTCTTTTAGGATTAAATAAATGTGTCAGTTCATCTGAGTGACTGAGTGAATAATGTATTCATGTGTGTTTGATGTGCACATTTACGAATATGTATCTGCCAAGCCCAGTAAAAAAATCCCTTCTACAGAGAGTCCTTCTTTCAGAAATGATACCTCTTGAGGCATTAGAAACAAACAGAGCTTTTCCCTCAAGCTCTTATAGTCCCTCTTCACCATCCAAAGTAATCAGATAAACATTATTGTCATGTCAGTGAATTCATCATTAAATAATGATGAATTATCACTTCTATCATTATAATAGCAAGGTGTTTCAGAAAACTTAAATGAAAGAAGGTTGCAGGTTAAGGGGAAGACTTTGTTCAGTCATGTAAGAGATGTACATAATGCGGAAGAAAGCATCTGAAAAGACCTCAAGCCTTTTGAAAAATTTGTAACTCCTGATCAACAGAAAAGAAGCATATTTTGCATTTTGTCTTATTTATCTGTCATGCCTCTCTGCTAAGTGCTAGTGTCTTGAAACTGCTTCTGCAGCAGGAGTCACAGACAGTTCTACTGCAAGTTCTCTGCCACCAGCACACGCTCAAATACTCACCAGCTGTTTTGCTCTGAAAAGAAAAAAAAAGACAACCTGGTGCTGTTACCAAATGCCAAGACCCTAGTTGAGATGCAGACAATGTCTCCAGGCTCCCATTATGTTGCCACAGCCCTGAGCTCTGAAGAGTATCGATAAGGGGCACAAAATAAAACAGGGAAATCAAGAGACGCTGAGTAATAGACCTTTGAATCTTTGTTATTGTTAGATTCACAAATAACACAAACTGGTTTGGGTAGGGAAGAGAAATCAGTTTGCAGTTCAGCATTGGCCTTGATACAATTATCATTTCTCATATGTGGAAAAAAGCATATTTGAACACTGAGAGTCATCGTGGTACAATGAAAGTGAATAAATCATGGCTTCTGTACTAAAGGGTCAGCCTCTCCATACCCCTGTAAAAGGGGTAGCAGTGCTTATACTAACCTAGAGCTTATCCACCTGAATGCATAGGGCATCATATGTGCATTGAGAGAGAGAAGAGTTTTGTGTCCCGAGTATTTTCCATCTTGCAAGATCATCTTTCCTCTATACCAGGCGTCTTTTCATCTCGCTTTATATTTTGCCCCTGGCTGGTAAAACCTTATGCTTTTCAACTCAAATGAAGATTTACATTGAAATTCTGGATTTTGAACGAAAATAAACTCTAGATGCTGAAAGGCTTTTTTTGTGTGGATGTCAGTTTGTGTGTGCAACTGTTCAGCCTTGTAGAAAGAATTTATAGTTACTTGCTCTTAAAAATGGCACCAAATCCAAGGCATTCTAAGAAAAACACACTATGCTTTACTAAAGCCCAAAAATGTTTCACCTTAAATGCTCATAATTGAAGTTCCTTCCTGGAAGAGATGTCTGGCACTCATCCAGCCACAAGGCTTGCCAGTCTTTGTCCCTGGATACTGTCTGTCTCTGAGGGAAGTCTGGTACTGCTGTGCCTTTTCCTAAGTCCTTGCTACATCACTGCCCTTTATCCATTCCAACAAAACTGTGCTGGCATGGTAGTCCCACCTCCCTGTCCCACTGGTGCTACTTACTGTTGTCCCCAGAGCAACAGACTCCAAAATGCAAAATAACTGGGGTGATCATAAAGTCAGTTTAGGGCAATTGTTTTAGTTGGGTTGTAGATTCAGGTGGACAAAAATGTGTTGCTTAATTCAGATCAAATTTTTGCCATCTCTGCACAAAAATGAAAGCTAAAAATTATGTATTCAAGGTAAAACTGTGGGTTTGCCATCTTTGCATGTCTCTGTAAATACATGGGCTTATTGTGACACTACTGAACCTGGAACTCAGTCCTCCAAACACATCCTTGGCTTCAGGTAGGGTTGTTATCTGTCTGCTTTCCAATCACACTGCCCAGTTTGGCCCACACATACACTGATCTGTGCCTGCACATCAGGCCTTTGTCTGAAGTGACTTGGGTTTTGTATTTCCAAGGCAGCAACCCTAGATGGAACAATAAATACTCTTCTCTGGCAACATTTTTCTCCTTAAGATGGCAGCTTGCATCCCATTATTTTTAAGGTAGCCCACTGAAGCAGGCTGTTGCTTTGAGGCAAAACCACAAGGAACTGCTAAATGTGGTTCCTGGGTAAAACATACCATGATTTCCCATCAGACTTGTATTACAGTGGAGGTTTAATCCATTCCCAAAAGATAATGTCTTTCTTGAGACTCTGTTCCACCCAGTAAAGGATGGGTCATTCAGAATTTAAAAAAGAGAAAACAGACATGGCTCTTTGCAGTTTGCAGTCCTGATAGAACAGCCTCCCCAGCCTCTGGGGGATCAGGTAACAATGGGGTTTGATAATACTGCCGGAGTTTATTTGAGGGATGTTGACAAGCCTAATTGCTTGGCAGCTCTGAGCAGCTGTAGGGCCCCTGGCTGGTCTGGGGGCGGGGAGGGGGGGCATTAACTCTTGATTTGCCTGTGGAGTTTCTCATCACAGCCAGAACACTGCCTGAGAGAGAGTTACTGTGACACTGAGCTGTGAGAAACACGCTTGGAAAGCATTGAGTCTAAATTATGGGAAGTGACTGAGAAAGATACTGAGAGGATGTAGCAGTAGTAGAAGAATGGATAAGGTATTTTAGATGGATAGCAGGTCTAGAAGTGGGCTTTCCGCATGTGTCCTCTGCACATGCAAAGTAATGTGCAACAGTGTCAGTTCTTGCAATGGAAGCTTTTTCCTGTGCTATCCAGATAGCTAGTTGCCTGAAAAAAAAAGACCAACCAAGGCAAAAAACCCATGACAAATCATTTCTCTAACAGAGACAATGAGTCAACTTCCCTCAGCAGTGTCTCCATCATTCATTTCTACTCTTCACTGAACTTTGACTTTTAAAGCAAATTCTACTGAGAAACAGAAGCGAATGGGGAAAAATACCCAACATCATCATTGCTGACTGTGATACAAAACATTGCAGATGTGAGAATCTGAATCATTTCCACTCTGTGTTCTACCCTACTGCAAATGGGTCATTTGCAAGTCTAGCAGCAGGTATATCGCTGTAACATGGCAGGGTAAAGTTGTTTTGGGTGTTTCAATCGTGTAGTTCCAGATTATTTTAGTGGAAGTGAAGTCCCCATTTTGCATTATAGCGGTGGTTTTGCAAACAGTGTAGTTATCTGATGTGGAAAATAAAACACACAATTGTGCAATTGTTTCGGAAGACAATAAAACTGCCATTCTCATTAGGCAGTGACCATTTGATACAGAAATCCCTGAATTATGTCTTAAAATTCTGGATTAGTACTTGGCATTTCACCCTTTCATGGCTTATGCTAGCAGAAGATTGAATAGCCAGAATTTTAGCAGAAACCAAGAAGCCTGCATCTCTTCACCGTCACTGCCAAAAGGTCTGCATGGTGTTAGCCACAATATCTTCCTCGTCTCAATTCTCTGTCAGCTGGGAGACAATCCTTACAATCTGGCATGCAAGGGCAGCTCTAAGTCAGCCCACTTGGCACAACCACTCCAGGCCCCAAGGATTTCCAGGATTACTACCTTTCAGAGAGACCCCAGCTGTGGCATACGGTGTTATGACTTCTTCCTGCCATGTACATAAGCTGTCCACATATCTACCTGGTCCAAAACATGTGTGCCATCTCCTAGTTAAGTGTCAAAAGGAAGCATATTCCTTCCCTTAATTATTAATCAATTCTTCTCCTTGATATCATATTTATTTAAGCATTTAAGATAGTATTCTGAACACATTCCCGCAACATTTCTTCATGAAATCAGGAATTTCAAGTCTGTATCACCTGTATGCTCTGCACATAAGAAAGATTTTAATTCTTTCTACTGACACTTGGACTTTAGTGCAAGGGTTTCTAACATGAGCTAAAAACCCTAGGAGATCTGTCAGTTATTTCTAAGGAATGCCTAAGAAAAGCATACTGCAAATAGTTGTATTTTCTTTTGCAAGAACCTAAACCATTCAGCAGAAATATTTTCAAGGGTTACAAATCAGAAGCTGTTGAGAGCTCCTGCTTTAGTGTATTCTTTCTGGGAATGCAATTCAGACACGCCTGCCGAAAAGATGACTCCCTGAGCTCTGAGAACACTGAAAGCTTCCTTTGCACAACTCATGTGACTTCTTTGTGTTTGTCATTTGGCTTGGATCAGTGAATCCCACACAGTGCATCATTTCTGATAGGAATGGCCAGAAGTGCTTATATATCAATCCACACCGTCTGCTATTCAGGGAATATTTTGGCCACACCTCTCTTTGCTGCAGACCTTTGGATTTTTCCTTTGGTGATTTGCAATGCTGACTTCTATTTTCTTGGCAATGTGTAAACTCTGAATAGGACAGAGCTATTTTTAGCTGTACATCAACACATTAAAAACAAAGAAATAATTCCCAGTAGCCATACATGAGCTAAAGTATAGGAGGATTTTAGATAGCTAATAAACTCGAGTTGCTTTTACAGGCTTTCATGGCCAGCAAGCTAACTGTTCATTTTGCACTGTAAAGTAAAAAATACCCTCCTATCCCTTTTAAATAGTCTCTCCTTTCATCACTTCTATCAGAGAAGAATACTTTGTCTTTGTTTACTAGGTGCCTCGTCCTCTTAGAGTGCTCAGAGGATTGATAAAAGCTAATCAGTTGCAGCACTTAAGATACAGTAAATGACACAATTACCATCTGTGTATTAATGTACATCAAGGTGATTAATTTGATTTTCTTCCAGCTCAGTGAAAAAGAGCACAGTAAGGTAAAAGGGGCCCTGGATTCCCAATGAGTATTTTCTTCTGCATCAATTTTTTTTTCCACCTGAGACAGTTTTGCTTTTCTTTTTTTTTTAAATGAAGCTCTTAATTCCAGGCCACCTTAGAGCACGAACCACCCAAAATGGCATTTATGCTAAGATAGCAGAAGGCCACAACACTCTGCCAGCAGTGTCCATGTGATTTCCAGGGCATAGTAAAAGCCTACAGTGCTATGTACTGCGCTGAGGACTCGGACACGAGGTGCACATTAAAAGTAATGCCTGCTTACTCCTATTCCCTTAGGCCACAAACAGCTTTGTTCCTAAATGCCATGTTAAGAACAAATAACTGCTTGAAACATTTCCAGGTAAATACTTTGAGGCAGCACTAATTTGAAACACCAGAGAGATCTCTCAAAAATAACCTGAACACCTGTGTAGAAATCCTACACCTGGCCCTTTCTCCTAATGCGGCTTGGAGTTTGTTGTGGATGCCCCATCCTTGGGACTGTTCAAGGCCAGGACGGATAGAGTTCTGAGCAACCTGGTCTAGTGGAAGGTGTCCCTGCCCATGCCAGGGAGGGTTGGAATGAGATGGTCTTTAAGGTCCCTTCCAACTCAAGCCGTTCTATGGTTCTATGATTTGCAATTCTGTGATTTCAGCTGACTCATCCAGACAATGAGGACAATCATAACAAGTCCTGCAACAGCCAGGGATCACTCCAGCCTTCATTTGCTGGTGCTTATGAAGGCCCGTAAAGGCACATGGTCGAAGAACAACTGGAGTTGTATTCTGTCATTAACTCACCCTTTGGCCTTGAGCACGTTATTTACTTTCCTGGTATCTTAAGTGAAATGGTTGGAGGCAAGCGGCTGCTGATGGATGGATGGATGGATGGATGGATGGATGGATGGATGGATGGATGGATGGATGCACTGGCCAAGGACTCCTTCCAAAGCAGAGCAGCCCACTACAGTTTCACTACTCAAACATAGGAAAGGGATAGCGTTAAGCGGACCAGCACGGCCAAGGGAGCGCCACAGTCTGCCTGCAATCCCCCCGTTTCCCTGCTCTCCCAAAAGCTGCTTACAACCTTCGGAGCAAGGAGCTTGCTCCTAATGACACGCTCGTGTCCCTCCGAACTAGTTCGTGGCGCTGCCAGCAGATGTCAGCAAGCGATAATAAAACGCAGTCCCGAGCCTCGCAGCAGAGCGTGAATTTGGGGTTGCCTGCACCCAGCTTGTGCTGCGACGTCGGGGCATCGAGCCATCCCATGACCCACGGCATCGCCATTCACCTTCCAGCTGCCACAAAGCAGCCACCTTCCAGCTGCTTTCTGTTGGTGTGATCTCCTCCTAAAGCCGTCCCGGAATGAGGGAAACTGCCGTGATGCCGAGACCAGGCCAGCTGGAGAAGGAGCCCAACAGCACACGGAAGCATCAGGTGACCCGGGCCAGGGGAAGACAGCAGGGCTGGTACTTCCCCACTGATAAATGAAATGTGCCCAAAGCACCAGTGCTGGGAAGTCCTCGCTGGCACCCCTTGTTTTGCCACATACAAGTAGCCAGTATGTCGCTGGATCTGCCGACAAGCCACTGCTAAGAGCAAAGCAACAACAGAACCAAACTGTAAAGCTCTGTTCCAAAATTCTCACTGTACAGGTTTAAGAATAGCCTCAAGTGGCAAAATAGCATCACAGTAATCCCCATATAATGGTGCTTATATCACTATGGCATGCTTTTATATAGGTATAGGTTTAGATTTTAGTATGGCCAGAGCCAGAAATGGAAATAGAATGTGTTCAACTCAATACTGATCCTCTTCATAACCTCAGATAGATCTGCTGACACTTCTCAGAAACACTGTTTAATGTAAGGAGCAATTTTCATATCAGGACTTTCTATCAGCTGCTGGGTATAAGACTAGTTTATTTCTTACTGTGGTTTTAGTGCTCCAGGCAGTAAATGTGAGCAGGATCCCAGAAAAACATCCTGCAAGTTATTTGCTGACTACTGACTCAGTCCTGGCCTCACAGTTATTTGCTGACTACTACCTCAATCCTGGCCTCACTAGCAGAAATAAGGGTGAGGTAGCAAATTCTAATTCTTTGTGCACTTCTTGATGAACAACTCATCCCCTCGTCAAGGAAACTGAAGCCATGTGAGTGTGGAAAAGGCATGTGGAAAATTGCTGTCCATTTGCTAGGAGGTTGAAGCAAAGTCTCACAGCTAAGCTTGGAGTAATCTGTGTTTGCACTGAGCCCCAGAGGCTTTCAGGAAAGCAAAATGAAATCAATGTCCTGCAGCTGAAGTTTCGAGTGAACCACCAAACCCTGGAAGCAGACAGGTCAGCACACACCAAGAAGCAGTGCTGGATTTAAGTCTTCTTTGTGGCTCTCTGGAAAAATATACGCTTTTCTCACTTGGGGCCATACATCAAGTTGTTACTCAGATTTCCAACCTTTACAGGAAGACTGGAAGGCATCTGATTAAAGCAAACAGATTGCAGAAGCATTTGATTAAAAAGAAATTAAGGAAACTTTTTAATAGAATTAAAAGACATGTGAGTAGCATCATCTGGCCTTGTACCTTTTGCCTAAATTTTTTCTTCATATTGGGCTTTCTCTTCAAGTCTTAACTATCCACAAAGAAATCTCACATAGTTCAATCCTCATATTTCACTGAGCGTGTTTGATTGAGCTGGATAATTTACATTTTTTGGCCCTGGTTTGAAACCCATTACAAGTGGTTTGGAATTATCTGAGTCTGAAAATGGATTGGAACCTATGCAGAAAAATATGAGTATGCCAAAGGCTTTGCCAGTTCTGTCCCAGCTGTCTGAATTGTCACCAAGCACAGAAAATACTGTCCCCAAAGGAATTGCTCCTTGATATTTACAGGCTGCTAAAGTGAAGCAAGAACAAATCCTTCTGCCCTGGTCCTCCCAGGGAATTCTCCAGGCAGGGAGTACTTCATCTATGCTCAAACCAATGAAGAAGATGGATGAGAACAAGAATGTTGAAATTCATCAGTGTAAATTCTAGATGATGTCAGGAAGTTACAGGAAATTCCCTGCTGGAAACCCATATGGAAGGAATACAGGAGAAATAGGCAATGTGCAGATGGCGCTGGAGATCATCTAGAAATACCTGTTGCACTACATTTAAGTCCCCTTGGATGGACCAGAAAGTCTAAAGCACAGGTTAGAGAAGCTCCAGAAGGACCTATAGCTTCAGGAGTAAAGGACATAAGAACATTGCTGAATAAGATTTATAAAATCCAAGTTAGAAAACAAGAAAATTAGATTTAAAGACCAATTTGTGGTATCTTACATCTTATTAATTGCAGCAGCTAATTCTTCAGGTTCCCAAATTCTCAGCAAAGCTCTGAGCCCATGGTGCATTAATAAAAATTCACCCAAAGCCAAAAGATGTCACTAGCACTAATTTTTACCTCACTGAAACCAGGCAGAGCAGGTTCCCACGGAGCTTAGCTTGGTATTTTCTTTTATGCTACATTGCTATTGCTACAGTAACCCCAAGAAAACACGAAACCAAGGGTGTTTGCACAGGTGTATTTGTTATTGCAGGGTTTCTCCCGCGGGCTGCAGCATGGAGGAGTGAATACAGGTGTTGGAGGCCAGCAGGGCCTGACACCCACAACACGGCTCCCTGTCATCCCACCCTCTCCCCCCTGCCCCTTACCTTCCTACAAAAATACCCCATGATGTTGGACTATTTATTGCAAAACTCAACAAGGGAGGCTGTAATCTGAGGGGTTTGATGGTGCCAGTGTGAGTTTTTCCCTGGGGTTTCCACAGGGTTCAGACCCGGTCCTGAGGTCCTTATTCACCTATCCAGCTTATTTGCTGTAAACTTAAACATGTACTTGCAGGATTAAAGCAGGTGTTTCTATTCTGTGCCTGAACAGAGAAGCATTTAAATGTGTGCTTAAATGATTTGTGGAACTGAGGCCTGGAAAGCCCCAATTTCTCCTCAGCATAAAGAGAGAATGAACAAATGACATGAGAAGTTAGTAACGAAGTTCAGAGAATTATCTGGGAGGAAATTCAGGGAGAAAAAAAGTAAAAAGAAAAATAAAAAGAAACCCAAAACTCTTCTCTAGCACTTCATTTTTACAGAAAATGTCCACAGCTTCCAGAAGAATTTAATCTATTTTCCAGTATCCACCACAATAACAATCTTTCTCAAAACACCAGCACAGATGCAACATCAGATGCAATGTTCTGACAGTGCAGGAAAAAACCTTTGCAGTCCAGCAGGAAAAAGGTCAAATCCTCTCGTTCCTCTTTCTGCTCAGAAAACCCTCAGAAAACGCTGCTGTAAGAACTCTGCTCAGGTGTAAAAACTTTCCCTGTCCCATGGCTGTTTTTCTTTCAGTGTGTGGAGATGGATCTACCTCAACCAGAAAAGCTCTGAGCCCAGTGAACGCCTGGAATGATAATGCAGAATGTTCAATATATTCTTTCTATACATTCGATTCTCAGCTTAAATGTAATGTTCCTTCTCCTTCAATAACAGATTTAACCTGGAACTATGAGTTATTTCTCTAGCCCAGAATCATATATTTTAATTTTTCTTAGTGGGATGTTTGCCACCAGGAGGAAGAGTCACATGGTTTCAGCACTTCTCACAATTCCTTTTAACTTATCATCCCCTCTTCATTATTCAGGTCTTTCACTGTTCCTTTCTTTGTCTTGTCAGATTTCTCTTTTGATGACTCAATTAACTCTGATGGAAAGTTCTTTCAGCTGTTTTCCTCACTGCTGCTCTGTTTTTTTCCCAGACAAAACAAGGGTACATCTCAGCTGCTGATGTACAGTTCCCAGCAGTCCATTATGTCCAGGAAAGCAGGCATTTAGGAAGAATTTAGGCAATGTCCCTTCTCTTGTGGAAAGGAAGTCATCATGGGTTTCTTCAAATTTTTCCAAGGGTTACCAGAAGCCCATAATCACTTCTGTCCTCACGTCCCTTTGACCACTCTGGAGTCATCCTGAGCCCAAACCCCAGTTCAGGAAGAGTGAGCACTGGTCATTTGGGAATCCCAGTGCTCAGTTTGTGTGCTGAGGGAAAATAACTCAGTGTGCCGTAACACATGGAATTCTACGACTGTAAGCAACTTTTAGAGAGACTCCAACAGAACCATGAATGGCAAGGGGCTACTTTGAATACAGTCATATCTTCCATCAAGCAGTTGTTATCAAATGGATGGAGGTATTGGAGTTGCCATTTTGATCCTGATACTGCACACTCCTCTTAGATTTTGCTTATGCTAAGCAGCAATCCAAATATGTTTTTGGCTGTGTTTTAGGAGGTAGTACAGGTTCAACAAACACTTCTGAATCTAAAGCAGGAAGAAAAATATTACTTATGATAACTGTAATCCCAATGCAAAAGAATGCTTGAGAAATCTTGATATTTACCAGGAAGGTGAGTTTTTGAAAGAACTGTGGCCAGAACTGAAGCAGGATCAAAGAGGAAGGACATCTCACTGAGGCATTGAGATTTATATCATAAGCCTGAGATAAACTGGAATTTACCTAAGTGTCTGATGAAGAAACAAATAAGTCCTTAGAGCAAAGCTGTCTGTACCCTCTCTTCATCCCATGTCATAGTGAGTTCTGTGATCCCTGAACAGCTATTTTAAAAAATGTATTCTTCATCCTGTTTATATAAAAATTAACATTTAAAACTTAGAAGAAAATGCAGTTTTCTATGATTATACTCTGTACAATCTCAGACAGCTTTAAAATTATCAAAGTTGTTGTGAAATATAAGCAGCTACATCAGGCCATGACCATGCATCTGTCTAAGGATTACAAACGAAGGTAGAACATATCCATAAAAATACGGATTATAGACTCATTCTTCTAGAGGACACTCAGCTTCTACAAATTTCATTAAGTGTTAGATTGTGATACTTTTATCTGTGTCAAGTGATGTCTTAATACTTCATGCCAATGGGATAATTCAAGGAATTAGGTATTATGCAACTTGAAAAAGGTATCACAGTCTAACCATAAAAGCTCAGTGCTCTCAATGCACACTAGCATCAGGCTCATTGCCAAGAAAATTAATGTTAGACTTTCAAGGCAAATAATATTCATTGTTTTCCACAAATTATATTTTCTACCAAAATCATCTGAGATATTTCTTAACTTATAGACTAAATCCTCTGAGGGGAGGGGAGAATAGCTCTGGTTTCACTGCCTAAGTGTCTGTTCCATTTAAAGGGTATTAGCTAGCCAAATGAAAAATGCATGAATCAATCAGCAACAAGGACCTTGATCTCCAAATGAGACAATGCTGAGCTTTGAGATTTATGGTCTTGCTTCCAGAATTCCATTATTTGGAGGAACAACAACAATAACAATGGGAGATGACATCAGAATAACGCGTGTTCTTCTTTTCTTTTCCTTTCCTGTTGATCACAAGATGCTGACTTCTGTGTCATTCACCCTTGTCAAATGAGCAAATGTGCAATGCTTTAAAACCTCACCAGATGCACGCTGGGTTCAAAATAAAACGAGAATATCTTGAATGGGAGGACTTTATTGCCATTTGCATTTTTCACTGCTAATTAGTTTATCAACCGAGCAATTAGTTATTTCTTCACTTTTCCCCATATTTCTTCTGCAAATAGAACTCCTTTTGATTTTCACACATATAAAACATACTGTTGGGAGTTATACTGCACTGGTGCAGGGCAGACAAGGATTCCATTCCAACCACTCATGATTCTTGTTTTCTTTTCCCTATAAAACTGCAGTTGCCCCTTTATTTTATGATATCTACTGTGGGTGAAGTTCCTTCAGACACTGCCTGGCAAGACCTGCTGTAACAGGCTTAAACTCTTCTGCCATAATGCCAAAAGTGAGAGAAGGAGTGGATAGAGTTACTGGAGGAGGCAAGAGGAACTCGCATTAGCACCTATGCCCAAACCAACAAAGAAGGACATGGGGACCCACACCTTATTGTATCTCATAGTGAAAATATTCATACATTTGAAAGTGACTGTAAAGATCAGATTCAAACTCAGCCATAAACTCTCTCCAGACTAAGGGACTTAGAATTTGTTCAGTGCCTTGTCTTGCATGAATGGCTCCCTTCTTCAATTATCATGGCATAGCTCAGCCAGTGAGGCAGGAAGGAAGGGTAAAAGATATATCAGAGGTAGGAATGCCCTTGCTTCCTTACTTCAGTAACTTAACACGTTATCCAAATCCTTGATATAATTTTAGGACATGTCAAGCTAACCAGGTAAACCTCTTTCCCTGATGACATGGTCCTCATTTGGGATGACAGTGAGTTTAATATAAAATACATCAAGTTAGGGAGGTAAAGAAAGAATGGAATCACTTGAAACTTCCTCACCTTTCGGGAGTAACTCAGTAACTGGTTATCTGCAATTAAAATGGCATCCACCATGAAATCACGGCCCTGTATACCAACCTGTGTATAGAAAAAGGTAAATTCCATTGTCTAACTGCAAACACAACAACCTCATCGACATGGAATCTCTTCTCAGCAACTTTGTGCACTCTCTTGCAAATAAATCAGCACAGAACATAATGTACTTATTCAACTAGCATGGAGAAAACCCCTCCAAAAAATTGGTGTATGTGCTTGCTAACAGAAAACAATGCCTATTGCGGTGCCACCTCCAGTAACACAAGCAAAAAAATGCACATAAACCTTAGACATGAGGTAAATGTAGTAATAGAACTGCTAGCAAATTGTTACTTCTACATTACTAGTTGACACATCGTTGTGAAAAAGTGAAAGGGCTGATCACTGAACTGCAGCAGTGGTGTTGTTTGTAGCCATGAATGTATTGTGTGATCTGCTCATTGTTCTCCTGAGAACGATCCATTGTGCCACAGTCAGAACAGCTCTTGGTAAGGAATACACACCTCCTAGCAGGAACATAAATTAAACCAAGAATAATTTCTTCCACAGATTATTTAAACCGATATTTTAATCCCCTTTCAGCCTATGTATGCTTGTCACTTACTACACTTGCATTTGCTTTCCCAGAAAAACTTCTGTTTACCACCTCAGGATACATTTTACAGAACTTAGGACGAAGACTATGAGGAGAAAGCAACTGCTTTCCATAATTCTGCCATGATACAAAAGCCACTGGAGTCAATATAGGAATTCCTCTCTGGCTTTGGTAAGTTTAGGATTAGACCATTTTAAACACAAGATTTGTGTTTAAAAAAGACAATGGAAAACAGACATGGGAAAATTTGGAAAATATGATGGTTAAAGAAACCATCTTGCTTGGAAAAATATTAGATTTAATATTAAAAATACTCGTTTTTTTAAAAATGCAAGCATCCATTTTGTATGCTTTGAAAAAGTTTTATTATTATTTATTATCATTACTGGGAGGTTCTTGCTTAACAAGAAATTCTTATGTTTTCAGAGTTCACTTGCTCCTGCTGTTTATAGGAGCAGTTTGCTGAGACCAGCAGTCCTCAGGTCATTTATTTCAGACAAACCAGCCTCTCCCTGTCTGGCTACCGTTGCTGTCCTGAGTGATGTGGCCATATAGAAGGCACTTCAATGTAGGACATCATGGCATTGTCTGGTGCTGGGTAGTTGATGACTCTGTGCCATTTCCAGGGAAATCAAGTGACACAAACACCCCATGTTTGTACCTCATACATACCCAGGTGAATCATGTTTTGGAGAGAAAGAGGATAAGGGAATGAACCGCACTCAAGCTCAAAATTAATCTATAACCTAAAAAAAAAGATCCCTATGCTTTATGGCCTTGAGGAACTAGAAAGTTTGTACAGCTTTAGGAAGAAAAACACAACTTAGTGTGAGGGGAAACAGTACAGATAAGATGAAACAAGTTTCTGTTTTCTGGGAAAATCTACCTTTCTGACATTTTCCCTGTTCTGAAATGGAATAAAATTTCTTCCCGATTTTTCCTTGAAGTAAAGTGCTAACAGAGAAAAAGTATTTAAAATTAGCCCAAATGCTTTGCTTTGACTTCGAAAATTTTAAGATATTTGAATTAAAGTATATTCAGAAATAAAAAAAAGGTAACATCTTCAATTCGCCCAGGTATTTTTTTACATTTTTCTTGTAATCAGATTTCAAGGAGTTAACATTTTAGATATAAAGTTTTCTATTTATTTCTGAAAAGTTCCTGACAGGCAGGGAAAATAACTGGGCACAGGTACCACAGAGTTTTAAAAATACATTGCATTGCAGCAGGTAGCTACATGTACAATAAGGCTTTGAGTGTGCTGTTCTAACCTGATCTCAGCACAGAGTTTCTTTACCTGCCTTCATTGGTCCAAATGTTCTTTTAGACAGCTAATCTGAAGGAAGAGCCCTTGTAGTCCTGTGATGACACTCCTTTATTTATCAAGAGATGTCCACTGAAAAAAAGAGGTGACTTCAGTGGCCGCCTGCAGATGGAGGAATCTGGAGATCTGAAGTACGGTTTCCCGTTTCAGCAACATATTGTACTAACTTAGAGTGGCTCTTCTTTTAGCTAAGAGCATCACCCAGCTTCCAGCATGGTTACAGCTGCAGGAAAGGACTGGCAGCTAACACAGTAATGAGTGAGTATCTATTGAGATTCACTCATTACTATTAATTTCTCCGTTGCTTCCAACTGATTCAGGAACTACTTATGGAAATTCTTCTTCTTCTGTCTTGCTGAAATCCAGTGCTGTTGCTGTCAAACCTGCCAACAGGCGCAGCAATGCTACTGTGATAAAATAAGTCCAATTCTATCCCAATCTTGCTTTCCTAGGGAAGAACAGAACTCATTAAATAATTATCAACTGTGACAAGAAAGTAGCTGGCCAAACACTTGCTGCTAATCTAGGCATGACAGCAGGACTATACCTTTCAAAGCAGTAATTAGTTAGATGAACAACAACATAAGTACCAGACAATGACACGGAAAGGACTGTCCCTAAAGGACAGATTCATTATTCGTAGGGTTTAGTGTTTGTGTGACTTATGAATGTTATTTTGCAGTATAAAATTACATTTCTCCTCTGCTGCCTTCCTTTTCGTTTTCTGCACAGTTTATAGAAGGGGACAGAGAGAAAATCTGAGGCTGAAGCCATGAGAGAGCAGGTGGCAGAAGCTCTGCAAGACCTTCCTTACATTTATGAAACGAGACTGGGTGGATAGATCTCACAGTAGAGCAACACCATCAGCCTGCACACCCAATCTTGTGTGGATAAGAAATCTGGTACTCGCACCCTGCGCTTGTTTTATGCTTGGACTGATACCTTGTGTAGATTTGTAGATTAGGTCTGGTAATCCTCATGACTTCCCTTTCTCAACACGGCAGATTTTTAGGTGGTGTAAATCAGTGCAACACTATTGAAGCCAGTGGAATAATACAGATTTATCCTCAGCATACACCGACACAGCAGCAAGTGCCAGAGATGTTGTCCTACCAGCTAAAAGAAATCACAAGCCCAAACTGGTACCATTGAATGTAGAATGCAGGATTATGATCGCACGTAGAGTTGAAGCTGAAATTACACCCAGCCAAACTTGTTTTCAACTGGACTGTTCCAGTGCTTAAAGTTAAGTATACACATAAGTGTTTGCCGGATTAAAGCCTTGGTTTGTAATGACAGACCAAATCCAAATAGAGATGGATTAGCTGGCAGGGGGCAGGTGAGGTGGTCAGAGGCACATGCAGTTCATCATATGGCTCTGTAATTTACTACGTGATTATCACAACTACATATTTGGTGTGGGGATATAGATATACATGCACACATGTATACACAGAGCCAAACTTTACTGGCACAGAGGCCCCACAGTCATTTCAAATTTAGACTCTGGGCTGCACTTGTTCCAGGACTGTGTGTCTCTTGCCAACACACTGAAGCGCCTCAGGCTTCAGTCTGATTCTTTGTTTGCTTGCCCATTAAAGTTCTTATCCCACACTCCCTTTTGGCAGAAAATTTTGTTATTTCTGCTTTATGCTGGCCTAGGCCCTTCTCCTGCCTCTGTTCCTATTAACCTATAGCAGTGACAGCCAGGAGCAAACTGAAGCAGCTGGTTGGAGATGCTACTATCAGACTGAGAAACAGCTGTTGTGCGGAGGAGCCACCCTGAAAAACTTCTATTGCAGCATTGCTGGGCTGTAGTTTGGCCATTGCAGTTGGGGAACTGGGGAAAGAGAGCCCTTTCATTTTCAGATATTTAATTGCTGAAAAATGTAGGGGTGTGTGCAGCATCTTTATTGGATGTCACACAGAAGTAATGCTTTCCAGGTATTTTTTGGCACTTTGCATCATTATCCTCTTACTGCCAGCATGGAATGGCCCCATGTTGCAACTCAGTGTGCAACTGACTTCCAATTTTTCTGTTTAAATTAATATTTACCAGTTGGTTATTTTTGGCAGACTTTTATTGATAGCACTGATTCAAAACAAATAGCCAAATTCTGCCCTTGGTTACAGCCACATGACATTTGGAATTAACTCCACTTTTACCAAAGCCACCAAGGGCAGACATGGTCCTTTTCCTGACCTTTGTTCTGTCCTTACCTTTAGATAAGAGTTGGGCTGCAGTTTTAACTTTGAATAAGCTGGGATACAGCATTGAGTAGAGCTCCAAAATGTATTGATTGGGCACTTCTCTAAGATATTTAATAGTCCCTGCATCTTACCCTTCAGGAACCAGTCACTTCAGAATACCATCGTGTATGTGCAGAAGAAACTCTTGCAAAAGCACTATAAATTAGACCTTCATTTTCAGCCAAAAAAATTAATTACTGGAGCACTTTTGTATCCATCAAAAATCAGGTGGATTAATCACTTCAGACTTATTTTAGATATTTCTAAACTAAAGGTGTAGCGGAGTCATTGACCAGAGCATAGTACCTACACTGTCATTTGAATAGACTCAGAGCAAGAGAGGTACTCAAAGAATCTGCACAGAATTTTCTACATGTCCTGCTGTATGTTGCCTCCACACCTCTGTAAATGCACAGCATTCCTGAATCCAGGATACTGATATGAGTAAAAACCTCAGCCACGTCTATAGAAAAGCTATAAAATGGCAGGACAGTCCATGTGTAATTGGCATGTGGGCCTAAGAACTGTTGCGTTCGGCTCACGTTAAGAGCTGTACTTCGAACCACATTCCTATTTGTCACCTTAAGGGTGGGAAACCACTGAGAGAACAAAGTCAGCCACCAAGGCTGCCAAGCTAAGTTTGCTGTGACATTGATAAATATTCAAGCCAATGTCTTTCAAATGTTATTGTGAATCACCTTTCCCTCCTTCCTTCCCCTGCTTCAGTCATCTTGCTGGCTCGGAATATTCACCTTTGTCTCAGACCTCAGCTGCCTTCACTTTATTGCATATGATTGCTATTGTCTTTGTCTCTTTTATCCGCTTCACTGTGTCTCATTTTCCTAAAGTATCTGGCACCCACTTTTCCGTAACACTGTTCCTTTGTTTCAGGAAAACATAATTTCACGAGGCAGCAGAAATACAGTTCCAAAGGCCACCGGGTGACATCCTCTCTCACCTGATCTTTATTCATATCGGGGTTTAATGGCACTTTTTTTTTTCCATTTCTCAAGCACCCTGCAACACCCTTCCTCCCTGACAGGAAGGCACATTTTATTTCTCATAAAAATGCTTTCCTACCAATCTTCTGTTCTTCAGAAGTTTCAGAGACCTTTCTGTTAAATGCTGGTTTTCTCATGTGGATGGACCTGTTGACCTGGTTGTGGTTTATTACTATTTTGACACTTGTTTCTCCTTCCTAAATTTGGAAGAACTTAGACCCTTTTGTCATTTCCAATTCCTGTCATATTGGCTTCGGCAGCAATCTTTCCAAATGCTGTTTTGAATATTGTGGTAAGAACAATTGAGAATTCTCAATATCTGATCTTTTCGGCCTTCTAAAAGTAATATCTTTAACATAATACCATTAATCTTGTGTTTGTGGCTCATGCATAATCAACCTGCCTCGGACATCATCAACAACACCAAAAAAAAAAAAAAAAAAAAAAGTAGTTTCTCTCATTTCTACCAACTCAGGCAAGGATGATGTTATGCTGTCCTTTATGTACACTTTCTTAGCTCCCTGGTGCACTAAAAAAGGGCCCTCAGTCCATTGAAATAATACAAAACCTCAGTTGCCGATGGTAGTGGTATGTGATTTCCTGTGTACGTTTTACACCAGAAGGTACAGTGCCTATTGTACATCCCCATTTAGAACTCAAACACAATGGCTCATGCAGCTGCATGGTGACCTGCCAATAAAGTTTAAGACACCATAGACTTCCACATGAATCTGCAGATTAATGAGACAGAGAACTATCTTCTTTTTTCCCCACAAAAGGCTACTCGTGCATTCAGAATGTGCTGCGGACTAAAACCAAAGTTCAGCTCGCCACAGGAGTAGAGAGAGAGAAGAAACACGCACAGGATACACTCAGAAACAGCCCAGCCCTTATGGAAAACTCCTGTGGAATTTAACACAAAACGATACGCTTTCTACAGCTTTTTTTTTTTTTCCTACCATCCTATAGCTCAGATACCTCTTCTATTAAATTCTATACAATGGCTCAAAAAATTTCATATAAAAGATATAACGCTCCATAGGTTTTAGAGTAATTTTATAGTGTTCCGTTACATTTCTATAGGACCCCCTTGTTTCTATCCCAATTATGTTATCCAGAACTTTTCATAAAAGGCCTATCTTACAACAGGCCCTTTCCCTCTCTTTCTGTTTTCCTTTAACAGAATGCATATAGAGATATACCTTAACAAGGTGTGTTTCTTACAACTTCATAATTTCAGGCATATTAAATTCCCATACATGGCAAAAGCATTATTTGTCTTTTGGCTAGGAAGCTAAGTAAATTAGTGAGCAAACTGTCAAAGCCAGAAAAATGTAAATTTACAACTCCCTTCTCATCTTGATTAGGCCAATGAAACAACACTACTGTGGGAGAGGGGGAAAAAAATGAGCTTTCAATATTTTTTTCCTATCATTTTGAAGCAAAGCCCAAACTATAAACACTTATAGAAACCTTTCTTGGTGAATGTCCTCTCAGGACTTTATGTTAAAAGGTGAAGTAAGTAGTGCAAGCTCCTTGAAGTAAGTAATTTAGCTCCTTGAAGGACCTCTTCAGGAAGTGTTTGGCACATCACAGTCCTGAAATTATAATGTAATTCTTTCATATCTGTCTTTCTGGAATACAGTGGCTGTTGTCTTGGGTGTTATGGGTGTCATGGGTGTTCCATGATTTTGGGCTGCTTAATATTTGTCAGTGGACACAAAGACAGTAGGTACTTCAAGAGTAGTCTCATACCTTTACAGTCTGAAGGTGATAAACCATTACAGAAAGATAGCTCAGGCTATTGTTTGAGATAATAATTAGAGGCCAAATTATTCCAAAATGGACTGGAGAAATGGCAGTAAATTAAATAGAATTTTTCATACAAAAGGTCACCTAGTTAACTATGTTATAACAACACTGGATTCATTAGTCCCTGTTTAGCATGGCCATGGCTCTGGACATGAAATTGTTGTCACGTATGTTGCTCAGAGTGAAGAAGAACACAAGGATTTCCATATGGCCTTATGATGAGCAATAAAAATTACAGTGACTAAAGGGAAGCTGTCTAAGAAATAGGTTTCAGTACTCACTTTTTGCATTTACAGAGTTAGTGATCAAAATAAGTAATTCCACATCTATGAAGGCAAATGCTGGGTATATTAAGAAATTTATAGAAGACTAAAAGTTAATTGAAAAAGTTAATTGAGAAGTTAATTGAACCAGTGAAGGTCACATGGTCTATTATTTTTTTCTCTTCAATAAATTTCACAGAGTAACCATGTTTTGATCTCAGAGAGGCAGGAGATGGAAGCTTCAAGCAAAGTGGCAAGCTTTAGCTTACCAATTTGAGACAACTATTTTAAGTCACTGATTCTTGACACAAAGATTACCCTTGCCAGTTTTTTTGGCTTGAAGAGAAGGGACCCCAGAAAGGTTTGATAAAATGAGAATGTCTTTAAAAAGGACCCATAGAAAATAACAAGTAAGAGCAATCCTCCTTGAGTTAATTAACTTCATTTATTAAACAGTAATTTTGTATCAGTTTTGACTTATCAAGAGCTTATTTTGTTCATAAGAATGCCTTTGATGGTGTAAAAAGGTCTCTGAATACTCGAATCACAATTCAATACCATCCAAAGCATCAGATGTCATAAAATGGGGTAAGTTCAAATTCCCTAAGAGTTAATGTGGATTGTGTATCCACTTATTTTTACTGTCAAATCTTTATTTCATTCCTGAAATGACAGTATTACGTCTTACTGCTTTCATGATTATTTAAATTCATTTAGTTACTGCATACATTTCAGTACTTTTAATTTTTTACATAACTCCCTTGAGAAGCAGCTTTGCACTGACTCATTTTCTTTCCTTTCCCTCTTTAAGAAACTTTTGCCTCTGTGGATTTTCTCTGAAGATGTTTCAACTGATGAGCTGTGGTTTCAGCACTGTTTCCCAGACTGTCTGAGCAGTGAAGTCTCATTCTCATTGTGAGTGTGTTCGCTGAAGTTGGTACTATGGACCAGCTGAACACCGTTTACAACTCTCAATACTGTAATCCTAATGCATCTTCTGTTCTCTGTCTTTCTTTCATTCCATAAGATATTTCTTGAAGTATCCCTACTCCCCTTCTAGCACTGGAGGGAAAGCGTCATATTAATCTTTGGGAATGGTGACTTCTGTTCCTAGTTTTCTAGTGTTTGAAAAAAGCCTGACAGTCGTTTTCTGGGACAGAAATTATGACTGATGTATTTGTCCATAAATTCCTGGTTTTATTTTTTATTATTTTAATAAAACAGAGTAAAATTACATGCAAATACATCCATGAAGTTCAGTGAGGCCAAGAGCAAGATCCTGCACATGGGTCAGGACCAAGCACAATCCCAAGGCCAGGGGATGAATAGATTGAAAGCAGCCCTGTGGAGAAGGACCTGGGGTTGTTGGTGGGTGAGAAGCTCAACACAACCTGACAATGCACACTGGCAGCCCAGAAAGCCAACTGTGTACTGGGCTGCATCAAAACAGCATGGGCAGCAGGTCCAGGGAGGTGATTGTCCCCCTCTACTCTGCCCTGGTGAGACCCCACCTGGGGTGTTGTGTCCAGCTCTGGGGCCCCCAAGAGATGAAGGACATTGATCTGTTGTGACGAGTGCACAGGAGACCACAACAATGATCACAGGGCTGGAGCACCTCTGTTATACGAAGACAGGCCAAGAGAGTTGGCGTTGTTCATCCTGGAGAAGGCTCCAGGAAGAACTTACAGACTCCTTAGGAATCTAAAGTTACCTACAAGAGAGCTGGAGAGCGACTTTGTGCAAGGGCAGGTAGAGATAGGACAGGGGATAATGGCTTTAAACTGCAAGAGGGTAGGTTTAGATTGCATATAGCGAAGAAATTCTTTACTGTGAGGGTGGTGAGGCACTGGAACAGGTTGCGGAAAGATGTTGGTGTCCCATCCTTGGAAGTGTTCAAGGCCAGGCTGGATGGGGCTCTGAGCAACCTGGTCTAATGGGAGGTGTCTCTGTCCATGGCAGAGGTTTGGAACTAGATGGTCTTTAAGGTTGCTTACAACCCAAACCATTCTATGATTCCATGAAAACAAAATAATATATTTTTTACTTTCATTTAATATTTGCACCAAACCTATGAGTAGATCTAAACCCATCTGTATTACCCAGATCAGTTGCTGAATAGCCTCATTTTCTCTCTTATATACTGGGATTTCCCAAATTACTGTCTTAAAGAACATTTGTTTTTCCATCTGGTCAATCATATCTGCCGTACTGGTCCCTCTGCACGCCTGAGCCCTGAATTTCACTAACCCTCTGCAGTCCAGGTGCTCCAACTGCATGTATGGAGTCTGACAATTCCTGGTCTCACATGGCCTTTCTTTCTCACCCCACTGAGAGGCTTCTCAGTGGCATACGCCTGCAAGGCAGTTACACTTGACGATAAAAGTTTTGTTGGTTTTATCATTATTATTATTATTATTATTATTACTATTGCCATTCTCTTAACTCTGAGAGCTAATAGGCACTGGCAATGGACAAGGCAGAATTGAGTATTTATCTAAAATGTACTTGTCTGTATCTAAAATACTTTCACAGCGCAATTCTCCACAGTGCTGAATACCTGAAATCCCTGATCAGTTCACACTTATTCTGTCTCCATTCCGGATCATTCCAAGAGCATCCCCAAAAGAGTGCAATGGCTGTGTGACAGATGGTTTCCTCCACAAAGCATTCCCAAAGGCAACACGGACAAGACTGCACCATATTATCTCCCATCCCCATCTCTGTGACAACATCCAGCCCTTCAAGTATTCCCTGTGCCACATCCCTGAGCTCACAGAACCCTGCTCCATGGAACCAGCACCACAGGGGCTGCAGCTTCGAGGATGCATTATTCCACATATACTGAGCAAACACCACAAACTAAGAGTGCCCTCCCTGGGCCAAAGGCTCACTAGCCCAGGCCCAGAGCAAAACTTGCATGCTTTGACTACATTTTTTTTTCTCCCATCCGCTTAGTGGATGCCACACAAGCTAAATGACCACCAAAAAAAATTGTTGCAAGTAACAAGAATTCCCAAAATCACTGATTGTAATAAAAACACTCTATATTTGACTTAATTTTCAAATGCACTCTGGTACCTAATACAAAGGTGGCAGAGCACCACATTTCTGTATAAACACATCTGGAGGCCTTTCAGCTGCTGCTGGTGTGATATCTCACAGCACAGTGTCCCTGACAAATATTTAGTACTCTGCTGGACCAGGTTTCATCTTTCAAGAAGTAGAAGTGCCTGTCATCTGATGATGGATAGTGGCTCTTGTCTCAGCAAAATCTGTGTATTCTCTGCTTCTGTCCATGTAGAAAAGCAGGCATAGAAGGAAAAGCAGACGAGGTGGTTGACAGAGAAAACACCAACAATGTGGACAGGAATTAGCCTGCTGAAAGATGGGCTCCTCAGTCAACAGGGAATCATACACTGTAAGAGGGAGCTGGTATACTTAGAGAAGGCTCTTTGGTTTCCAGAATCCATCCACTCAATGCCTTTTTTTTTTTTTCATTCATGAAATTAAACCAGGACAGTAAGGGAAGAAGGTAAGAACAATATTAGTTACAGTTCTCCCTCCTTCCTGCTATTACTTCATTTTGTTGGAGAAGAGATTAGAAGGAGGAATAGTCCTCTGCAGCAAAAAGGAAGAAAAAGGAAAATTACGACACACAGGGAATTGAAGATTAAGATAACTGTATATCCAGCAAGGAAAAAAAAGACAAAAAATAAAAGAGTATATGAAGTACATTATATACAGAAGAAATCCCAGCAATGAAATTTGCTGGGAACTAGATGAAGGTGGTACAATCATTAATAATGAAGAAAGCCATATTCAATAAATATGTCTCTCCTTGATTTGGAAAAAGCAGGATAACAGCAGTATCATATCGGGCAGCCAAAGCCTTTTTCAGTCCATTAGTAACCAAATAGGATGTTAAATATCTACTTGTGATAAAAACCTGTAATTCATCAGGCCCAGATAACTTGCACCTGAGGAGCCTCAAATAATTGGTGCAGGAGACCCTTCCTTCCACATGTTAATTTTTAATGGGTCTTGAAATAACACAGAAATTCCAGAAGACTGGAAGAAGACTGATGTTTTGCCAGTATTCAGCAAGGACGAACATGATGACCTTGGTAAATATAAGCCAGCTAACCTAACATCAAACTGGAGAGGAGGTGAGGGGGGAGCAAAATAATAGAATATGGGATTCAACTGATAAAGAATGAAAGGACAGGAAGTAATTAATGCCAGTCAGCATGGTTTTATGGAAAATAGGTCTTGTCAGACAAACCTGATTAGATTACAAATTTGGTTGAAAAGGTAACTGCCTCAGTGTGATATACGGAGACATTTGTAAGGCATTTGATTTAATTTTGCAAAGCATCCTGATTTAAAAAAAAATATTGTACAGCCTCAGTGAAATACCCCCTAGCAGAACAATGCTCTTATTAAGCAGCGAATCTCAAAAATGTTTTATCTCTGGGAATTCATCTCTGAATATAGATATTTTTAGCATGGCTGGGAAAGGGTCAGTCTTAGGCATGGCATTTGAGCATTTTTGTAGTGGAGTTAAATATAAATTACTGTTGATTGTAGTGCTAATGCAATCTTTGCAAAAACAAATAGAAAAGTAACCAGTATGTACATAGACGGGATGTTACATCTTTATACAACATTGGTATGGCTACTGAAATGCCTCACAGTTTCAGTGATCATATGTTTCACAATGCTGAAAAAAACCCCAGGGGTTTAAAGAATAGCTGCAAAACTCATTATTAGAACTGAAGAAAATGCCTTACTATAAAAACTTTAGAGAATACAGAGAGATTGCTTGGTTACAGTGAGTAAATACCTCCATCAGCAGAAAAGCAGCTCACACACTTTCCTTTTTCAGCACCCCCAGTGTGCTCGGAAAAAAGAGGTAGGCAGTCTTAGGGCCCAGATCACCCTGAAGGGTTTCTGTTTCCACATCAGTAGCAGGATAGGTTAAATACAGCCTGGTGGCAATGGGGTGCCCCTCATGTCAGGAGGGGTGCCTGACCTACTACACACGGCAGCACTCGTGTAGGTCGTCTGCACCTGTGAAGGCTCCAAGATTTTTCTCTTGCTTGTAATCCCTCTCCAAGTAAAAGGGCAGATAAAATGACCCTGGATAACTCAGAAAGTGTCCTGGCCAATTATCCTAGGGAGCCTCAAGGAGTTATCAGAGGATCAAAGACCCTTCTCTAGTCTTCAACTCAGAAAAGTTGCAGCTAGACAACAAAAGGAGAGGCAGGGGAAGAACGTGACAACTTAATGATTCTACAGTAGCACCGGGTAAGGTCCTCAACTTGAGCAAGCAGGTGCCACTCCTTCAAAGTCAGTGGAGAGATGCTGATTTACACCAGTGGAGAATCTGACATAATATGTTTTTTTATTTGCTTGAGTCCTGCCGTGGCTCCATAAGCAAAGGTTAATGCAGGTCTGCCAGGGGCAGGCTGGAGTTAACACAGAAAGGCAGTTGTGAGGTTGCTTATTCTGATAAAAGCAAATGGTGAACTGCAAGCATCTGAGTGCTGAGTGTCACATTCACACCTAACTGCTGCCCTTGCCTGTTCCCCACAGTCATCCAGCTCTGTCATCATGATATGTTCCTGAAATCACATTTGTGCTGCTGTCACTTTTTGTCTGGAAATTTGTGTACAGGCTTTCTATAATGACATACTAAAAATGCTTGTAAACTTCAAATGAATGGATTACAATATGTTTAACCCAGGCAAATCACTTCCATATATTAGGCAGAAACTTGAGTCTTCACTTCTTCTAGGTCTGCACTTGCAGTGGGGATGTTAATGCTGATAAAACTGTAGGAGGCACCTGATGGGTGAGGGCAGTGAAGAGTTTGTTCCTTTCATGAAAAAAAAAAATTAGGAACCTCTTTCTAGATCTCTGGGTCTTTCACTGTCACAATGTCTCTAAAGACAAGGGTCACACATCTCTGTAGGGTTGCCCATCTTCTCCACTTCCAGCAGTCCTCTTTGGCTGGGAACAAAGTTCTGACTACCAACAGAACCATGGCATCTCTAGAGTATTTTTGTCTTGTTTCAGTACTGGGCAATGTCAACACTGTCAACATGTCAACAATTAGTGGCACAGATGTAGAAGACAACATGAGGACAGATTTTGAATGTCAAGCCCAGGCCCCTCCAGGGCTGGGAGCTGGGAGCACCGCCGCCTAGACATGCATTGGTGACACACCATCCTTGCAGCCCCCACCGAATTCTGAACTCACTGCCATCCTTGAACTCCCACCTCGCAGGTTATTTCCTAAAAGTGATTAACTGCACTTAACATCATTAACTGCAACTTAAACATTTCTGGTTTACAACAAATAACACAGAATTGCACTCACCTGCTGAAAAGGTGCAAATCTGAACCCAAACTACCCATAAATTGCAAAGGTACCAGAAACAGCTGCCTAGCTACAGCAGGACAGAGTTTAGGACGAGCCAGGATATCTACCCACAAAACCTATTAAACCAGCTTACGCTGAGGTTTTTTGTTACTTACACTGCACTGTGGGACGTGCTTCCAGCTGCTCCTGCTGTGAGTGCCTGTACTGGTGAGCTGAAAGCAGCTGATGGTACCAGTAGGTTCAGGAAGAGAAAAAACAAAAAACAAAAAAAAGAAAAAACGAAGGATAAAAAAGACAAGGTTAGTAAACCAGATCTCTCTGGAAATAATTGCATTAAATATAGAAAAGGTTATATACCATTTCCTTTGTCCTTTCTCTCCCCACAGGCTGCTGGCCTATGATTGTTTCTTGTACCTACCCCGTAGCTGATTTTATTGTTTATTCCTAGCTCCCCCTCCAGTTTGCTCGGGGCCCTGTGTCTTAGCGAGTGACTCCCTGCTCCCTTTCCAAGTTCAGAACCTTTCTGGCTAAAGTCTGCGGTGACACGTAACACAAATGACAGCTCTGGGCACAGGGCATGCAGCCGTTCCTGGAGAGTGCAGGCTGCGGTTCGGCGGTACCGTTTCTGGAAGATTAAGTGATTAAGCCTAACTAAAAGTGACTAACAGGAATGGATCTTTTCCTGTCAAACACACAAGGTTTTCCATAGAGCGGCTCCAAGGTTGTGAGTGAAGGTGAACAGCTCTGCTTCTAAAGATTCCTTAATTTTAAGAAATTCAAAGAGCTGGCACGACACTTTGTTCTGTGACTTTCTTAAACCTATACCCTACTTCACATCCTTTCATGAGCCATCATCTTTCATATTTAACGCAGACACAACGGAAGTTAAAAAAAGACAGAAGAGATGAGAAGTACAAGTCTCTGCGGCTGTAAGGTATAATTTAGGAAAGTATTTTATCACCCAATCCTGCCAGGTCCTCAACATGTTCTGCAGGCGCAGACTCCTCCACTCATCTTGTGAGCAGTGGGGAGTGAGAGCACTTGAGTCTTTTTCTGGTTGCAGGAAACTCCCTGGTGTTGACTGTTTATTCAGCCTTTGCTTGCATATTCATATGGCTAAAGCCTTGAGATTCTTCATAAATTGATTACCAAGTCTGTGTTTTGCAATATACCATTATTTATTTAGGCATTCATACCGATTCATAAAAACGCACATTCAGATTTTCTGACGAACGTGGTATGAAAACACAGATAAAATAGGGAGATCCAAAAGAATATGTTTTATTTACAAGTTTTGCATAAATACAGAAAACAGGGGACGGGATAAATACTCTAACAAAGTAGCCACCAAACTGTTTTCATTAATAACTTATCAAACCAGTTTTATTTCTGAAAACATCCAAAGGAAGCTAAAAGCTATGCAGGCAGCTGGTTGAATTTCTCCTGGAGGGTTTGAATGGGACTGCAGGCCGGTGCTGAATTTCACTCTTGTGAATAAATCTATGCATTATCTGTTGGAAAGCAATATTTTTCAGGGTGGGATAAAGCCTATTTAGTAAATTATTATTTTTGTTTTTAAAACTAAATGACTCTTTATTAAAAAAGAGACCTACTGAAATTTGAATTTTTCCTCATTACCTGAGGCATAATCAAATTGTCAGCTGTTTTACAAGGGTGATAATGTGGAACAGAAGTGTGATAACATTTGCCATCATTCCAGCTGGTTCCCCCCAGAAGACTTCTTCTCGCAAGCTTCTTGTCAGTAAACCCACACAATCTTTGAGAAGTACAAGTCATTGTTTAGAAGTGATCTGATAATGATCAACATAGAATCATTAAGGTTGGGAAAGACCTCCAAGATCATTGAGTTGATAGATATGAGCTGTTAGACTTTTATTTGAAACACAAATTAAATGCTGACTTCTGGAAAGAATGTAGGAATTTGTCATTGATTTCAGTGTGACCAGGATTCCGCTACTGGAGTATGTCATGCTGTTTTCAGATTTCAGAAGAAAATGCTGAAATATTTCAATTTAATAATGTAGAGGGTAAAAAAAGATGAGAATGTTTCAAAATAGTTGATAATGTTATAACAAGACACAGTAGCTGAAAAGACAACTGGGCATTTTAAGGGTACAAATAAAGTATATGTATTTACTAGGGATTTTTGTAAACACACTTATTAAGGAGATTTTAAAATCAAGATTGGTTATGTCTCAAAAGTTCTGCTCTACTTTGAGCAGAATTAGTTCAAGGAATTCAAATATCTTATGCAGGGTAAGAAGTCAGAGTAGGTGGGTTTAGGAGCTGTGACTATTTGTCTAACTATAATGGATCTATAAATTAATCAAACTGGATTGACCATAAGGGCAGTTTCCCAGTTAATATTAATTCATTCTTAAAGTGAATATATTATCGATCACTATTCTTAAATATACTTAGGTATAGAATAGTCTACAATTAAGAGTCCAGAGCTTTGAGTTTGACATCCTCAAACTACACTGAACTGGGATGTAAATGGCAGTCCTCATGCACTAGATGAGGTACTTGGTTAGATACGGCTCCTGTTATTTTAACTGGATACCCTAATTCCATCCCTGCTGGTCTACAGTTGGTCATGATCAACATCTAGCTCAGTTGCTGAGACTGATAGCATATTTTCAAGGACTGGACTTATTTGCATTGCTCCCTCCTTCCTTGTGAAAACAGTGATGTTTTAACTAATTCAAATAATGCTGGTCCAGAAAGATACATTATTTTTGCAGTGGATCAAATAACTTCATCATGTTACAATGGATGAGAATATCAGAGAAGTTAAAGATATGCAACTGGGTATAAATTAGTTACATGGAATAGTGTACTGTTAGGGCCCTGAAGACACAACTAGGCCTTAATCTTCCAGCTTCCCTGGGGACTCCCACCCACCCTGTCTCCAGCTGTCCCTGGGACCTGGCTCACCCCTGACCTTGCCTGGGGTTGTCAATGAACCTGGCAGGGACAGGCTGAGCTGCCACGTTCTCTCCCTGCCCTGGTTAACCAGGAGGCCACATGACCTGACCTGCAAACCTGCTCACGACTGAGGTGCCTTGCTCTGGGAGGCCTTGCTGCTCCTCTCAGTGGCACTTCATCACCCTGGTGTGAAATAAGTTTCAGATTACCCCATTAACTGCTCTGCTAGTGCAGTCAGTATGTTCCTTGCTGACTCTGCTCCTCCAGAGCTCCAAAGGAGAAGCCTGCATGGATAACAAGCAGCTGCTCCTGAAGATATTTAAAAGCTATTCCATGAGGTAACTACTATCTTCACAATATTATTGAATAGCAATGGAGCATGGAAGTATTTCTTGGTCCTTTAGCAGACAGAAATCTTCCAAATATGATAAAACAAAACCAGCCACTTCCTTTGGCACAAGAAAATTTGTGGTTAGGCACAAAAGTTAAAAAAAACCCCAAACAACAACCTAAAACCAAAAGCAATAGCTCAACGCAAATCTTAGAGTCCGGAAAAAGCCACTGCTGTGAAGTAGGAGAGCAAAATCACCTCAGTTTTACCTTTCTTCAAATGAATAGGACTCGCTTCACTGACTTCACTGCATTAGGTGCTAATATTAACGGCAGGGCTGTGAGGTCAGCGGGAGAGCTCCTTCCCCGGTGCCCTCGCTGCCCGAGATCCGGGTGGGTCTCTGGGATGCTTCCACCGCACACCGGTTCGCGTGGGCAGACCCTCCCGGACCCCGGCCCCGTCCGCGGGCCGGGCCGGGCTCGGGGCCGGG
>VZTD01003019.1:2254588-2395560 GCA_013397725.1 Rhagologus leucostigma
GCTGCGAACCTGCCCGGCACCCCTGCCCTCCCCTGCGGCCGGGATGCGCTCGGAGGCGGCGCCGCAGCTGGGCGGCCTGGAGAGGTTCGCCAGCGCCGGCAAGGGCCGGGGGCTGCGGGCGCGGCGGCGCTTCGCCGTGGGGGAGCTGCTGTTCAGCTGCCCGGCCTACGCCGCCGTGCTGACCGTCAGCGAGCGCGGCAGCCACTGCGACGGCTGCTTTGCCAGGTAGGGCCCGCCCGGCGGCCGCGGCTTCTGCGGGGCGGTAAGCAGAACTTTCCCCCTCCACCTCCTCGGCTCGTGATGCTGTGGCAGCGTGGAAGTTTAAACTCAAAGGTGGTTTTCCGAGCTCAGCAGCTCAGGAAATAGAAAGGGAAAAAAAAGAAAAAAAAGTTCTGCTCTTCCCGTGCTCTGGGAGTCACGTAGCCACGTGCGTAACCATCCTCTCGCAGGAAGTTTCATTGATCCGTCTAGTTTTGTAAACAACTTCGTGCTTTCTGGTTTTAAGGAAGGTTTGATAAGGGAGAAAGGGTTTACAATCGCCTAATTCACACTTCACATTTCATTGTGCGATTGGAATATCTATGAATGAAATGAATGAAATATATATATATATGTATATGTCCGTAACGAAATATACAGCAATATCTGTATATTACTTCTGTCTGAAACCTTAGCCTGCGAATTACTTTTACTGAGGCAGAGCGCAGGCAATGCAAGAAGTTGTTTGTCGCATGGCTGGAAACATTGGGACTGGAGTGCTGCCTGCTCTTGCGTGCTTCGGGATTCCTGGTGCTGGAGGGATGCGGGGGGCTCGAGTTAGCTGGGCCCCCTGCAGCTGTCTCCTCACCTGTGTGAAGGGGAGGTATTCTAGTGTTTGCCTCAAGCCTCTCAATATGAGCTGCTGCAGGGGAAAAAAAAGAAAGAAACAAAAAAGTGTATTAGGGTTAGCAAATTCAGCATGGATTTGACACTCTGGCATGTCACACCACACCATATTTTTAGAAGGTGTAGTACTTTCGTGGCTTCTGACAGCTTACTGAGGAATTAAGTGCTTACCTGGTTATAACTCAGAGCAAATGTTAGTAGTTGCCTCAGTAATGAAAAACAACTGTTGTAATTGTGCTATTTTTATCCATACATCCTTGTTCTTTCCTCATTACCTTATCTACTTATGACTTGTTCACTTGATTCACCTCTCTTTGCATATGAGCACCTAATATAGTTCCTAGTGAAGCCAGTGAAGCGAGTCCCATCAATTTGAAGAAGAATACAGCTGAGGTGATTTTCCTCTCCTCATTTACACCAGTGACTTTTCCCAGTCTCTGAGGTGTGCGTTGAGGTGTTGTGTTTGGTTTTAGGGTTTTTTTTAACTCTTGTACCGAACCACAAATTTCCTTGTGCCAAAGAAACTGTCTGATCTTGTTTATCATATTCAGATTTGTCTGCCAAAGGACCAGGGAATACTTCCATACTTCACTGATATGAAGTAATACTGTAAGGATAATAGTTATCTCATGAAGTAGCTTTTAGTTATCTTCAGGAGCAGCTGCTTGTTACCCACACAAGCTTCTTTGGAGCTCTGGAGGAGCACAGTGATCAAGGAACATACTGACTGCAACAGGACAGCAGTTAGTGGGGTAATCTGAAACTTATTTCACACCAGGGTGATGAAATGCCACTAAGAGGAACGATGTCTCGGTGATGTAACGTGATCTGCCAGTGCTCAGACATGTGTTCTGTGTCTGTGACTGTTGCATTAGCACTGAACTAGCATGTACTAGATTCCGAACTGTGCTTCTTGAACTTGCAAAGAGCCCTAGCAGGAAGGTTGTGGGCTCAGCACCAGCCTCGGGAAGGGAAACTTTGCGAAGTTGTCATGACAGCTTTTGTGGTAACATGGGCAAAATGAGGCTGTAACATTGTATTTGCATGAGATAGTGGTTGTTACTTTAAATACGCGGTTGTAATGTCAGCAAGAGGAGTCGTGATGTTAGCCCGGCTCGCTCATGTTGCACCTTGTGTGCTTTGCGAATACAATCAGAGGATGCCAGACTTGCTGGGTTTTATGGGCTCCGAATGCCAGTGACCACCAAAATGCTGTATGCTGTCACATCGTATGAGGACCCTCACCCTTGATTTACTCCAGTGAGCTTACCTCAGTTTAAGATTTTTTTCTTTTCTACTTACACCAGGAGGGTGTGCAGACATTTTAAAAGCATTCAGTACTGCTGCAAGATCCCTGTTGCTGTCATACCAAAATGTCACTTGTTGGGTAACACATGTCCTATTTTTGGTGGGATCTGCTGCAACACATGCTCTTTAAAGCAGAAAAGGACCTTCCTTGTAGCGGTTCCCTCTGTTGGGGTATATACAAATATAAAAAAGGAGAGTGTGAGCCTTAGGTCTGCTCAGAATACACACATATCAGAGCAGACAGGGTGGGACAGTAAGGGGCTCTGAGGTGACAGGAGATCAAACAGTATATTTAATAACACAGTATTTTTTCTTGGCTTTTGGAGGCACTTACTCAACAAAGGTCATGCTTTCTACAACCAGAGAAGCAGTAGAATGGTCGTAGCAGAAGCAAAGGGTTAATATTAGTGAACAAGTACACAGAGCAGTTTTAAAGTTTGCAAAACACAAAAAATTTAGCTCATTATGCATTGTATAGGGGCAAAAAATGATGCTGTCTGTCAAATAGCATAGAGTAACATGTTTCCAAACTCAGCAATTTATCAAGAAAGCAGAGTGCTTTTGCATAAGGAGAGTTGTTTGGAAAAACTTGCTTTTGAAAGTCTAAACAAATAAAAATAGTGTCTACTGTTCAAAAATGTGGTTCAATCTGTAGCTGCAATGCTCTTAAGAAAATACAGTTTTCATAGTGAAATGCAAAATGCAAAAGTGCAAAAAGTGATCTAGCATACAGTTTTATTTCATTCAGGTTTCTAGAACAGAATAACTTCTGTTTTCTTTTTAAGGAAAGAAGGATTGTCCAAGTGTGGAAGATGCAAACAGGCCTTTTACTGCAATGTGGAATGTCAGGTATGGTCATGCAATTTGTGAGGATGGGGGGAAGGAGGGTGGGGTTTGCTGAACTCCAGTTTTTGTTTGTGTGGCATTGATATGCTCTAATTGTAGCTATGGTTAATAGCAGTCCAGTCAGTTCCAGCATCCCACAGGTGCTGACCCTGGAGTTGTGCATTGGACAATTACAGGATTTCGACACGGTCTGCGTGAGTCTTTCAAGATCAGTAGCTTCAGGGCTTGGTACCACTGAGGCTTTGATTAGAGCTGCCTGTCAACCCACTAATTATGTCTGTATTACTTCTTCCTTTAAGGACAAACCAGATAATTTAACATTAGCTCGCTAAACTGGTAAGAGATCCTGTGTCTAATGGAAAAAATCAGATCACTAAATTGCCATCTTAAGAGACTTTTTTTTAGGATTTTTTTTCTTTTTTTAGAATATTTGCAAATATTTTGAGTATTGAGACTACACAGCTGATGGTAGTCATAACCATTTGAAACCTACCAGGCTTTCTCCCTAACTTACTCACTGTGGCAACTTTTATTCTTTTTGTACACATTGTTTTTTTAAAGGCTCCTGGAAGTAGAATATAAGTGTACAGTAAAGTAGAGCAATACAAAGACGTCCAAAACATTTGCATGCAGTTTTAACTGTTTTTAATTCAAATTAGAATAAGCGCCTTAAAAAAAAAAAAAAGCCAGAACTAGAATCTAGCCTTTTTGGGCCCTAAGCTTGATATGGAAGAATTATCCAGTTTCTGTGTGGAAAAACTCAACCGGATTGCTGGTTGAATAATGTAAGCTCTGCAAGGTCTGTGGTGCTGGGCACAGAGCGTGGAACAATGCCTATGAAGGATTTGAGTCGCCCAAGGTCTGGCATGCAACCGTGTGTTAGCTATAAATAATCCAAACCTTCTACGTGTTAACGTGAGGTTGGGTGTGTGGGTACATGCCAAGTGGTCTCTGTTGTCATTACCTGGACAGAGATGTCGTGGTTTGTGCTGTTCAGTTCCCAGGCACTTTGGACATGGCTGTTGCTTTTATTTCAGGGATATATCTTATTCTCCTGTTGCACAAGTTTCAAAAGAAGCCTGACCTCTCCTCAGTTTTCCTTCTGTTACCTCCCCAGCTTCCTGCTTTCCCACAGAATCTTAGTGAATTGTGGGTGAATCAAATAGCCTTTCGGTTTGGAGGCACCAAGAGAACTCAAAAGGCTTAATAGAAATAATTTTTTTACAAAATTTGCAGTAGTTCATAGAATTTCCAAAGTAAAAGCTTGCTGTATGAGCATCCTTAAGGGTCTTGAGGGGAATCTGGATGAGTTTTAAAGACAGTGTAGAGAAAACGCATGATTCATTCATGAAAGATGCTTGTTTCTAAGAAATGCTTCCTCATCACATTATTTCTTATACGCCTTTAACTAGATGAGGGAAGGAAATCCTTGAACAAAGCATCTGTTTAGCAGCTTTTATCTGAGACTATGAGTCTCTGCTCTTACTATATAAAACTTTCAATGGTTTTTGAAGTACCTGAGCAAGGTTTTCTGAAGTAGGAAAGCTCAGTAATTTGTCCTGGGAAAAATAGCAAGTAGATATCATGCTGGAAGTAGAAGAACTTATTTTTTCTTATCCGTGGTCCTTTGCTTTCACTGCCAAGTGGCCCTCCCTCAGTGTCCTGACTTCCAGCCTTGACAAACTTTATACTTTTATATTTAAAAACAAGGAGGGATTGATTTATTTTTTTTTCCCTGCTAAAGTTTTGTACATGTATTGCCTTTTTTAGATTGATTTTTTTTTTATATTTGGTTTTTGGTGATGAGAATTCCCTCTCTCTAGAGGAACATGTTCCTAGAATAAAAATCTGAACTGCTCAAACTGACTGTCCTTAAGTCTACTAAAGCTGATGCTCAGCAAAAGCCTGATAAGTTAGTGAATTAGAATCTTTTCTACCTGTTGGTGTGTGGTATGATGCTTTAGCGATAAAGGCCTTTTTTAGATTTTGTTGATGTCTAAGCTATAGTATGACATACACAGGTACTACCAGGTACCACTCTTACTGGTGATATACATATGGTTTTTGACTCCCTAGTTGATATAATGCTGTCTTCCATCTTTTGGGCCCTTCTGAGTCAGTCTGATGAAATTTATGAACGTTGCTGAGATTGAATTCTTTGACATTCTTTCAAAGTTACATTCAAGCATAATGTTCTTTAGAAACCGGTCTCCACTGACTGTACGTGCTACAGACAGTCTGCACTGTATCTTCATCCCTATCTTCTTCAAAGGTACTTTTCAGCAGTTCAGCAATTCTTTGTCAAAGCCAAAAAGGACATCTGTGCCTTGATACTGAATCTGTAACACTGGAATGTACAGGAAATGTGTCCCTTCTGCCTCCATGGATGTGAGACATCATGCAACAGTGATAAAAGGGCAGGGCTTTACTTGAGAACTGTCATGGTATTGTTAATTTCATTTTTATTTTGTAAGTTAATTCTTCCCTGTAAGTCCATGGGTATTTTGCTCAGCTAAAAATTACATGTACCCAACCAGGGCATGGTATGATTTCCTATGTTGGTTAATACCTTCTTATTTACTATAAATCAGTTGGACAAATGTTTACCACATGAGGCATACTAGGATAAAAACCCAAAGCTTTTGAGCTTGCTCTTTTCTTACTTTGACCTCCTATACCACAATTCATAGGAATTCTTGCTCATTGTGGGGAAAGGTAGATGTATACACACGCACACACACACATGCACACACACTGGCTTTGGTACAGTTCCTTAATGTTCCTGTTTTGGTCTCTTATTTTGCTTTTAAGATAGATAGCCACATGTTTGGCCTCTATTAAGCTGGATGTTTGTGTAGGTGTGGATTTGGTGGTGGATGCAGGGCACGTGAGAGTGGAAGTTGCCTTCACTGCCTGTCCTTGCTGCTTTAAATGTTTTATGGGTTGTATCTAGTCTGGGTTTGCTGTGTCTTTCTTTTTCCAAGCCCTAATCCAGTTCTCCTTTTAAAAGGGATTGTGATTTCCATCAGATTCACACCGTCCCACTCTCCAGTGTCACCTCCTTGGAGCACAGGCCTGTTATTATAGCAGTGGCTTTCAGCCCCCATCTGCAGCTGTTCGGGTCTTGACTTCTTAAATTATAATAATTTTAGTCAAGCAGGAGGAGACCTGTGCTCATTTTTTCTCCTCAGAAATTAGCTGCTGAAACACCCTGAAGAGAAATGTTTTAAGAGGGTTACGTGGTTGCAATTTTGGAACTGGTGAACTTGAACTGGCTACTGGAACTCCTCTTGCTGTTATTACACATGGCTATCATTTATCCTAGTCAGAGTGGAGATCAGCTCGCCGGAGCGCAGAAAGAGATGTTTTTGTCACGACTTTCAGCATTTGAAATATATTTTGAACAAACCATTTATGAGTTTGTCTTAACATGTCATGTTAAAGGCTGCTGTAGTTGGTATTGCTGGAGTAAGTGAAGCAGGTATTTTTAACCAGCCTCAAAATGTATTTGGAGACCTGTAATTAGCATTAAGCAGGTGTGTTTTAAATGGGACCTTGTAGAAATTGCCTGCTCCTCTTTGGTGTGCTGTAGAAAAAACCAAAATTTTTTGCTGCAATGATTCTGCACGAAAGGATTGTGACACTGCAAGATTGCATTGGATGTCTGTCCTCCTGTACAGAAACTTCCCCAATGTATTTTTCTTTGATAAGTGTCTCCTGTGAACCTGTTGAATGTTAACCCATGAAATTCAAATACCCTCTATAGCCCAGCTTTTGGTAAATGGTGATAGGGAAGGATGGCTGTGAAGATACATAAAACTTCTACCTTCACTGCTTGTTGAAAGGCTGTATCAGAGAACTTTACCAATTAATATCAGACATCAGAAGTTGCCTCACTGAAATTCAGTTAAAGAGTTGGATGCCATTTGATCACAATTGGGCCTTAAAATTTTGAAGAAGTGAGCTTAACCCCTGCACTGGCTTGCCCATCATTTCTCTCTGGTATTTGTATGTGTTTCTTTTTAACTGAGTGAAGTGGAACAGATTTTTTATATAGTATTGAAAAAGTCCATGTGAAAAAGGAGGTACGATGACATTTGTTTGGACTTGAGTCTTATTTTTTTTAATATTGTATTTTGTTATTTGTTGTTTTTCTCCTATGGTGAGCTATAAGACAGTGTTCTGGGAATCAGTCTAATAGTCCTGGACAGCAGAATCTTTTTGAAGAACGTGGTGAAGAGGAGTGTTTCCATGCTTTGATGTAAAAAGCATAAGCTTTAAAGAACTTCCCTTCCAAAAATGTTGTCACTCCTAAATGAAGGGAAAAATATTGTAGTTGTAATGAAAATAGGAAGAAAATGTCATTAATGAAGCATTAGGGATTCAGCTAGAACAATGCTACTTGTTATAATTCAAACTACTTGGAGGAAAATGTGGAAAAGAATGCAAAATACAGTCCTGCTGTGATCGCAGGGAAAGCTGCTCTCATGGTGTTTCTATCCCAGGTATTACTCAGTCATCAGAACTCTCTTTTTTTCGTGGTGTTTCGGGCTTTTATCTCATTTTGCACAATTCAGCCATATCTTGTCCCTTTAACCTCCCTAGCAGTTCATATAACTCAGTATGATTCTGCCTGGGGAAAGATTTTAATTAACGATGTGTAAAGAATAAAGGGACAAATGGATTTTTTAAAAACACTGCTTCGAGACAGGCATGTGATTTTGCATTTTGATTTTTTGTTTTATCAAGTAATTTTTCCTGTTTATTTAATGGGTGTGTATGGATGAGAGTCCTGCAAAGCTTCAGGTTCAGTGCCTTCACTTTTTGAACAATCATGCTAAAGTTAGTGGGTGTCCTGGGTAAGCAAGAAGAGGTGAGAGATGAGATTTCTCTCTGTCTCTTTTTAGCCTTTAGCCTGTAGATTCCTAAGCAGAGGCTGTCAGGAATTTTCCAGAAAAGGTTTTGGGGAATACATAGGAAATGGGTCTCTCTGGGGATGCATTTTGTAGTGTGACAGCTGTAGGAGAATCGAGAGTGTAATTTCACATGACATGATTACAGTGTAATATACTATTTTGGTTCTGGTCTGTATTGCCACATCCTCTTAGAATATTTACACTGGAGCTTATTTCAAGCAGCCTGTATGTAGGCTTTTTTGGAAGTACCACACTGAGATATCAAGGACAGCAAAGCTGACATTGTGAAGGGTTGAATACCCTTACAGTGTTGCACTGCTTCAAATCCTACTGAAGGCTGGGGCAGGTGTTGACCTTTCTTTTCCTAATAAAATAACCTCCTAAAGCTGTCCATGCCCAGGGCAGATAAAATAACTGTTTTCAATGGAAGAATTTTTGGTGTAGTAACTCTGAAATTAGTAATCTCAGCTTTTGTTTTGATTTGCAAAACCTGTAAATAAGTTGACCAGCCAAGGCAGGAAGCACTGAGGGTCCTGATTCCCCCGACTGTTTAACTGCTTTGGGTTGTCATATGTAGCCTACAGCTGTGGTTCCCACAAGGAATCCATCTCCCACTAGACCTGTGTCATATCTACCAGTCCTGTGTAGATGCTTTAGACAGCCTCCAGTGTGTCTCTCTAGTGTTTCCGATGGCTCTTGCCTTTAGTGGTTAAGCAGCTGAGGGAAATTGTTTCTTCTGTGCCACCCAGTCACTGTGATGGGCCATATTGTTGGGGTTTCTTAATTATTTTTAAAAACTTTGGGGGGAGTGGGCCAGCACAGGGTCTGTGATACCAGGTAAATCACAGCAGGGGATTTAAGAATATTCTGGAGGGTGCTAAAAGGTTTTCAAATTTTCACTTACAGATTTGTGGGACTTGTTGTGAGTTTTTTTCTCTGGTAGTGTTTTCCACCAGTTTGAATCTGGTATGAAAACAAAATTTGATGCTCCCTATGCAGACAGAACGCTATAGGTCTGTTCTAGCATAGTGCTATAAATGTGGTTTTGGGATGAGAATAATAAATATAGAAATAAATAACAATAAATAGCAGTAAATAACTGTACATTGCTTGAATATTTCCACATTTGAATGAATAAATAAAATGAAATTTGATGCAGTCTGAGGACAGCCTGTGCTAGTACAGATTGTGGATATGTGATTCTGTGCTATTCTTTGGAAGATTCTGTGGCTTTGGGTGAAACTTGTAGAGTGACAAAAGCCAGTGCTTTGTGCCATCACTTCTGTATGTTGTTACTGTGTGTTGAGCTAGGAATATGCTATACATTAACTAAATTATATTCTGTACATTTAACTAAAATGCTTGTCTATATTAGTGTGTTTTCATTGTCCAGCTGTACTTTTATTCTTCAGCATTTAAGGAAAAAATCTGATAATTCCATCAGAATGTTTGGGTTTGACCTTACAGTCAAGCGATTCTTAATGATTGTGAATCCATTGACTTCAGCCACATTACTCCTGATTACAACAGAGTCACTTCATAATGAGGGGCCGAGGTATTCAATGGAAATGAACCCAATAAAGCCACTGAGCTCAGACCTACTGCATTCTCACATGCTTGAACTGAACAATAAGAACTGGTGATTTATAAATCATGTTGTCTGTTTGCTTCTTCGTTATTTAATACTTTTTTTCCATTGAATAAATGAAGATATTCTGACCTCAGCTCATCCCTTGTGAATTTGTTTGAAAAAAGCAGGATAGCTGTACTGCTTAAATGTGACTCAAGCTTTTGTTCAGATTTAGTGAGCGTCATCTTATTTTTTAAAGGAAGCACATTTCATTTGACCTCTAGGATCTGGCAGGAGTTGCTTCATCCCCTTTTTCATAAGTTTATCTCTTACATAAGTGAAAAGAAGTGGCACTTCTTTTTTTTTGTTTAATTATATTTTTCTATGTTTTCAGAAGGAAGACTGGCCAATGCACAAGCTGGAGTGTGCCTCCATGTGCACTTTTGGGCAGAACTGGCATCCCTCAGAGACTGTGAGGCTAACAGCAAGGATCCTTGCCAAACAGGTGAGCAGGAGGCGAGGCTTGGGAGGTTTGCTCCTGCTCCGGGTGCCAGGGAAGGCAGGAAAATGAAATTTGACCGACAGTAACTGTCCCTGCAAAGCACACACATACACACAAGTTTCCTGTGTACAGACAGATGTAACACAGAGCTCGAGCAGCTGAATGAACTGACCATCAGACCACTGCAGCAGGGTCGGGGCCACCATGGTCCAGCTGGAGACTTTTGCGGGAAGCTAGCGAAAGGCTGGTGAGGTCTTCAGCTCTGTAGCTGTAACCTATGGGCAAGGTACTGCTGAACAGAGCCTGGAAATGTTTACTCATAGTTTCACATTGGTGTTTCAGCCTCTGTTCTGGTAGATTTGAGCTCTTGGTTACATGTGTGGGCAAGCACCAAGGCCACGCTGATGAAGAGGAAGAAGAATAAGATTTGGTATTTGGGCTTAAATTCCAAGGAGTGCTTCTAGTGTTATCTGTCTGCAGGCACTGATATCTTTATGAAGCAGTTGCCTGTTGTATTTTTCAGCTACAGTCACATAGCATTATGGAGCATATAACTCCCAGTATGTTTGTAAGTTAAAAACACCTCTGAGGTATTCAGGTATAAAAATTTATGATTATGAGTTAGCTGGTGAAAACCAGAGTTTGAGAGGGAAATCTCAGACCATTGGTCTTTGGAGAAAAAGAATATTATGAGTAAGGAAAGAAGATTGCAATGTCAACCTCCGTTTCAGTGTTCCCTGACTATATGGATACCGAGGATAACACAAGTGCTTACACGGAAGGGATGGGATTCATGAGTTTCAAGGTTATTATGCTGTGTATCTTTGTAGAGCTCTAAACTCTCTGCAAAAACAAACCCTCTTTGAAGCATATTTTTGTGATTGAGGTCTGCTTATGTGACAAGGGCAACCTGGATACTGTATGTAGGGAGGATTCTGGTGGCCTGCTGGGAAGGTAGCTGCATCCTTGCTGTGTGTGTAGATGTGTGTGTGTGTGAATGTACATGTGTGTGACTTAATTAAAGTGTGGTTTGGTGGTGATCCACAAACAAAATCGAATGTTTAATGACAAAAAGTCGTCGGAGTAAATTTCTGCTTTTATTGCTTACAGGGAGGGGGGAGAACCCTACATGTCATATAAAAACTAAATATGCAAACTGTAGTCCCTGAACCTCAGCTGCTGGGCCACCTGCAAAGCCATATTTAATGGCCAAGATTACAAAGAAGTGGCCTTAGGCCAACAGTAGAGCATTGCTTTTGAACTCTGTCAACAGTCAGTTTATTCACTTTCCTCAAAGCAAAGCCTGTCTTCTGCCTGCTTGCTATTGTTAGCAGCTTTCTGGGTGTCTAGAACAAAGCAAATGACATATTTAAAATACTGTTTGGTTTATGTATATAAATTGGATAGGAGTTCATTTTTGGCTGCCTAATTTGGCGTGGAGAGAATATTTCTATGCCTTTACTTAGGGCAGTCAATTTAACTCATTGCTGTTCATCAACTCTTATGAATTCCATAGACTGTGGATTTGGGTTTGTCTTATAGGTAGGAGTTCCCAAATTCTGAATGAGTACACAAAACTGCCAAAGTGAAACATTAAAATATTTTCTTTTTTTTTTTCCCCTTGTTGTTAGAAAATTCACCCTGAAAGAACACAATCAGAGAAGCTGTTTGCTGTGAAAGAGTTTGAATCACGTAAGTAAGAAAGGCTTGCAGGTAAACAGAGGTTTTGACTTAAATATATTAATAATTTGTTTCCCCATGGCTTCCCTCCATCAACACCTTTCAGAACATCCCGCTCCTGCTGTAGGAACGGAGTAAAGAAAGAGAATTGTGGTTCCTCATTTTTTTGAAAGTGCAGTGCTCTTCTTTCTCTTTTTTTTTCTTGGCTGTTTGTGGGAGCTGTGAAACAAGGATGAAAACCTAGACAGAGTTAATTATGTAGCATACATCCATCTCTTGCTTCTCTGGTATTCTAGTGTCTTTTGAGAATTGTAATGTTGTAAAATTAAAATAGCTGGTTTTTGTTACCAGGAGGCATAAAATCAGAGACAGCACAGTTGCTTGATGGTGACAGTGACTAAGGGGCTAATTGCAGAACCCTCTGGACTGTGCTTCAGTATCTGTCACTGCCAGTCAAATCTGACGTGTTATATATGATTCCGTGTCCTAAATGCTCTAAAATAATCCAAAGAAGGAGATAAGGCAGTGGCTCACTTTTAACTGGAAAGCTACTGTTTACATCCAGTAAGGCCGAGTTAGCAACTGACCATTAGTAACCACCCTGGCACAGTTTTCACCAGTCTGTCGTTTTCTTTCTTGGTGCTGAGCATAATTTACATAGAGACAATGGGTTGTATATTCACATTTCTCATTCTGATGGCTTCCAAAACCTTTTACAAAATGCTGAATAAATATACTTATTGCTAGGACTTGAGGTAGCAGAGTAACCAAGCGCAGTAGTCTTATTTGCTTCCTGAACAAAAGCTCCTGTCATTGCTTTTGGGACACCTGGGGGAACAAGGAGGAAAAATGCCAACATTTAACTTTGCCTAGGGCAAGGATAGTTTTTACAGGTAAGTTGGCAGGATTGAGGTTGAGGAGAATGGGTAAGTGCTGAAGTAATTTCTGTGTATTCTTCTGCATTGCAGCTTGTCTTCAATAATTTATTAATTTGGGAGCTAAAAGGCTGAAATGTTTTTTTTTTTCTGTTGCAGTCTCCCACTTGTCCTCTAGAAGCCTTTGTTTTGTTAGCAAGCATCTCTGTTCCTGCTGCCTTTTTGACTCACCTCACTGCTTAGCATACCTTTACGGTGTTCATCAGTTGTCTTATGCTTTACAACATCATACACAGGACAGGGAAAGGCACCTGGCTGGCAGTTGGGAGCTCAGAATTTCTTATTTCTGATTTGTCTTAATTCTCATCAAATGACCCCATTTCATTTTCCTCAGTGTTTTTTGTGACTCGCCCATCATTCACATCTGCTCTTACAAATCATTTCCTCTTTCTTCCACTGTTGTGCAGCCTTTTCTCTCCGTTATTGTTTTGAGTTGGAGAGAGCAGGAGAGAACTAGTAACACTGCCACTGTGCGAGAGCAGATTAGGAAAAAACTTCCAAACACTCTGCTCTTGAGGGGAGAGGGGACCAGTGTATATGGTTGATCATCTGGCTTGCTCTGCATGGACGAGGCACGAAAAGGTTCAGTGGCCATGGTTTTGGCTAGAACCTGTCATGGGCCTGAGGGTAAATGTCTGAAGAAACCCATAATGCAATACAGTTGGCAGGTGTGCCAGGACATTTCCACTGATGTTCCTGCTGTCTCCTATTAGTCTGCAGTCTAAACATACCTCTGTTGATGGTCATCCCCCAGCCCATGGAGACGTGGGCACTTTCAGGCACTGTTTGCTACCTCTTGAAGCAGGTACCTGCAATAGGTCAGGTGGGTTGCATTCCTGGGCACCCTCTTGTTATCCTCCTCTTTCTGCAAAGGGAACCCCTGTAATTAGCCCCAGTGTTGGTGCCGGATCCCTGTCACGTGTGGGCATGAATAGTTAGGGCTTCTGTGCTGGGAAAGACCACGTCTTTTAAAAGCAGCAGAGATAAGCAGCCTTAGCAGCAGTTTGGGCTGGTTTGTGCTGATAAGGAATAGGTCTGCATGAGAAAGTTTCATTATATAAAGCATGCTTTATGATGAGTGATGTTGAGTGGGAGTTCACACCACGATAGATAGGACCACGTAGCTTGTAAGGTCATGTCAGACAGCTGAGGACAGCTACCCACAGCTGATAGGCTTCCAGAGGGCCAGGGCTGGCTGGGCTGTTTGCTAGAGTTAATAAATGCACTTTAAACACTATAACCCTTCTCCCAAGAAAGTCAAGTCTGTGTCCAATTATCTGCTAAACTAGAGATGTCGGAAGATGCTTTTTAATCCTTCATGTTCTTGTAGCGCACGTGTGGCTTTAGCAGAGGCAATGTTATGTTTGTGGAAGAGCAGGCACTTCTTGCAGTACTTCCAAGTGGCTTGTCCTTCAGGGGTTTCTGTTAAAGTCTGGGCCTCTTCTAACCTAAGTCTACCTGCAGGTTGTAGGGGGGTTTTCCTGTTACTGAAATGGAATGTATTCTTTGTCCGCAGACCTTGACAAACTAGACAATGAAAAGAGAGAGCTGATTCAGAACGACATTGCTGCTCTTCATCACTTTTACTCAAAGCACTTGGACTACCCTGACAATGATGCCCTTGTAGTTCTCTTTGCACAAGTAAGTTGGCTAGAACACAGCCTGCTTAGGTGGATGGTGCTGTAGGAGTTTAGCCTTTCTGAAAGGGGGAGAATGTTAATGGCAATGGAAAGGGTAGCTCTTTGCTTATCTTAGGGACAGCTGAGTATACCTGATGGAGAAGATCTGCTCCGTTGAGCAGTAGTGGATGGATGTGCCCCATTTCCATCCTGAGGGGAGAGACTCTTGTCTGCAAACTTTCAATGAGGTGCTTCTCGAACACTGAAGAAAAGGGGGAACAGCCTTTAGTAAACCCTGTCAAAGTTAAGCTTCTTGTGGGCCAAACATGGTGTGGCTGTTGTTGAACTAACATGGAAGGCTGCTGGCCTGAGACCCTGCAGAGGCAAATCCTTCGTTCAGGCTTCAAACTTGTGGAAATCCTTGCTGGTCAGGTCATCATTGTGTTTGACCTTCACAGGGAGTAAACTTCAGAGAAGTAGAAAGAGCAGCAGAAAGCGCGGCCTAAAACTTTTATCTGCTGTGTGGCTTTTAAATGTAGTCGGGTGGTTTGGCCATCTGGAGAGATGAAGGAAAGATAGGATGTCTTGTTAGATAACTTCTGATATGTCACTTCTTTTTTCTCACCTACTTTTCATATGCATCTGAATTGAATGTATTGTAGTGGATGGAATAATGCACCGGTGGAATACTGAAAGATCCATTTTGTTCTTTTTCCTGTTTTGCTTCAATATAAGCTAGTTTTGTACTTACGTTTCTGAGTAAAATAATATCTTGAGATGGGGGCAAATGTTGACTGCTGTGATGAAAGCTGAGATGGAAATATGCTGTTTGGTAGAGCTGGGCATCTGCCAACAAGAAGGCAAAGTTACTATTTCCTTAATACAGAGGTACTCTTATTCTGTAGGGGAATGGTTCTTTAGGATGTTTAGCATCTGCTTATCATCCCTTGTGTTGTTTCTAGATACGCTTTTCCTTTCAATGACGAGGGGGTTTTTCTCTTTTGAAAACTTTACAGTTTATATTTGTCAGAGGGATACTTTGAAGACGTCAGTTTCTCGTGGTACTTTTGAACATTTTTGTTAGAATGTAGCCAGAATTCCTCAAAGATTACATTATTTTGGCTATAATGGCTTTTGTTTCATGTCCTGTCCAAGAGCAGCTCCACCAGATTATGGTACTTTAACTGACTTCTGTGAACTGCTGACTCTCAGATCTCATATTCCATCCAGTCTTCTCTATGGATGTCTGATGTCATCTGTAGGTGTTACCTTAAGCCCATCCTGATCATCAGGTAACTCTCTGGCACTGCGGACATTAGAATTCTTTGAACTAAAATTGCCAGAAGTCATCTGGATGCTCCTCAGAAGTGTTTTACAGGATGCAACCTTCTGAGATGTTAGCCCCAGGATAAATCTTTCTAGAAGAAAGGGAGGTATGCTTGTACTTGACATGTACAAACATGTTTCCTAATAATTAGTTAACTCGGTCTAAAACCAGTAGTATGGATATGCTCCTGCTCCTTTGTTTTCCCTCAACACTTACTCTGGCCTCATGTGGTCTATTTTGCGCCCCCATTCCCCATTGTTTCTCCCTGTGGTTCAGGGCAGTCATTCGGGACTTTGAATACGTCTGACTCCTTCCTCATTGCTTTTTGCCTGATGCTCCTCCTTACACAGCTAAAGTGTAAGTGATGCTTCTGAGTGGAATACAGTTCTTTTGTCCAAAGTTCTTGCCTTTCACTTCTCTCTTCTCCGGCTGTTGGCATCATTCTACTCTCTTTTGTCCCCATGGAATACAGCTCTTGAGGCTGGAGCTTTTCTTCCTCAGTCTCACCTTGTCATACTCTTTGACCAGTTTCTCTCTTGTCTCAAGTTCCAGCATCTCACCCTTTCTCCTTGAAGACCTCGCATTTCACGCCTCCCTTTGCACATTTTCTTTTCCACCACTGGGAACAACCTTGAACTCCAGTTTTATTGCTGTTTTCTCTTCACTCCCTCCACTTTGCCCTTTTTTAGTCATGCACTCATCTGGTGAAACCAGTGATATCCCATCCCTTCTAATCCCTCCTCTTGTGTCATTTCTAATATGATCCTTTAATGAAGTATGTTGTCTCTGGCTTAGTGGATGGGAGTTGATGATAATCACTACATATTTTTAAATATTTCCCTGTGATTCAGAACCATCAAGCTGTTCTTTGTCAGCCTTTGTAGCCTTATGTTCTTACTTGCTGTTGATTTTATCTTTCCCTTCTATTGTTTTTGCATTCAGCAATTACATTTGGGTTTTGGTTCAGGTATGCCCTTACATTGGCCAGTGCAGTAGCATGACCATCTTGAGAGACTGGGAACCTTTGGGTGCTATATTGCTAAAAATAACAGAATAAAGATCAAGCAAACATAGCAGAGATGAGTGAATCAGGACACTTTCCTTAATTGTGAACTCACCTTGAGCAGTTCATACCTGAGGAGTATTAGGGTATTTGTGTGTTTCTAAAAGCCAGTCCAGGCTACATTCCAGCTTGTGGGACATACCACTTTGCTTGGTGAGCAATGTGGTCTACCAGAAGATGTCCCTGCCTCTGGGGACTGGAGAAAAAAACAAGAGATTGGAACTTGATCGTTATGGTCCCTTCCAACCCAAACCATTCTATGGTTCTGTGATTATTGTTGGTAGCATTTGTTGTCAGCTCTTACCCGTTCCAGAACAAATACTTCACTACACTTGATTGACCGTTCCTGTGCCCTTTCTAGCTTTAACTGGACTTGGCCATGTTGTTTTAGTGAGTGGTTGTTTTAGTGCTTTACTGGTGTTTTTTTCATGTTTGGAGGGAGATAATGGTGAATGTGGAGAGGGTTCTCTTTGTGTCGGTATGTGTGTGAGTTGAAGTGGAAGTGGAATGAAGTACTTGACTGAGGTGCATTTTGGCCACTTAAAGTCATACAAACCACATGAAAAAAAGCTGAAACTTCTGTAAGATTCCTTTGACTTGGATGAGAACAAAAGTGAGAAGGTTTTAAAACCTGCTTGAATCTATTCTATAAGAGAGTTTTGTGAACAAGTTCTTTTGATCCTCTGTCTGTTTAAATTAGGAATACACTTCCTCTCATACTCTGTCCTTTTTCTGTCCCCTCCTATTCTATGTCTTTATGAGGTTCAAGTCTTTCTCAGTGCTTTTGTTGTTTTCATGTGTGCTTTAGCTGTAGCTGATATGTGCAGTCTTTGATGACAGGTGCCATTGCGGCAGGTCTCTGTGACATGTGCTCCATCAAAGCTCTGCACTGCCCCAGCCCGGCTGAGTTTGCTGCCCTTCATTCCCCACATTGCTTCTTGCATGTGTAGTTCTGCTTTGGCCCTTTCCTTGTCATGGCCCAATGAAGTCTCTTTGCCTCATGCTGGGGTGAGGTTTTGTGTGCTCTTTCTCTTGGCTGGCCCTCCAAGCAGCAATCCACTAGATGTGACCTGAGCAGGCGCAAGTGTTAGACTGTCAGTTCTTTGGTGTCCTGTGCTTTCGTTTGGAGAGGGACTTTGTCCTCACTTCACTTGTCAAGATGTCATGGAGCTCCCTGTGAGTCCTGGGGAGGTGGATGAAAAATTGTAAGCAAATTTCTGCAATTGTGTTTGATGTGTGAGAATATGACATGTGAGTACGTGTGGGGTACTCAGCTGACCAGAAGCTGATCCAGCACCTTTCTCTTTTTTCTTAGGTTAACTGTAATGGCTTCACAATTGAAGATGAAGAACTCTCTCATTTGGGATCAGCCATATTTCCTGAGTAGGTTGATTTTAATATTTTAAAAATAAAATTAACTTATTTAAAAACAAATAGAGGAAGTAGCTCTCTACCAAAAGAAATCAATTTATCTTGTTTTAAATATCTTTAATTGGCTGATAAGATGTGACCAATTATTTGCAGCAGTTTTTTTAAAAATCCAGTAATTTTGGTAAAATTGCACACGTAATTTGCTTTGAAACTTAGATTGTGAACTATATTCAGGTTGGTAGAAAACACTTAACTTGGGTAGCAGGTTCTGGACAGGGACCAAGTAATGATCAAAACCAAATGAAAAGGATTGCAGGTAACTTGCCCTATTCACAACTTCCTGTTTCGGCTGGGTATAATCCTTCACGTGGTGCTCTCTGAACAATATCCCTTCTACCTTTGTTCCTTGGCAAACAGTAAATCCTTTTCATAACTTCTTTGAGCCTCCTTGCTATGACAGTGGAAAAAAAAAAACATGTACAAGCTTCTTAGCTTAACAAATTAACTGCAGATGTTAAGTGTTAACTGCAGTTCGTAAGTGGGGGACCACAGCTTTCTCTAGGGCCAAGAAACATTTCTTGCATTTTTAAATCTGCCCTTCCCACTTAATATTGTAGCAGAGGAGGGTATTTTCTGCCTCTGATCTTTGCACAGCCTGTATGAAGGTATTAGCACTGAGGCTTACTTTGACTTCCTGGTGAGGCTTGGATTACTCGTAGCTTATCTGTGTCAAGGTAACCTGAAACTCACGGATGCCCACTTAAAGCTGGATATGATTTTGCCAAGTGCTGCAAACAAGCAGTAGTAGCTAGTCCTTGCTTCACATATTCTTCTTCTTCAGGCAGATCTGTCTGAATGTTCATATCCCTGATCTACAGATTGGAAATTAATGCCTTGAAATGCCCAGGATCAGAGTCACTGTGGGAAGAGGAGAGTATTAAATCAAGCTGTTCTGGAAAAATGTCCAACACCATCCTTTGTAAATGCTCAGGATACAAGAGTCCGATCTTTCCTACTTAACAGTTATGCCTGTGAGCTAAAAATACTGAAGAGACAGTTGCTATTTTGCTAGATTGGAAGAGAAAGAAATAATATTACAAATTTTATCTCAGATAAGCGGTGAACTGCACTTTCTCCAGGCTTGATATTAAGGGAGTTTACTTTTCTCTATCCCTCCAGATTTCTGTCCAAGTCATGTATTTGTATAACAGAGATCTCCTCCCTCCCACTTCAAACATGGAGGCTGTTTACATTTGAATAGAATCCAGCTAAATTTTTAACACCCATCTTAAGTTGCAATGCAGCAAAGACTTTTGTTTTCCTATATTTGCTTGTTTCCTTTTAGGTTAAACATGTTTTTCTTTCTTTCTCCTCTGAAGAAAATTGTCTGTCTGTCATGTTGATAGTAAAGCTATATGAACATACCTGTCAGCTGTCCTGTAGCACTGTAAGAAGGGGAAAATAATAACTTGCCTAGTAATGCAATAATAGGATTTAAAATTTGTAATGATTCATTAGCACAGCCATTCTCCATATCATTAGAATAAATAACAGTACCACAGATTTTCCCAAGGTTACCTTCATGTTAAGCCTCAGAATAAAAACAGCTTACAGAAACAGACTGAGTCAATCTTTCAGACTTATTTATTTTGTGAAGTGGTGCTTAACTTTTTGCCTGTTGCTTTTGGTGGTGGTTGAGGAAAACATTTACTTTTCTACTTTTACAGCGTTGCATTGATGAACCATAGCTGTTGCCCAAATGTGATCGTGACTTACAAGGGAACCGTGGCTGAAGTCAGAGCTGTTAGAGAGATTGAGCCTGGAGAGGAGGTAAATGCACAGTGTTTGAATGTGCCCTGTACTCGTGCAACCTGACAGGACTCATCCTGCTTCTCAGGGTTCATTCCTATTAGATGGCAATCTAATAATAGGAAGGAAGGATGTTGTGTTTCTCAGAGAAATGCAAGATAGTGCTTTGGAAAAGTTAGGGTGGCTCCGGGGGATTGAAGGGATTTTTGGAGGCAGTATCCTATTTTGTGCTAAAGCATGGGAAGGGCACCTGCAGCAGTCACTGTGTATCTGCCAGCCTCTCTCTCAGTTTGCCCATCTGTAAAATGAGGCTGAGTTTACTGATGTTTGGCTGGTGCTTTGAAATTCCAAGATCAAAGCAAATTATTACTGCTATAATAGTTCCCAGTATAATAGTAATGTGTTGAAATTGAAGCCAGAATAAACAAGGTAAATGGGTACAGATAAATCCTCTGACTTCTGTTTGGACAGAGCATCCACAAAACATGGGACTTGGTCATATCACCTCAGTGGCATCTGCTGGGAAGTCACAGAAGAACAAATGTGTGGTTTTAGGTGGAGTGAAACCGAACACAGAAGGATAAAAATCTGTGAAATTGAGTAAGGCTCTGGGTTTACCTTGAAACTTTCTCAATCAAATAATGAATTTGGCAGAGAGTTTTAAACAGTAGAGCTGCACTTTACTTTAAAAAGACAAAAAAGATGTTAAACAGAGTTGAGGAGGATGTTCAAATACCTGCAGGGAATGAAGATACTGAACATCCTCTCTGGGGATGGAGTTTGCACAGTTTCAATGGCTCATTTGTAAATGTTAATTTAGTGGGCAAAGTTAATGCTGATAAGCTCAGATTTGATTTTTGATAACTTCTACTGTCTTCTGAGGTGTGTGATAGCAACCTGGAAGAAAGGTAAAGAGGTTATTTTTGTGGATTATAGCTGTTCCCCATTGTGAACAAAGTGAGTGTAGTTGCTGTAGCCGAGGGTGAAGGACTCAGGTGAGCAACTTCTTTTGATGCCATTTGCCAGCGATGATTTGTCTGTGATGTTGGCAGTCGCTGCAAATGCATTGTGGTAACAGACAAGGACTGATTCTGGCTTCAGAATTTTGCTGTGGAATCCCAGACATTTTCAGCATTTTGGGGGAAGGTGTCTCACTAGAGGTAGAGATGTGGAGTATTTACCTTGCTCGGCATCTTCTTTGGGTTGAATTCTGCCTTACAAGCTGCATCAGCTGTCCAGGACCACACAGATTTTGCTCGTTTGCTTTTCTGACACTTCAGAATTTACTAACCGCGAGCTGTGGCTGTGTGTGGTCGCTGTGCAGTCTCCCAGCCTGTGTCTCCATCTTCAGGCTCCGTGTAGCTATTGCAGGGCAACACTGTAAAGTTTTTTTGCTGTAAATGTAGTTCCTGCATTCCACATGCTTTGAAAATATCGAAGGGAGGAGAGGAGTGTGAGGGAAAGTGTGAGATGACACATTCACACTTAAGAAGAAGGTGCACTGTATGAAATTACATGTAATTTTACTTTTAAAGGAAAGAGAAACTTTAAGTATAAAGACTGAGCAAAGCATTTCAAATAACTATAAATGAGCAAACGGAGCTAAAGCTGTTCCTTGGTCTGCAGAATGATCAACTGCACCGTGCATAGGATGTGTTTCTTGGGGGAGATCTCGTTTTAAAAGCAGAGCATTAAAGCTAGTTGCAGGGGTTCTTTTCTGAAGACCATTGAAATAGAGGAAAACTTAAGAATAGTGTATATGAAGGGCCTTTAAAATGTTCAAAAGCAGGTTGTCTTTGCTTTAAAATATTGCTGCTGAAGTAAATCTGATATTCATTCTCCTTGAACTGGAACACTGGGCCTCTCTTCTTTTCAGAGATCTAAAGGTCTTGTCCTAAGTTTCTAAAGCTACTAGTGACTGCTGTTGCCCCAATTTTTGTAGGTTTTCAGAAAGAAAAATTTGAGATTCCAGCCTCCAAAAAACCAGGCCACTGTAATTTATCCTAGGCTGGATACCTGAAATCATTATTTTACTTCTGAAAAGTAGGCGTCTCTTTGTAGTCTGACAGGAGCCTGAGATTTATGCTGTGATAGTTTCCTTATCCACACCTGAATCTAGCTGTCCTGGGTGTAAGCCAGGGTAATATTTGAGGGAAATTCCATAACAAATAGGAAAGGAACACTTCTCTGTCAGGTTGCGTTCACAAGTGACAACTCCTGATGCTGCCAAGGGGTTTGGAATGTGAGGGAGCAGGCAGGTGATGTGGCTGCAGGGGTCCACAAGCTGCATGAATATGTAGTTGTCATACTGCATATATCAGAACCAGAATAATAAATATGTTTAGTGATGCTGCTTCTCACTAACTGCTATATTTTTTTTTTACCATGTAGATTTTTAGCAGCTACATTGACCTGCTGTATCCCACAGAAGACAGAAATGACCGGTTAAGAGACTCCTATTTCTTTAGCTGTGATTGCAGGGAGTGCGTTACGAAAGAAAAGGTAATGCAATTAGTGTGGAATATACTTCTCACTGTCAAGGCACCTACCCGTGTCCTTAGGTGTAATATTCTATCTTGTTTAATTGTATTTTGGGAAGTAGGATAATGGGGATGGGGGGGAGGTGGTTTTGTTTTTCTATTTTTCTGTCCAGAACGCTTTCTGATACTCATTCTTTCCACTGTAATCATGACACATCAGGAAATTTCCTGGTAGAGGCCTATTTAAAGTTGAGCTACAAAGCAAAGATGAAAACATTGTTAAAAGTAGATAATTATACTGTGTCTATGCTACCTGGCCAAAAGAATTTAGCTCAGAACTTTTTTTTCTTTGTAATTTCATGCTTTCTACCAAGTCCCAGCAAGAAAATCTTGCTTGGGGCATTTCTGGGGTCCTGTTCTGGGATAGAGTGCTGCTGCATTTCCTGGTTGGGACATTTCAGTCAATTCTAGGTGACGTTGTATGGCATCTCTGGATGGTTTGGAGACCCAGCAGAATCTGAGGAATGGCCTTTCCTACAGTAGCATTGTATTGGTCTGCTCAGGGACAGTGTGGTCCTGGGTCACAGCCCCTTGTGAGGTTCAGGCCTGAGTTATGTTCATTAGACGTGAGCTGGTGCCCCTCAAAGGACAAAGGAAGATCCAGGCAGTGTTCCTGAAAACAGGGTGTTAGGTGTTTTAAAGAAAAGCACTTCTTGGAGGAAAAACGTTACGCAAACCCAAGAGATACTGAGACAGCTGTGCCTGTGCAACCATTTGGCCCTCCGTCACTGAAGGTCCTGCAAGAGTTGAACTCTGTGTAGTTTATCTGTCATTCCAGACAAGATCAGTGTGTCTGGCATAATCTAATCCTTAAATTCCAGATTATTTTTCCTCTCATTTTCACCAGGTGTCCTTTTAAGAGCTGCTTCCCAAAGTAACCACACAACCATCTCCTTCCCCTAAATGGTGTCGTCTTTTGTAATTTTTTTTTCCCAAATAGTACCTAATATTGTTGCTTGGGATCATTCTGTTGATACCATATCAGTTGTGTTTTTCCCCCCCAGTTACTTTGATAATTTTGCCACTGAATTTAATGAAGCCAGTATTTCATCTGTGATTTTCAACAATGTTCTACTCTGGGAGTCACCTATCACTCATCCTCCAGTTCTGGAAAGAGTCCCTGTAGCTCTCTCAGCTGGCAGATTAAATAATAAAAGGAAAAGAAGTCTAGCAACAATGTGAAGCTTAAACAGCAAAAAATTGTCTCTAGATTGTAGCTGACTCTTCATGAAACAGTATGTTATGTAGAGAAATAAGAGTAAGTGGAGCTGTCCAGCAGAAATAACAAAATATATGGAAATGTGGTTTTGTCTGTAGATCTGAAGGATCCTTTTCTGTATTTAAATTCATGTAATTTTCCACAGAGACATCACTTGGTAGTCGACCTAAGGTATTTGAGCTGTTATAGCCATAAAACTAAGGCTAGATTTGTTTTAAACCCTAATGTCTTTGAAACAGTGAAATTTCTTATGTAAAACCACTTGCAACACAAAATTGAAAAGCTGTTCGATCTTTCAAAAGAAAGGGATTTTATGGAAGTAGAGAACGGCAGATGAGCTGGACAGCCAGGGGATCCTAGGATTTCTAGCCAAGGCTTTAGAGAAAAATTGCAGGTGCACATTCTACCTCTGTTTTTTCATTCTTTGAAGAACTTAAGTTCACATCTGTGTCTTTGTATTAGAGTAATTTTGTATAGCAGGTGCACTTTTATTTGTAGTGCTTGGAACTTGCCTTTGTAAGGTCCATTGTGTTTCCTTCAGGATAAAGCAAAACTGGAAATCTGCAAGCTGAATGATCCTCCATCAGCAGAGACAGTAAAGGACATGATCAAATATGCCAGGAACGTGATTGAGGAATTCAGGCGAGCCAAACACTACAAATATATCCTTTGTCTTACCCTGACTTTAGTGGTGTGTGACCTGAAAATCTTGCCTGCTGGACTTCAGAAGTACTTGCAGGAGAAATACTATGACCAGTAGAAATTAAACTGATCTCTGTCCTCTTTGTGTCTGAAGGCATTACCAGGTAGTTGTATAATGAGAGGCCATCAATTTATTGCATTCCTTGACTTCTTCCTACCCCCTAGTGAATTACTGGAGATCTGTGAACTCAGCCTGGACAAGATGAGTGCAGTGTTTAAAGACAGCAATGTTTATATGTTACATATGATGTACCAGGCCATGGGTGTCTGTCTCTACGTGCAGGACTGGGAAGGTGCACTGTGTTATGGGCAAAAAATTATCAGACCGTACAGGTAAATATGAGAGATTTTTTTTTTTTGTAGTGCTCTAATTCAGTAATCTGAACAATTAAGACAAGTCTGGGCAGAGATCACTTCTCTCAGTATATGTTGTATAAACGTTCTACCCATGATACCACTGCTCAAAAAGGAGTATTTAAATGCTGGGACAGTGTTTGTTACTATCAGAATGTTGTCTGCAATATATAGCAGGACTTACTTTGAAATCATTGCTTTGGGTTCTCTAAATAATTTTGTGCTACCTTGGGTGCTGTGCTAATTCTGCTTAGCTAGATAAATACTGGTTTCTAAAATACCATAATTTTTTACTAAAGAAGGGCTTCAAACTGCATCTGCAGCCAGTATTTTGTACAAGGTGATGGAGGCAAAGCCTGTGTTGCTGTCAGCCTCCCGCAGTCTCCCAGTCCTCTCTCTGTGAAGCAGCACAGTGGTCACAGTGGCAGGAGAGCAGAGCCCTGTCCCAGGGCTGAGGCCGAGCAGCAGAGGGAGCTGGAGCCGAGCTCAGCTCCTGTGCTCAGAGCTGGGGGTATTACCCGTCCCTGACCCCGCTGCCCTAGAGCTGGAGGCATGGGAGAATGCCCAGGCTGAAGCCCTGCGTGGGGCAGGGCAGCACACAGCCTCTGCAGGACATATGAATACTGTTTCTGATAAAATTCTCTGTTTCTGCAGTAGTGAGCCTGTTCATTAGAGCCAGCCAGTTACGCTGGCTGTGTCTGGTCCTGCCGTGAATCTCCCAAACAGATTGTCGTCTTGAGACGTGACTTTCTTGCCAGCTGGGGGGAGCACAAGAAAAGCTCTCCCTTTGGAACAGATGCCAGCGTAAAGTCACAGATCACTTGGCAGAGAACAGTGATACAAAGAAGGAGCCAACATTCTCCCCCTGGGGGCTCAGTACTATTTATCTTCCCTGGGACTTGCCCAGCTCCTCTGGCTCTGAGCCTGGCATTCCAGGTCAGCTCTGCTGAAGCGGGCTCTGCCCGCTCAGCGTGTGCGAGCACAGACTGCCATGTGTGCCCTGCACACTGCGGAGGGCCCCTCGCTTTCCAGCCCACCAACTATTGTGGAACACACGGAGCTACTGCTGCGGGTGCAGGGTGGCTCCAAAAACTCGTAACAATGCAGTCTCTCTCTGTAGCTGGCTAGATTAAAACTAGTGGCAGAAAGTCATTGCCATCTGACAGCTGTTCAGAGGCATATGGTAGTTTCAGTTCAATTCCCAGCTGACAGGCGTCCCCATCCCAGACACAATTGGCACTGGCTCTTGGCAGTCACGGCAGAGGGGATGAGCGCTGAATGGGCAGGGGCAACGAGAGGCAGCTTCTTGCCCCATGAGAGGGGGACAGGGGCTGGGAAAATGCTATGAAACTGCCAAGGCTGATAAAGCTGAATTTCTTTCTCTCTTGCAGTAAACATTATCCTTCCTACTCTCTGAATGTTGCCTCCATGTGGCTGAAATTGGGGAGACTGTACATGGCGCTGAAGAACAGGACGGCTGGAGTTAAAGCCCTGAAGAGGGTATTTATTGCCTGGTTTCTCCATTAATAGCACCAGTTCAGGTCGTTGAAACACTGTCTGCTTCTCTGTCAGTGAGCCTGCGGGTTAGGAAATGCACCGGGTGTTAATATATTTGGTCACTGGATTTTTGGCTCAGATTTGGTTTTTCTAGAGATGGAGTATAGGTCTGCTTGTGGGTGCCTTTTCACAGTGGGCTCATACTGCAGCAGCTGGAACGAGAATTATGCTTAAACATTTGGTCTGAGTTCTTCACTGACCTAGAGCTGCACTAGTGTAGATGAAGCAGAACCCTATCTTCCCCTCATTTGCTGGGTAAGGACAGGAAAAATGCTTGGCTCTTATTAAAGGCACATAGTGTTTCATTGAAGTCCGTGATTTCTATATCCAACTTAATCTAGGCATGTTTTTGGTGGTTATTTGTTCTGGAACCAATCGATTTTTACATAGCTGAAGGGAATTCAATGCATCTGGTAATGCTGAAATTGGCAAATACAGCATTTTGGTTTTATGTTTTTCTTCACCCCTTTTTATTAGTCTGTGCCTTATTCTTCAGTTTTTTATTCTTGTATTTTTTTATTAGTCTATACTATGTTTCTTGACTGTTTTCCCCTATTGTTGTTGGACAGAAATTTATTTTAGTTTCTTAAGCATTGGTGACTACTGTAGCATATAATGACTCAGTGTGGAATGTCACAATGTATTTATTTCTTCTTGCCTTTTAGATGCTGGCAAGTTTTTAGCCAGCAAATAACAGCACCATCCAACCATGGTGAAAGATGCTACAAGAATATATGCTCTAAAATGTAACTGTTACCTAGTTTGAAATTGGCAGAGGTTTTCCTTCACTGTGGTGTGAAACCCTTGAGTAGAAATGGGAATTGTGCCAGTGGGAGCCTGGGATGGGGGGGTAGGGAACTGTGAGGTAGATTTGTTGGCATAGTTAGTTTCCTAACACAAACGTTTTTAATGACTCACTTCCAAAAGCTGTCTACAGGAACTGCCCAAAGTTATCCTAGCCTCTGATGTTTGGGATTTAGTGGAAAAGCAAACCCATTGTTCCCTGTCAGTTTGTGAGCAGCTCATCCAGAAGGTCCTCCTTTCTTTTTTTGGGCAGGAGGAGGGGTGGAGTCGTTTCTTGCTGCTGAGGTGGAACCAAAAGCCCTTATTGTACTGACCTAACAAATACAAGACCATAAAAGTTTCTCAAGGATGAAATGACTAAATGCTCAGAGGGCCAGGATACTGCAGTTCCTTGCTCTGTCTTAGCACTGTTGGTCTTTAAACATTCTCCGACTTACACTGAACTTTCTTCTCAGTTCTGTCTCGTGCTGCCTTTTATCACATCTTTTCTCAAGTGGAAATCTTGCCCTTGCACACATTCTGCAGGGCAGGAAATGTGCCAGTCAGGGGGTTTGGCTGCCTGCAATGTTCCCTCTCAGGCCTGGAGCAGGCTGCAGGTGAAACACCACGGAGTTGGGCACAGCAGCATCTGTCTGAATCTGATGGGATCTCACTTTTGCCTTGCTTCCTTCCTGAAGCATTGGCAGCCCCTGGAAGGAGCAGAGAGTTTACAGTCTCAAGTCTGAAATGCCTCAGCATTACTCCTGCACTAGCCCTGCATGTCTCTGACAGCTCAAGAATAAATTGGTAGGAGCAGATCTCGCTCTGATACGGGCTAAGTCCTCTGCTGGAATATTACCCACTGCACTTGCAGTTTTCTGTCCTGGAGCTGGTTGCATTCAAAGTAGTTTTGTCAGGAATATAATTTTGAAAGGTGCTTTGGGCTCCTTTAAGATCAAAGATGTATTCTGTGAATATAAAACCTTTATTACTTAGTTTTGAATTTCATTTTATTTCCTACTGGGTTTATGAGTACAAGGGGACAAAAAGTATCTAGAGGTGTCAGACTGCTTCAAACCTCTAAAGAGAGTATTTATAGCCTGGTGTTATATATGAATCAATTGTGTGAATATTTTTTTTTCTTTTCATAGGCAATTGCTATCATGGAAGTAGCACATGGGAAAGATCATCCATACATTTCAGAGATCAAAAAGGAATTAGAGGACCACTGAGCCTTTGAATCTATGCAATCCTTCAAACCTTTATTTAAAAAACCTTGTTATGGAAACCTTCAGGAGCGCTTTGAAAAGCGGTAGAGTATGAACACAGTTCTGTCCTATAATTGGAATGACAAACACACTTAGACCTAGCTTCCACACATCTACAATTGCCTTTTTTTTTTTTTTTTAAGGAAGCATCCATGGTTTCTTAAAGGTTATGCCTTTTGACAGCTCATGTGCAAAAATGGCCATTTTTTTCTTTAGGGATGTTGATGTGGATCTTATTTGTGTAAAGCAAATAAAGTGGTCTTGGCCCCTCTTGATTCCACTTGTACACTTAAATGGGTGCAATAGTCTTGTGATATCTACTTTTGCCCAAATAGTTTTGCTTAATCTGACAAATTAGCAAAAGTCCTACTTTTTCTGTTGTGGTTTGGCATACAAATTTCCTTTTTTTCTTGCATCATTTTTGTTTGCAGTGGCTTAACTGAGAGAGAGGGGAAATGGGGTGATGAATTCTGTACATTTTACAGCAAAGCCACCAATGTTCCCTCAACCAGTTGATCTGCAGGTCCATCACTGCTCCTGGCAGGTGAGGATTCATCACAGTAAAGACCTAGAGCTGAGCTTGTCTCTTACAGAAAATACTGTCACCTATCTTAGAGCTTGAAGGCTTGCACAAGACATGAACTATGCAACTTCTGGCTTTTTAGTCCCCTTTACAAGTTAAAGTGAGTTATTGCAGAGGAGAGCTCGTATTTCCTTACAGCCATACCTTCACCTCCAGTGGATTACAGCTATTGTAATAATATGTTAGCAATTATTTTTAAGAGAGGAACAGGAACACTTCCTGGGGACAAAGTCTAGGACTTAGCTTTCTCTCCCCATGTATAAAACAAGAGGATTTTTTTCCCTCCATTTAGATCAATGGCAGGAATTTGCTTTTAAGGATGGGGGGAAAAAAAGAGTGTAGCTGTAAACTCCTAGCATCAAAACTGAAATATGGTGCACAATAAAATTACCTGCCCATTCCTTACTGTCTTCACAGCTTATAAAGTATGATGAGAAAGAGAACACATCACCCTTAAGAACTTCATTGTATTTTCTTTCTTGTAAGCACTGCTCTGAAAATAAAACTGCTAGAACAAGGGTTTTGTCAGCTCCTTTTGCTGAAATCTTTCATTGCTCTCCAAGCCAGCAGTTGTTGCTGGAGTACATAAAACTGCACCAGATCTACAATTCCAGAAAGCCAAGGCCATTTACCTACAGCCACACCTAGGAAGAGGGCACTAGCTGCCTTTTTTTATCCTAACTTTGTCTTGTCAAATAAACTCTTGTCCTGGGATATAATACCTTTATTTCAGCAAGTCTCTCCAGAGCCCAGACCACACTTCAACACCAAAGAATTGGATTAGCTGAACATGAGGCACTAGTGGGAGCCTTGCCCCTGTGAAACTTGGATTACTATTTACAGAAGGTTATTCAAAGCTCACTGCGGCCCTGGCTGTGCCTATCAGTTTATCACAGGAAACCAACTCAACCAGTGTAGGTGCAAATACAAAACCCTTAAGCTGATACAGAAAAGAACACAAACATTGTTTTCCTTGAAAAAAATGGTTTATTGTATACTGTGAATATGAAGGACAGATTTACCAAAAAAACCTTAGTGACTGAAGACATTCTCACATTTGCAAAAGCATATAAGAAACTATTTACACAAAGGCAGTGAAAGGGGTAAAAAAATTATTGCAGTCAATTAATGCTGATAGAACTTTTTATTATAAAAAGAGAAAGAAAAGAAACAGTGCAAAAATACTGTCAAAAGTAATCAGTTCTATACACAAGATAAAACTGACAAGCATAAGCTTATGTACTGATATGAATAATACATTAGAATATAAAATAGCATGCATAGATTTTTTTAAAGGCTTTCAATAGCATAGAATAGTTCTGCCATTCAGCCCTAACAGGAGGGAGTGGGGGGCAGGAAGGGCCCATAACTGATGTCTCATTTCTCTACAAAATGTGTACATACAATGAGGTGGTGAGATTCAGGTCACTGTTTTGTGCTAAACTGTCAAGGTACAGAATTACAGAACCAATAAAACAGGAGGCATCAAAATACTGAAGTAAAACAGGACAGTAAAATCCAGTGACATAAAGTTTAAACGTTATCTCAATTAACACATTCCACTCAATAACATATGGGAATATTACAGTCATCTGCATGTGTAAACTTCTTCCTTTGGTTATTTTACAAAGAAAGGTACTTTACTAGTGAGGAAAATGTGTTTTCCATATGGAACAATCTGAACAGGATTTTACCAGTGTTTCTGGCACTAAAGATTTGCTTTCTTTTGAAGACCAAGCAGAAGCAAGAAAATATTTTTATTTAACATACACAAAAAGGAAGATCTTATACATTACATCTGTAAATTGTGGAACTCACCAGCACAGGACATTGTGAAGGCCAGAGGAATAAATGGCTTCTAAAGAAAAGGTAATGCGATTTGTGGAAGATGGATCCAGCAGTAGGTACTACACACAGTGAGAGGGATATACCGTTGACCTCAGGAAGCCCCTGAAGAAGGGGCCCAGAGGGGCTGAGAACCCTTTTCTAAACACATCCCTATTTCTTCCTCAACTACCAGCCACTAAGTCAGGGGGTGCCTCCCAACGTGACATGGAAACAGTTTGTGGGAAGCATTCCTCTTTCCTGCCTGCCTAATCAAGGAACACTACCCCTGAAATACCTGCAATTGACTGCCCAACCACTGAGTCCTTACCCAGGTGAATCAGTGGCAGTCCTTCCCTTGCTGTTCTATAGTGCTGGAATTCTCCAGTGGAAGCTGCTATTTATCACTGATTTCCAGTTCACTCTCCAAAGGCAAAGTCCTGTTGTTAAAGCATGTGGGAAACTCTCAGAGAGGGTGCACATAAAGCACAGGCAACAAAACTTCAAAGAAATGCTAGCCAAAAAAACAGCTGAGAGAAACCAATGGAACTGTAATCTAAGATACTCCAAGAACACTGACTAAATTTATTTACTTTAAATATTTATATAAACACTGCTATTTTTGAACTGTGCCCTGTTTAGTTTCACAATCTAACAATAGTTTATTTATGGTTAATACCTCCATCTTGTTTGCCCCACAGCCATCTGTTCCCTTCCTCAAATCCCAATCCCTGCAACCAGCTGCTTGTATAATGTCCTTCTCTCTAAAGACTTAGATGGCATCTATAGTTCCCTTGGCATCAGATCCTACAAGAAAACCTCTCTAGAAGGCTAAGAGCAAGCTGGGGACAATTGCTTTTGGGGTTCTGGACTTGCAGCCTTTGTCTTACTGGCATCAAAACCTATCCCAAACTCCATATGCCTTGAAGTATACATCAGCAGCTTTATATTCATTTTTGTAGAAGAGTGGTCAAAGGCTGTTTTCATGCAGTCCTTCCTTTCATGGCCAGCTCGGGAATTTGCTCCTGCAATGTGATGCAGCCTTTATTTCCTACAGTGAGTGCCAGCCTAGCATTTTTTTTTTCCAGATAAGCAGCAAAATTTAACTCAGACCTCCCTCAGTGATGCATGAGAGCAGAGATCAGCCTGATGATTCCACTTTCTGAGCACACAGACCACAAACTGTTAGTGAGGCTGACAACAGCTAATTCAGTCATCATCTCCTCCCAGGAGACCAGCAGGAAGTCGGCTGTTGGAAATGCGGCATCGTCAGTAGCTGCTGAATTTTCCCTACAGATTTCTGTGCTATATCCAAGTACAAGATTGCCCACCAGCATTTCTTTTAGAGTTGCTTGTGCACTACACAGACATAGCAGGTATTGGATCAAAAAATAATGTCCTGGCTCGCAATGACAATAGCTATTGAAGCACTCAGGTTGGAGAAGAGTAAGTCTGTTTTGCCATTTGCATTTCTGTTTGTTTACAATAAAGTAATTAAAAAACCCCCAACTTTTGAAATCATGCAAATATTTAATAATATTTGTAGCTGAGGCAACTGATTTAAATAAGTAGAACAAAAATGCACTTCAATATACTTCAAGGACTGTGTTGGCAATAGGTTAAGACGTGTCTCTTGCCAGCTAAAATTAGGGAATTTCTGATAAGGCTGAGCATTTAGGATCCCTGTATACCTATATAGGAAAATGTTTGTGGGAACAAGCTTCATCTTTCCTCAGGTAGTTGAGGACTAGAGGTGCCAAAACAGGCCTTTGTAGGAGCTGAAACAAGTAGGACCTGAGCAGCTGATGTCCACCATCCTCCAGTGTGACTGATGGAGGACAGAAACAGGATCCCCACAGCACTGAGCAGTGTCACAACTCAGCTGTCATCTCTCCCATCCCTGCTCAAACAATGGGAGGCATGAAATGTTCAGACTGCAACTTTAACCAAAACTCTGATGCCAGCACCTCAATACTATAGTTGGTAAGAGTTTAAATTAAAAAGGCAAAGGGTGTTAAATACAGATGAGGAATGCACGAAAAGGAAAACAGACACAATGGATTCCCAAGCCAGACTTACTCATCCACTTGGAAGGTGTCAGGGAGTGTAGGCTAAACATGCCAGACTGCAAGGTGGGTGCCCTGGGAGAAGACTGCTTGTGTCAAAATTCCATTCATTGATGAATCATTGTGAGATTTTCAATCCAGACTTTACTCGAAATGGATGAAACTGGTCTGAAACTACTGTTGCTTTGATGTTAAAAAAACATCACAACAAACGGCAACTCCAAACTGTCCTTTTTTCCTCAAGAGTTCTGCTATTTAAAAGTCTGTGGGACAGAAACTAAACAGCACTGTTGCTTTAAGACTCATGTGTTCATTCCTGCTATGACTAAGAAAACTGGATGCAAAATGCATTTTCCTGTCGCTCCCTAAAGGTTAGGAAATACTGCCCAAGCAATTTTGGCCTGATAAAACTACAACAGGTTCAAAGTGAGAAAGTTCATTTTTTCCCTTACAAAACTGTATCACATTTCAACCATAAAACATCAGCATGCTGAGGGCTGCTTGTAAGCTGGGGTGGAAAAGAACCTCTGAAGACATGCACCAGCCCAACTGACTTACGATATTAACAGATCTAGTCAAGATAAAATCTAGCAGGGAAAAATACATTGAAGTCAGATGAAAGGAAAAGTTTAAAATTATCATTCTTTGACAATGAAAGGGAAAAAGTGACTCACATTGGCCTCTATCTACCATACCAGCCACATGAGGAGTTAATTGGAAATGACTGTTTACTACATGGCCACTTATTTGGCTCATTAATAGGCACTGACCTAATTTGGAAAGGATTTTTAGTGCCTTTTTCTAATTAATGTTTTTCTAAGACACCTATGATGCATCTTTGCATAAGAACATTTGTTTAACTTTCTTCCCTTCAAACACAGCTCTTCACACTCTCTCATGCAATAACTTTCCTGTGCTCACTGTAGCAGCAGAAATACACATTTCAGCCAAGAGCAGCTGAATAGTAAGACATAGGAACAGATTCTTTCCCCTCCTGATTTTCTACTTCTCACATCCAAGTGGAGCAATGGGACTTGACAGCTCTGAGCTCAAACTTAATTCATCATTAGGAAATTATTCAAAAAGTTATAACGAGATAACTAATTTAATACACTTTGCTTCAAGGTTTATTCCTTGGCTTTTTTCCCAGATATAAAGCATCTCTCTGCAATTATCATGCAGATGCTGCTGAAAACACTTTAAATGGTTGCTGCTAATTTAACAAGAGGTATGTTGGCACTGGCAGAAGAAATTAGAGGAAAACTGAAGTTGACTGAAAACTCAACTGATCCCTAAAAAGAATGTGGTAAAGGTATTACAGCAAAATAATTCCTCTCCATTTGTTGGTAGCTACAAGTCTTCACCAGAATCTTTGTCACCTCATTAGGCCTGTATTGCAGAGTACCAAATCAACATAGTGCTGTTTTAAACATGCTTAAGAAACATTCTGGTACAGAACCTTAGCTTAAGCTCCCCACTGATTTTAGTCCCTTTAGTGCTGAAATTACGAGCGCCTGTAGGCTTAGGCCTTTGTACATTGACCAGGGTTTGGAGGTGGGGATGCAACAGAAAAGTGACAACAGGATTAAAATATTAAAAGTATCTGGGGAAGGGATACCGAGAAAGGTGATTTCACCATGACAAAGTAACTGCATTTCATCACGTGCTCTGAGAGGCTGTGAAATCTTCACCCTTGAGAATTCTGAAACTGGATGTGACTGTGGACAAGCCTATGCAAGTTTAAAGTTAGCAGTGGGGTGAGCAGGGCTGGGACCAGAGACCTCCAAGGCTCCTCTCTAGCCTGATTCACTCTCTAGCCATCCGACGATAGTTCACACATGAAGACTAAGGCAACTGGAGATGCCTAATTTAAATGAGATTCCTTTTCTACAGGAGGTGAGCCTCAATAATACTTTTGGTCTAATTCATGAGAAGCTGCTTGATTTGGCTTTTTTTCCAGATACATTTGGTTGAAAATCCTCTGCTGTTCAACTCTCAGTCCACCAGAGCTATTGGAAAGACTCATTCACTGACTTTAGCCTGCTGTAGGTCACTGCACTTCACCCTACATTGCTTCTTAGGAATCCCTTCAAGGGCTGCACACAGCAGCAAAAGGCCTCCTTTAAAAGATCCAGTATTGATTTTTTCAAGGACTAATCTAAAACCGCAATTCTTGTCGAATTTGAACAGTTTAGCACCCAAAACTCTCTGTCCTCACAGTGTCCTGTGCCTGAGCCCTCTGTAACGCACCCGGCTGCATGTGAAGAAGCTCAGGTCTCCGTGCTGTGCACCCTCAGCTTCCACTCACACAGAGCTGTAGCTGACATCTGGCAGGTGTTGTTTTTACCAGGGAAGCCACATACTGGGTCCAGAATGTCCTTACGTGAGAAAAAGCCCACTGCCAAATAACTGCAGGTTTCAGAAGCTGTGTAGCAAAATAAAAGCCAGCAAACTACCTTTACAAAGGATTGCCCTCCTTACGGACATGTTACAATGCAGACCAGTCATATCAAATGTGGTTCACTTTGAAGGTCACTTTAAGTTTTATGAGTTATTAAAGTAATTCAAAAGTTATTCCAAGAAAAATAAATTATATCTTGTATAAAATAATCCACGGGAGACTAGTAAAGAACCATCATTCCTTACTTTCAAGACAACTTTAAAAAGTGCAGTATATGCACACAGTGTTGTCAAGGCAGTTCCCCTTGTTCATCAGTAAGGTTCAGTCAGATCCACAATGCTGGGTCTGGGATGTTTAAAAAGATTAAATAAGTCTCGAGTTTTGCAGAAATTGTATGAGCACTTGGTAGACAAATTTGTACTGGGCTATGGTCTGGATCATAAACACTCTCTGCTCCCGCAGGTGTCTCAGCATCACAGGAACATCCATTTTCTGTAAAGCAAAGGGAAAAAAAAAGCATAAGGATGTGGGTTCCTTAAATCAAACAATCACTGTCTCAAATATCAGTTATCTGACACAGGGAACTACACTATAGTTACAGAAAAGAAAGGTTCCGTGGACAAAATTAAATGTGCAGGCAAAGATACAAATCCTTTCACTAAAGGAGAAGGGAATTCATTGCCACCAAAAGATCAGAAACTCCAACATCTGACTTCCCACAGCCAAGTGTGTGTTAGCAAATAATGCTCCAGGAGAAACAGGTCTGTAAAGTGAAACAAGGACCCAGTATCCGCAACATGTGTTTTGCAGACTCCAGGCCAGCATCAGTTTGTTGCCACCCACTGAACATCCACTGGGACACATTAGGGGTTCTCCAAGAAGGCATCTTCCAGCTTAGTTTCATCCAAAAGAAACTCACTCGTGCCCTGAAAATGCTCTTCAGCAGGCACTAAAGTACAGTAAGTAGGCATAGATAAGGAGATCCACTGGGAAGACACATCCCTAACCCCATCGAGCACACTGAGACGCAGGCAGCCTATAATGGTCTGAACTCAAAACCAAATGAGTTCCGTGAAACAGAAGTCCATGAGGTGAAGCATTAGAAATCACTGCACATTTCATTAGCATGCTATCATCAGATTTATGGAATTTAGGGAGCCAAAAACCTATGATGCTGTTGTGTTTTATCTGTTACAACAGGTACACGAGGAGCTATTGAGAAGTTGTTGAGCCATGAAGCTCAGCCTGCCAGGCTCAAATTCAAACAGCATGTAATGTGAGCCAAGCCGAGGGACACAAACCTTCTATGGCAGCAGTAAATGTGAGCACTAAGATACACACTGGTTTTGAGGAAATTCTTAAGCAGTTCAAGATATAAAACTAAAGAACAGCTACCCTATCAGGCAACATAAACTGCACTTTGTAATGCCCGTTTGCCATTGCAGAAACACCAAGAGGAACTTAGCAAATCTTTTGACTGAGATTGCTGCTAACCCTTGGAGTCCCAACTGAGCATGGAATCTGCTTCCAGGCACATCTGAAGTTTCCTGGAAAGTTTAAAATAAAAGTCATGCTGCATATCCATTTCTGTCCATATATATAAAACTGAGAATCTCCATTCCATGTAAACAAGTATTAACTCATAGGCTATCACTTTCTGAAAACAAGGCCAAATATTCTGCCACATACCCCAACAAGCTGTTCTAAAAGGACATCTCTAGAGACCCAACAAGTGTAAATATTTGGGATGAGTAATGTCATATTATTATCAAACAGGTGCAAAGAAAAATGGAAGCTCTTACCAGCTAACTTGGAGAAAGCCTCCCTGTGGACTCAGATGCTTATGAAAGCCACATGGTCCTTGCTGAGCAGTCATGTGGAACCTGATCTCACCTGAACAACTACAACAAAAATGTAGGCCAGCTTTGACCTGCACATCATGTTCCTCCCTCAGCAGCTCATTGGTTTTTAGTGGGCACACTGTGTTCCATGCACCTCCTCAAAATGGAGATGGCTTTGCCTTATCTCAGAAATGGAAGAAAACCCCATCCTGCCTATTCAGTCTCGCTATTTATAGCCAGCTTCGTATTTGATTCCAGGTAAGCAGAATCCTTAAATTCACCTCCATTAAAACGTACATGTCAAAAAAAAAAAAACAAAAAAAAAAAAACAAAACAAAAAATACACCTAATGCTTTGCTAAGCTGGCACTTGCAAACAGGTCAAACAAAAATGCTAACTCATTTCTGCCTCCCAAAGTAAAGACCTCCCATGTGAAAGCATGCTGTAGATGCAGTCATGAGGTAATGTCCCAGTGCCAAGTCTGGACTAAAAGCCGATAGAGCATGTTCTCAATTACTTTCTCGTACTATGTGTCTACAGCAGTAAGGATGTAATGATGTGACATTTACTTGCCATGCAGCAGTTACTGAAACTCTATCCCTGCAATGAGATACAGCTTGAGACTCAACGAGCCTTTGCCCAGAAGCCACAGTGACTGAAGCTATATAGAATTTGATTAAACATGGCTTTCTACCTAAATCTGAAACCTCAGGCTCAAGAGTTCTGGTTTTTGTTCCAGCACTGCTGCAGGCTTTCCAAAATGGTCCATATCAAAATTTTCAAACTCCCTCCCGATTTTCCTTCACTGCTGAAATGTTAATACATTTACTTGCTAGGACACTTCTGAGAAAACCAGTTCCTAAGACTAAAACTTTTCAAGTGATAAGTAAATTTATTTCAGGAAAAAACCCCAATCAATTCTACTACAAAATAAACAAATGAAAAGGAACCCCTCTGTGCAGAATCTGTCACAAACTGAAAACATACTGTCAAGATTTTTAATTTTTTTTTAATTAGGTTTTAACAAACCAATAACTAACTTGGTACAATGTAAAGAAACAAAGCCCTTGATGAAAATTATATTTAGTGTTAATGATGATTTTCATTATTAATCAAGACAAAAGAATGCTTTAATTAAGGGACATCAGAGAAATCCCTTATTATTGAGCACTACCATTAGGTCCTAGCGAAGTTGATGAAAACTCATATGAATGATGTCAAGGCTCGCCCCCACGTTTAGATGTTGAGGTGCTGCCTTTGCCAAAGCTACTCTTTGCCCAGTGGGTGACTTCTGTAAACCACAGACTGACTTCTGTAAACTGCGGTCGGCAGACCCTGTTGCACAACCCTTAAGAGTTTGCTTTTGTGCACATACATGTAAAGCAGACACAGCTGCACTGATGCTCACAAGCAATTCAAGGATGGCTCTTGTAACTGTCCAGCTTTCCTCTGGCATGCAGAAATTTCAAGACTGCTGTGTGAACAACAGAAGCAGTCACTTCCATGTGCCAGCACATAAGGCCAGTCAAGCAGGCTCAAGAGTCAGAGCTATTGCCCCACACCGGAGCAGCTACTGAGCAGCAGTCAGCACTGGGAGGCCGCTGGATTCCTGAGGCACATCTCTGTGGGCCCTTTCTTGGCCAGGCTACATCCTCTTTTCCCTTTCTCCCCCAGCTGCCACCCTCCCGCCTCCTGCTGCAAAATAAAAAGCAAAAGAACGAAGTGTCAGCAGTGGCACAGATCTACAGGACAGCTTCACCTTCAGTGAGGCCAAAGCACAGTTGGAGGAGGTTTGTCCCAGCTGATGTGAGCCCAGGACCTCTAGGGATCTCGTAACTCCAGAAAGATGAGCTGCTGGAGTCCTCAGTCTTCCCTGAACTCACCCAGTGGCTGATTATTGGGAGAGGCAGATGATATATGTCTATTTGTCACACTTGCTGCATTCAAGCTGCTTTGGTCTTTGAGCATTTTCTTTGGCAAGAGAAATCCCTGGTTTCCATGGCTGTCATGAAAAGCGTGTGGCACGTTGTTAGTCAAGATGTGATGTTCTTCCTAGAGTTTCCCAGTGACAGATGAAAAGCAAGTTGCTACCCATGGTTACTCTACTGGGGCTCTAGTTCTTAACTCCAGACTGCGTTACTCGTAGTGCTGGCTGCAAATCCTAAAGCCCTGTTCCCCACAGGAATACATACACACACCTTATTCCTAAAACACAGTTAAGCTTCATTCCAGGTGAGATTACAGTCCATACAAGAGAGAGGAAGGAGCCCAAGGAGAGAATTTAGAGAGCAGAAAACTTCATTTAAAAGAGCAAGTACATTATTCTCTAGCCTCTCTCAGGTAGTGCTTGTAAACACACTGTCTCTAGACTTTTAATTAAATACAGGTATGAATTAGACTAAATTCTTAAAAGAGAGAAGAAAGCCCTAACTTTGAATGTATTAAAATAATACTAATAAAAAAATACGTATTATCAACTATACAGAAAACTACAGCAAGTAACCTACCATGGGGAGTCTCTGCCTGTCACATTTAAGATCCTTGTCTTGCTCACAAAGGTAAGTAGAAAGAAAGCACTTCAATGCCTTTTAATTTCAACCTCAGAAATGTAGCCCGTTAGCCAAGGGACGAGCTCAGGGTTTGAAAAAGGAGCTGACTTACTTCATTATGCTCCAAGCAGCCAATCATGAGTTCTGTTAGGATGACCACTCCAGTCCTTCCCACCCCTGCGCTGCAGTGGACCACAATGGGAGGGTTGCAGGTGTTGCTGCTGTCCAGCACGCTGTTGGTGTGCCGACGCACCGACTGTATCTCCTCCAAGTAAGCTGCAAGAGAAAATGCAGGCAAGGTTGCAGACATCTACACATCTAAATGTAAAAATTAGGAGGGGAGGGGGAAAGAACATGGAAAAGTTATTCTCTGTCAAAGTGGCAATAATTTACATTTTTTACAACATAATAATTATCTTGGCCAGGGTGCATTGAACAGCACTGCATCCAGCAAGTACCAGCTGGATGTCAATTATTACTTGGGAGCCTGCTCCTTTAAATTAAATACTTCTTTTAAAAAATTTAATTCTGTTTTCCCCCTTGCAAATCTCCAGGTCCCCTAAGCAGATGATTCTAGACATTACTTACAGCAATTCCTGCTATTAACAGGCTGGGATCAAAACAACAGCTAAGTCCCATTGAAACTACTGCCTGTCAAAGCCAGTATCAGATGGGAAGCGAGCGTCCATCTGCCCTGTTCCCTCTCTTCCTTCTCCCTTCTAGACTGTGACAGAATCTCCCCCCTACTCTCTGCTCAGGGTTTGTTTCTCAATAGCTATGAGCCCTTCTGGGAGATCACTGCTTGGTTTTCCCTGAAGCCATTTGTAGAAAACTCAGGAACAGCTGCCTTGTGTGGCTGTCCTAGTGTCATTCAACACATCCTGCTGTCAGACCATGCTGAGAACCTCACCTGCTGGAAGCTCACTTGGCTTCCCAGCAGGAGAGTGAACTCTCCTGCTCTGACCCTTGGTGTCAGGGCACTGCAGCCCCAGCTGTCCTCTCCCTCCAGGCAGGATGGGGCTGGAGGCCTACCAACATCAGAAAAGCTGCATTTTAATGCACATAGGGAAATGGGACTCTAAGTGGTGGCAAACAACGGGAGAGAGGAAATGGGGACAATCAAGTTCCAATTACTGCCACGCCCAACCACAGCAACAGGGGTTGGTAGAAGAAACAGTATGAAAAAAACGAGGAATTGGGCAATAGCTTTTCCTTCAAGACAGATCCCTTGGCACTCCTTTGCTGAAAATGAAATGTCATTTTTTATTTTCTGCCTTGGTGACAGATCTGGGGAAAGGAGGATGCACTACTTACATCTAGCGTGTACCATGCAAAGGAGAATGGATCACTAAAGGACTGCAGTTGTGTTCAAGACTGAAGCAGAACTAATGGACCTTCCTGAGAGATGACTTAGCTGCCACAGAGCTGCAGCTGCAAAGCTTTCAGGAACTAACAGGGCAGGCATCTCCAACACATCAGTACGCCATGTTCAGACTCCTTCAGTGGTAATTTAAAGATTCCTTCATCATTCTCTACTGCAGTGCCAGAGATGTGTCTTAAGTTAAATAATGGTTGAATTCCTATTACTTAATATGGGAGAGCTTATTACTTGGTAAGAATCAGGAAGTGCTATTAACACATTACAGATTACTATAACTGCTGTATTTTCAGAAATGCACAAACCAGGACCATATGTAACTGGGGAGGCCCTTAAGCATTGCCTGGGTATGTGTGCTTACAAGGGTGGTAGTGAGTTCAGACTTACTGCACGTGTGATAGAGCCCTCTGCTCTTTTGCAAAAAGAAAAACTGGAGAAGATGCGCCGTATTTCACCAGCAACTGATCCTCTCTCACCCAGACCTCTCTAACCACATTTGTGTACAGCCTGATATCTCCTACACTCATTAGGTAGTTGGGAAATGGCAGTAACTTACACCGACAGATCAGCCAGCAGAAGTATCCTATTATTCAAAATTTCCTGAGTTTTTGGCACTGCTGCTGCCTTGGATTTTTCCTCCTGCTAATCACCTTAGCTTCTACCTCCTGAATCCCACTTTTTTTCCTCCAAATTGCAGCAAAGTATAACCTAGTTGAGGCCTGTTTATGGCACAGGAACAACCATTTGACATCAATCCCAGCTGTAACTAGGAAAAGGGAACTGAATCCAGTGTGAGCAATCTTTTTCTTGATGTATCTTATGGTGCAAATTAAAGAAATCTTACATAAAAAGCCTTGAACTTCTTCTGGACACCCATGGTCTGGCCAGTCAGTATACTGCAAATGCCACACTGTCCTCTCTTGTCCAGAGAGAAGATGCTTGACCTTCAGACCAGTAGTTGCAAAGCAGCCAGAGTCTGTGCGGAACTTGGTTGTCACCTTGAATTTCCCGTAAGTGGCGGAGCTGTGCTTAGAGCCCAGTTTAGGCCAGTAACGATGGCTCTTACTTCTTCCTCCCTCCTTTGTAACGAAACAAGACAAAAAGCCATTAGTTCCTGCAATTTTAATTCTCTACAAAGGGCATAAAACTCTGCGGATAAGCCAAGTATTCTTATTTTAAAGTACTACAAGAGCAAAGAGCATCCCACAAAGTAAAGAAAATACCCATTAGACCTCTCAGCCATATTTCTAAGTGTAAAACTACTTGAAGAACTGACTCTTGTCTCATGACAAAAGCCAGCTACTGCCTACAATACCTTGGTAAATATTCTCCTCGTGGGGAAGCCTCTCTTTTAAACAGAAGGAGAATCTCTTCAGCAGCTTTTAAGTGTCTGTTTTTGATCAGCCTTGAAAACTGGACAGTGACTTGATGTGCTCTGCTACTCCCTGTGTCTGCTGAAAGCAACCAGGCATGAAGCCGAATGCAGTGCTAGTTAACAACGTGCCGGTTTTTACAACATAGCACATAGTTCTTGGATTACAATAGCAATAACTGTTTTGCTTGGCATAAGAATAAAAAGTTGTGGGGTGTTTTTGTTTGGGGTTTTTTTGCCTTTTTTTTACATGGACACTTCTATGGAAACAACAGCTTCTGGTCTCTTTTCAGCTGATAAGAGTGATGGTATGCAGAACTGGCCTTGGACGGTGTGGAAATCTCTGTCATTTTAACCAGGAGCAAGTTCAGCGCTCTCACATTCCAATGGAAATATCTTTGTTTGGCTTGGCCCAAGCAGGGGGAAGGAGGGCTCCTGCTTCTTTCGCTTTAGCACTTGCCAAACTGAGTGTCAGAAAGTTAGGAAGTGTAGTATGAGAGCAGTACAGGCATATGTTCAAACAGAGCCAGAGGAAAAGGCGATGTTGATAGAAAAAACAGGTTACTGGAGTGGGATGTGATGATAACAGGAGATTTGTTCACATCAGAAAGAACTATTTGTGATTTCACGTACCTCTTCAGCTGTGACCATGGCTATAACATTCACCCCCTGTTCCCACACCATCTGCCAGAAGTCATGGCATGTGTGTGGCAGGGGCCCTTGGGTAGCAATGTAGTGCCACTCCTCTCCACCTACAGTCACCTGGGAGAGAGGGAAAAAGAAACAACCAGTCAGGGCCCAAATTCTCAGCAGCATCTGTGCCAGAACTGCCTCTTAAGCAAAAGAAACTACAGTGAAATCTTTACTTCTTTCTTCTTCTACTTTTGTTCAAAATTATGAACAAAAATCACACTTTTGGTAAGAGCAAATCTGACAAAACATAACCTTCAGCGCTTCCACGTCCTGTCTTGATGCCCATAACCATAAAGCTTTGGCCTAAATGCCATCTATCTTTCTTGCCATTGCATCTGGATCATACAGACAAAAAAAAAAACCACAAACAAAAAACCAAACCAACAACCAACCAAACAAAAAAAATTGGGGATTTTTTTGAGGCCCTGTGTCTGATATGGCTTAAGTACAAATAAGCAGCTGACTGACACCCCTGGGCTTGGTGACAGACCGAGGATGAAAAAAAAGCTGAGGACCAGAGGAGGTGCCAACATGCATTAAAAAGGCATCACCGTGTTGCAAATTAACACAGGGTAGTGCAGGATGCCTGAACACAAATGACACTGTGCCTGACAAGCTAAAGGCCTCTGCTGGTTAGGACCTCCCTCAATTACTTTCCATTCAGGCAAAAAGTGATTTACTAAACAGCCTCTTCCTACACTGGTCACTGTTGAAGATGCAGCTATGCCCACACTCTGCACATAGCAGAGCTCGACAGGCCTGTTGCCAGCTAGAGATGAGATCAAGACAGGCTTCATTTCAAGTTACTCTTCCTCACTCGTCTTGGGTTTTTCAGTTCAGAACCTGAAAACTATCATAAAGTAAATCCAGCACATTAAATGGCTTTCAAACACCATAAGAAATTTAAAATTACTCAAAGCTGTAGTCATGTAAATCTATTTCCCAATACACAACTGGTTTACCAACCACATCTTACAGAAATATTTGCGTATTTGCATGACATGTAATGAAATTCTTTTCAAAGCATTAACACACAGATTTACACACTGTAAATTCTGCAGTGCCCTGAACAGAGCCAGCATTACCTTGCAGTTAGCCAGTATAAAACACAGCTTCATTTAACTGACAGAGGCAGTTTAAAAAAAAAAATCACTTGTGTATTAAAAAATCGTAATTTTATGACACAAAATTTGCTATACATCAGAAAAGGCTTACAAAAATTTTTTTTAACATTTTAGGTAAAAAGCTAAAGCGCTTTTAGAACTACTACATATAATTTCAAAAATACGCTTATCAGCAGAACCAGACAAACTAATTATTTTGGAAAGCTGAAATATTTTTCCTTCTCAGGCTAAGGCCTCCTAATTCTATTTATTAGCCCAGAGCCACTTCTCTCAAAGTAATAAATCCCAGAGTAGAAGATTTACAACAAAAATGCTGACATATCCATAAACGTACTGGCAGACAACGCTATGAGGAAAAATCAATAACTCTGACAGTTTCAGCCACATACTGTGTTTGAGGTACAAGTCTTTGAATATATCTTCAGAAATAGAATCAATTTATTTGTTAGTCAAACAACTGTTTATTAAGCTGAGATGCTTGGGGTTTTACACCTGTAAATAACACAGTTTTTGTTTGATAACAAGTTTCTCACTTCACTGAAAACTGTTCAACCGTGTACATCAGCTCCTTTTCTTTATTTCATACTATGCAGCATTTTCTTCTTTTGAATTATAGTTAAAAACCACAAAACCAACATAGGCAGACTTCTCAAGTTCTTGTACTAGATGGGAATTAATACAAACTCTCAGCCCTAACTAGAATCCTGCACTTGGACTGATGGTCTGCAGCCATGAGTGCTAGTACAGTGTTACTGAGCTTTTTAAGTCAATACTGACCTGGCCCAAACAGTCAGATGAAGGGCTCTTAAGAACCTTTTTGCTTAATCCATAAATTTAATTACAATTTTTCTCTTTGGTATAGACGATGATCTTTGTATCTAACAGCAACGATCCACAGTAAATAAGCGGAGAATTATTGTAAAACTGTAGGGCTTGCAGACCAAGCAGTGGGAGCTGGAATCCTCCAGGCATGGATCTCATCAGGATGACAGAGGAGTTTTCTTTGTCTACTGACTTCTGGTCCAAATAGCCAGCCTCCTGGCACGTGACGTGAAAGGCCCATAAATAGTCTGAAGGGAATGGGATGCCTGGAATGTTTACTGCATTCTAATGCCCTAACTGCAGGAAATTAAAAATTAAATATTAGGCTGAAAACACAGACACACACTGCGCTGCTGAGGTAAATTTCACAGATGCAATTTCACCTTCTAAGCAAAAGCACATCTGCTTGGCTTCTGAAAGCGTCGCTCCAAGCGCAGGAGGAAAACCCTGCCAAGGCCCTCTGTCAGGCATCAAAACACTGCTGCCTGTTCCTGGGCGCTCTATGGACACGAGATGCGTCTGTGTCCAACAGCAACACACAAGATAAAATGTGGACTCAAAACTAGCCAGGGAAAATGGCATCATTTAGGAATATCTTTGCTTTTTTTCTCCACCTACTTTGTAGGTGGAAAATTTTGGGCTCAGAAATTCATCATCATAGCAGTGTCCGATTATGCAAAAACTCAGTATCTGCTTCCTACCAGGCTATGCAGAAAAGTGATAAACTGCCAGGATCCTGTTTCAGAAATGGTTTTGAATCACCAGGATTTAACACTGCAAATCACAGCCAAGGCCAGCAAGTCTCTTTAAACTTTTAAAAGCTTGTTTTTACTCAAGGAAAATATTAATTTAACAGGATGTTTTATTCATTATTTTTGAATTATTTCTTTTTAATTTGGATTTTGACAATGAGAAAATGCAGAAAACCCTCTCTTACAACAGAATCTTCCATCTGACACAGAGGATTTTTATTACTTCTCTCAGGGTACAGTAAAAGCCAACAGAGGACTTTGCAAATACTCCTGTAAGCTTAAAGAAAAACAAACATCTGCAGTCTCTGGAGCATAGTTCACTGTTAAAACTGACCATGCCTGTAAATACAGTCAGATCATATCTTTAATTATTTCTACATTGAATTAACATGAAATCTGAAGTTTCTTGTTAAAAACATAATTTGAAACATGGAAATTCAATGCAGTTTCCAGTCAGAGACACAGGGATCTTATTAGTAAGGTCAGTGCATACTTTAAAAATTTTCTTTGTTGCTCTGCAGGTATTGGTGCTGATCTAATACACTTTCATGAGGTTTAAGAAACACAGCACCTCTTTCTACACTAACCAATAGAGTCATTCCACAACAAGCTGGCAGAGGTGGGTACAAAAAAAACAGGATGCCTCTCTAAAATGACTTCCCAGTCTCCACCAGTTGAATTAACTTATGCATGTTAGTTGATAGGGGACTTTAGAGATGCCCATCGTGACACAAAGGTACAGTGATGCATCCTAAGCTACTTTCTCAGAAGCTACAGAGGTAAGGAAAATGCTGCTGTGCAGCCAGAAATGCAAATAAAGCTTTAGCACACCTTCATTTGCCAAGCAAAACTCAAGCAAGCCTTTACCTTGATGTGCGAAGCATTGATGTAGCCTGTATTATTTTCTTTGGTCGGCACCAGCTCCACTCGGTTCTCCTCATAGGGAACGACCTCCCTGATGCGGTTGCGCTCTGTGTTTTCAGGCAGGGCAGCAGTGGTGAAGATCCCATCTGCCTTTTTCTTTGGAATCTGCTCATATTCTGTAAACACCATCCCCTCTTCCAGCTTTCTCTTCAAGATTTTGCACTAGGATTTAAGAGAAAGGAACACCAATCCATTAATGCTTCTGGGAAGCACATTTACCACTAGACCCATCCATCCATTCTTTGAATTCCAATCCACAGCCACAGCATTTTCTCACTCACTCCTTCTGCAGTTATCTGAGGAAATATGACACACTTATTTCTACCAAATGAAACCACAGGCAAATATTTCAGTTCTACATTCCACCTCCACATTTTTGAAGACTGATAGCATAAAAAGGCAAACCTGTGCTAAATAATCTTGGTTCAGTAAGAATTTCAGTATGAATATATGATTTCAACATACTAGATATTTTAATTTTTTTTCCAGGAAGGAGATCATACTGTGAGAAGTGTGACGTGGCCCACATTTTCAAAATACTGCCAAACTCACAAGGATGCAATATTTGTAGTTGAACACAACCCCACATTCATACAGGTGGAGGTGAAGTGCTGCTCCCTGAGTATTAGACAACACAAGGTTGTGAATTTCTATCCAGAAAACCAGGAAGATTCTTTGCAAATTTGCTTCTCAAATCTTAACAGCAGCAACTGTTTTTAATTTCTGAAATTCCATATACACACACACGCTCGTGTGTGGAAACATCAGGAGGCAAACAACTTCTTTTTTTTTATATGTAATCCCATTAGAGAAATTAACCAAACTCCTTAGTTGTATCAGAACATGAAAGACAGTATCCATGGGTGAGCCCTCAAGAACTTCACCTGATCAAGTGAAAAATGTGCAAAGTGTTAGATTTACAGATTGATCTTGTATGACATTGTACAGTCAGGTGAAACAGAGAACAGCCTCCATTTTCACTGACTTCAGTAAATGTTCAAGACATTTAATGCTTTGCCTCTATTCAAAGACATACCAGTGTTAGCCACAGACCTTTTGCATTAATGGCTCTGAAAACTTTTAAGAGAATATTTTTTTCACATTTTAAATCAAATTTTAGTATTTTAGATACTTCATGCTGCTGGGAACAAAGGGAACAAGCAACATTTCGTGAGGCTCCATCTTACCCTCTCATCCATTGGCACCTTGGCGACTTCATCCTGGCTGTCCTCCGGCACTGGAACCCTAGCAACTGAGAGTCCGTTCAGTGCTGCCAACATTAAGGGCCTCTTCTGGGCCTCCAGGCCTGCCATCTTCTGCTTTTCTAGATTCTTTTGGCAAGAAAAGGCACGTTTTCATCTCTGTGTGATTATTTATAATGCCAGTAAAATGCTGGAATGTTTTTTTAATCTCCAAAATCTGCAACTCTCTGGCCAAGGAATGCAGATGATCACCATTAGCATCGTAAATTCAAATACAACCTCTATTCTTCCTGTTATTCCTCAAAGGCCTGCTCCTACATGAGCACAGAATTTTAATTTCAAAGAAGCAATCCCAGCATGTAATACAGTTTACATGCCATCAAAAGACAAACAAATACAATCTCAAGCATTTTCCTGCAGACATTATTCTGAATGCAGGACACAGAAAGCATCACCCTGTTACGTTAAAGTAGCACTGTCAAAGCCAAGATACCTGGGGCATCTTTTAAAAAGCAATAATTTCAATCTATAACAACAAACACTAAAACACAGGCCATTGTTTCTCTTCTGTGATGGTAATACTTAAAATGAGGAGTCTTCTGATGCACTCAGCTTTTATGGCCATTCAAACAGCACCCATGATATATTCTGCACTAAAAACTGAGCTTGCATGTCCCAGAAACTGAATGCAATAGCAGCCAGGGAGGGATGTTATTTATCATATTCATGAATCATATTATGGTATGACATGGAAAACAAGAGCATGAATTTTAAATTCATCCTGCTGCCCCCTCCTTATGCCACTGGGAGCTGAAGCATCAAAAAAGACAGAGCATCTCCAGAAGTACCAAATTAGGAATATTTTATTCCATTTCCTTAACAGCTCTTTCTGCTGGATTTGGAAGGAGGGATAAGCAGAAGGGGTGCCTGGTTCTCAGCACGCACATGGAAGCTGTGGTGACCAGATAGGCCAAGCTCAGCTCCTAGAAACACACTACTGAACCTGAATGCACTCAGATATATGTAAATGGCTTGATTTTTCAAAAGCTTGTGAGCTTTTTCCTCACCACTGGGTTCCTCCAGAGCACTAAGCAAAAAAAAACAAACATCCAAACCCACTCTGGCTTCTTTTTATACTTTCAGAAAGCAGGAAAATGCAAGTATTTTTCCTTTGTTTGGGAATGTTATTTTTACTACCTCAAAGGTGAAAGAGAAGAAAGTCTGTGCTTAACAGGTCAAGGTCATCAAATTACCATTAATATAACACCTGATTCCTGTGACAAAAGGAAGGCCCCCACGTGTCAAGATTCCTGATCTAGGCTGAAACCACCTTAAAAGCTTAATGCTAAGGCTACCCCTTTACTTTCAAAACAACAACAAAAAAAGAACCTTTTGACCAAAGTGATCTGAATGGCTATTGCAGAGGAAGAATATTCAAACATCTGAGATCTCTTCTCACCTTCATTTCCATCCTAAAATCCTGGAGGCTCCTGCTTTTCACTAATTTTTCTTTCCTCAGAAGATCAAAAGAGCATATGCACACTTGTTGTTATACCAATGTCTATTCATTAATGAAAAATTGTATTTTATAGTCAAGTATCTATTTTACATTAAAGTTTTAATTTAAAGTTTAGGAGTTGGCAAGGACTAAATTCAGTCTCCATGTTGCAATTTAGTAGCTCAGGTTGTATTGCTAACAATTACATCAGCATAAGGATACCCAATGGACAAGAACAAAATGTTTAAAAAATTTCTTTGAATATGCAGTAGTATTTAAATCTAGCTTGGTTTATTTGGTATTCTAGCCAAGGCAGCTTGCAGCTGAGCACTGTACTCCATGTAGTTATTCATCTGGTACACTACAAACTCCTTTCTGCTTTGGACCATTTAGATGCTTTAATAATTTGTTTCAGGAATTGTTTTTGTTTCAGACCTCAGTGCTGAAAACAAGAACCACAGCATACACTTTGGTTTCCGTGACTGCACCTGTACTGCTCACAGCACTACACCAGGTACATATGTGGGTCACTAAGTGATAGGCACCCCTCATATTTCTGTCATTGCCTTTAAATACGTCTTACTTTAAATTCATTGCAAGTTTAACAGAACCCTATTTCTCATACTTGAGTGCATTTAAAAAAAAATAAACAATCCAGATGCTCAACCACATAGCCTCAACATCTGCTGCTTCTCTATTTAGATATCCGGTTCCTCAGTTACTGGCAAAACCAACAATCCATACTCTAGAGCTACCAGGGTTTTATTCAGACAACTATGTTACATAAAGAGGCAGGAGAGGGAATTAAAGATCATTTGAAAAAAATTCTGAGTTGCCATTATGTTATGTGATACTTCACGTGACATCCTTGCAAAGGAGGAATAAAACACAAGTGCCAAAAACAACCTCCCACCCATCTCGGCAAACACATTCCAGACTCGCCCTGCCCTCAAATCCTGAAGGGAAGCAGGCATCAAGGGGGGCTTTGCCATCAGCCTCCTCATCCCTGGCTGCATGCCCTGCCACCCACCTCCAGCCAGCACTGCTGCCAGGGTGGTGGCATCCTCAGTTGGGTCAGACACAGGACTGGCCAGCAGCCAAGGAGCCACAGCTGAGGAAATAAGGCAAGCCCAAGCAGTGCCTGGGATCAGCCTTCTTGAAGGCCCACAAAACCAAATTTTATGTTGCACTTAATATTGCATTTCCCAACTTTAAGCAAGTCCGCAGCTTCCCACCCACATGTTCCCCAGAGTTTACTGACCCAACACTTTTCTGGTATGGAAGTTGACCTGTGCGATTACTAATTTCCAAGAAGCCACTGCAACAGAGGAAGGCACTTACCCTCATCATGATCTCTCTTTCTATAATGCTGTCCTCGAGAGAAAACATTTCAGACACAGGCCTTTCCTTGACCGGTTCTTTCTTGACCCGCTCCTTCACGCTGGTGAGGTCGGGCTCCGAGATAGAGGGCCCCAGTGAAGACCCATTTATTGCCACTTGATCAGTTCGAGAGACACTGATGGCTTTGGAAGGCCCCGGCCTCATGGCCTTGGCCCTGGCTACAGCCACAGAAATGCTAACATGGTCCTGCCTCAGTGCTCCGTTGCTGACACTTTTACGAGGCCCAGGATACTCTGGAGGAGGTTTATTTGGTATTCTAGCCAAGGCAGCTTGCAGCTGAGCACTGTACTCCATGTTCTCATGGAGGGCTGCTATCCGGGACACAGGTTCTTGGGTTTCTTCTTCCTCTTCACTTTCACTGCTGTGTATCAGCATTGTGGCATCAGAAAATGTCTTTTTGTGGTGGTAATGAGGAACTTGCTGAACTTCGTGCCCCATCTGAACTGACTCTTCCTGCTGCACCTGCTCCCGCAAAGTGTTCCTGCGCGGCAGAGGGGCGTTTAAAGTTTTTAAGGCCATGGCTTCTATCCCACGCACCATATTGCTGATGACCTCCAAGCTGTGGCGCTTGTTCACCGCCGCGTGATGCTTCACGGCCATGAGGGGCTCGCTGACCTCCTGCAGCGACTGGCGCACCACCGGCGAGCTGTCCTCCTGGAAGGTTTTCACCGAGAGCTGGACCTTACGAGTGACCAAGTCAGGGCTGCTGCCGCTGACGTACTTGTGCCGGTGGCTGGCCAGGTCGGGCGTGCTGGTGGCCGGACGCGGGCGCGGGTACGGAGGTGGGGGTCTGAAGAGATAGTTCTTTACCATGTGGGCGGTGTTGTAACTCTGGCTGCTCTGCAGCTGCATGTTGGCCAGTTCTGGGGTGCTGACCGTGTGGGATATGGCACTGGCTGCTGTCTTATTCTGAGCAGCATTGTTAGGGTTCATTTGGTCAGACGGGGCCACAGGCTTGTTATAGCCACCCCCCTGGGGCCCGTAGGTGATCGTGTAAGGGTGCCTCTCTCGAATCTCAGGCTGGCTGTAAACTAGGTCTTCTGGCTGGTTATAAGCATGTGTGTTTCCAATATTGAGATTCCTCAAAGACTGACTTTGGCTATCCATCTGGATCACCCCTCTCTTCATTTGCCTCATGACAGTTTCATAATCTGGAGTTGGCCTGTAAGATGGGACGATGATTGCACTATGTCTGTGGCTGGGGATGTAGTCTGCTCTCATGATGTCGCTTCCCGGGATGCTCAGATTTGAGGACATTGGAGATGCCTGGATGAAGTTCTGTGAGCGATTGAGAGAGTTCATGCTGTGGGCACTGCATACACTCCCATTGGGTCCATTACCATTCAAGTAGCTGAAGTCCACTGGACACCTATCCAAACTGGTCTGAGACCTACAGTAGAAAGTTTCTTCATTTCCATGGAAAATGCTATCTGTGTAGAGCAGAGAGAGAAATACTGATAATTTTAACCCATAAGGACTTACCCACTGTTAACACAACTTCAAATGCAATCTGCACCAGTAAGTACAGAGACAACTTAGCGCACAAGTACTGGGAATGTTTGGTCTCGGGAGCATCCTTGAGCCATTGAAATAGAACTAAAGCAAAGCTACTAACGTAAACACTCCCAACACTTAGCAAAATACGGTAGTAGCTCAGATCCTTGTGGGAAACATGAAAGAGGAAAGAGAGGAAGTGTTTTTGCCTGAGGTGGCAAGCAAGAATAAAGGGGCATCTCCTCCCTCAGCATCATGGAAGGGTTCACTGCTGCTGACACCTTAAAACTCCTGTGCTGCAAGCATAAAGTTAACCTGAAAAATTCTCTTGTCTCTTGTTGATAAACAGCTGTCTGAGATTCATAGTGGCAGAGGACTGTGAAACTGGAAATCCTACTTTAGACCAATCAAAAATTTTGAGGATCTGAAGTACGACACAGGTGGGTGATCAAAGCTCAGGGGAAAAAAAAAGAAACAAAAAAAACCCCAAACAACAAACCACCCTACAGATGCACTATAGAATGTTCAATACTTCAGCAAAGCGTATCTGAGAGGAAACCAAGACAGTAAAGATCATATCCTGGATCACAACTTTACTGCAAGACTGTCCCTGTTGAAAATCTTGTAAGAAAAAAGTAATAGCTCCTCAAACTCTGAAATCAGCTAGTTGTTTGAAAATACAGAGAAGTCTGTTGTAAACCTAAGGGAACTTGACAATTCTTCTAAAATTGAGAATATCCTTCACAGCCTCACCTTCACAGTAAACTAGTAGTAGCCACTAAGTCAAGTCTACTATATGTGAGTAACTCTGCTGAATGGCTCCTTTCAAAACTTATCAAATTCTACTTTAAAAATAGTCAGACCCCACAACCACAAAACACTAACAGGCATGATTGAGAGTTCCTCTGCTGGTGAGAGCACTTCAGCTGTACCTTTCATGAACTGCAAAGAACGGCAGCCTAAGAGACCTGGCTACGTGTATTCCAAAAGGTGGGGTGGTTAAGGGTGTGAGGCTCAAGGTGTTTAGGAGCTGGGCTCCATTCCCAGACTTGATCAAAGCAACCTGGCAACCTCTGGCAACCTCTTTAGGATTAGATTTGTCAAACATGGGCATAAAAATAGCTAACCCTCCTTGTGTCCGTGAGGCTAACAATGCAGGCAGACGGTGGTGAAAAATCAGCAGAAAAGATTGTCTACAGATACAGTTTCATGGACAGAACATTATGATTTCTCCTACAATAAAAGCTTTTTGCTGTCTCCTTTTCCCTTACTCAGTTTCTCTCCCTGGCCCCAGCTGGCACTGCCTTTGAGTACAGCCATCATACTCCCTTTAGAAATTATTTTTTCAGCTCACTGAACTGGAATACCAAGTTTAAGGTCCGTATAATCATATATGGATATTTCAGGGAAATTTGAAAACTGAAATTAGACTTCAAACAGAACACTTACTGCAACATTAACTATAAAACTGCTAGTTGTCCTGCAGCAGCAGCTCCCATTTGACCATGACGGCAGTATAAATCTAGACATAAAGCTTAGGAGCTTCTTTGCATACACATAAAATTGAAGTGCATTAAAGGGAAAATATATGCTCTAAGTACCTTGTGAATTATGTGTTTCAGTGTAGTGTTCTCCACACTGGACATGCATAGGAGGCAGTATAAAAGGATGTTGTCTTGGCTGAAATAAAAGCACAAGGAAAAAAAAAAAGGATTAGAACTTTATTTCCTACAATTTTTGCAACTGAAACAGGAAAAATGGTTCTATGCCCTTTCCACTGAATACTGCTCTTTCTTACCCAGCCAAAGACACGTCTTGGCGGTTCCTTATAGAACAGAGAATAACTTTTTGTAAATTGCTTGCTAAATTTTGTTACAGAGCCCAGAGCTGACCAGTTAGGACTCCTTTAAGCTCAACCACATCAGAAAACAACATCCACAATTTCAGCTCTTTTAAAATTATTCACATTTTTACTAACAGCTGTTGCCCTTGAAGAATTAAACCCAAACAAAACAGACACCTAATCGGGACAAAAGCAGAGATGGAACAAATTCAAGGACTTAGGACACTGTTATACGAGCAATAGGACCACATATGGACTTAAAATAATTCTGTAAATTACATGAACATTGAATTCCTTAGATAATGAATTTGAGTTACTCCAATAATCTGCATTGAAGCAAATTTTTTAACACAAGTCTCAGAGGGGGCAATTCAGCATGAAATCAGCAGGATCATTTACAGAAAAATAAATCAGAGCTGACGTCATATTCCCCAGCTTTGTCCCTTGGTAAACCGACGTGTTTTGCAATTCTGCTTTGCCACCTGCACTGCAATGCCCTGTCTGGTGTCACTGAGCAAAGTTTATGAAAACATATTTCAATATATGAAGTAAGCAGAAAGACAAGGAAGACACTCCTGTCTCATAAATGCGTCTTTCTTAACAGCAGAATAAGGGCTTTTCATCCAGGCTGATTCAAGTAGTTCAAACTATTAAGGAATACTGTGGATGCCCAAGGCAAAACACCCCACATAATCTGCCTTTGCGTGCACATGCACCAAATGAGCACCACGCAGGTTTGCTAGCAAAGAGGGGGTGGGGAAGGGGCAAGATTTACATTTTCTATGTAAATGGTGAGAAGGAATGAGAATCAAAGATACTGAGCTCAGTATGAATTCTCGCATACAGAACAGCTGTGTTAAGCCAGAGCTGGAAAACAACAAGAAGTATTTCTGCTACAAGAGTTTCTTCCAAAGGTTCAAAACCCTAGTCTCACTGAACAACCTGGGCCAAGGAGACTGCTGCTGACAACCTTAGCAGAGGAGCTGAGGCTGGAACTAACCAAGATGCTGGAAAGCCTAACAAATGGAGAGCAGAGGAAAAGTTCAAGGAAAGAGAAGTGACTTCTACTAGGAATGTATACATCTGGAGCAGACAAGTTTTCTTTGTGATAGATGTTATGAAAGGCATCTGCAAGAAATTTGGAATTTTTCTTTTCAAGGCCCATCTGCCTCTTCTGAAAAAAAGAGAACCTTGAGGTCTGCAGAACAACAATATCCAAGTTAATGATCACTCAGATATTTTTAAAAATCAGGTAATTAAACATACCATTATATTAAGATCTCCTACACTGAGAGGGTTTTTCTGGAAAACCAACATCACTGGGTGGTCTGACAGGAAAAAGTGACATCAGAAACTATGCCAAAACCATATAAAGGGTCTTGATCTGAAAGTAAAGAACATGAACCCTAGTGAAGTGGCACAGCCTCACCCCAAAGATTCCACTTCACTTCCCATTTTTGCCTACTGATTTATTGCTATACGAGACAAATGAATAGGTAGGTGTATGAAGGTATGTGCAGTGCAGACAACAGTCAGGAGAGGTTTTTTTTTCCTCCCAAAGAGAACTGTTCCAACAAGTTAACAGAACAATTACGAAAAAGGCAGCTGAAAGTTCATCGTGAGCAGTCAGCAGCCTAGTGCGCTTTTCAGTTGATGACCTCGCATTCTTCCTCTTAATCTTCCTGAGACTTTGGGGTTTTAAAACTTGTTGCATGCTTATGTTCAAAACAAAGTGGCAGCGGGATTCGTTTTTTTCTTTTGAAAGAGCAGATTTCCATTTTTCATATATAATAAAGCAGCTCGCTTTTTCCCTTCGTGATATAACAGAGGCCATAGCATAAAAATCTTCACCTTCAGTTTTTTGTAGTCATTTCCACGGACCTAACTCACAAAAATACTGTAAATATGCCTCAGAGAATGTAATACACAGCCTGTGTACTGCATCATGACACCTTAGAAACACCTTAACAATGGAAGGACTAAGAAATCTGGAGGCAGCTACAGCAGCTTTCCTGCCAGTGGCTGGGAAACACAGAGTGCAACTTTTAGATCTAATGGACTGTAAACACATACACAAGAAAATAACCTCTGTTGAAATCTGCAGAGATAAAGCCATCCTAATATCACTACCTGCTTAAGCCTTATTTTGGAACATTTTCACAAGCTGTAACCACGCTGTGGGGAAATGTGAAGAAAACACTTGCCCACAATCAGCTTTCTGCCGTGCAGCAATAGAGTAATGGACTTTTCACTCTGGAAAGGTCTACAAAGTAGGTATTCACCTATATCACACATGAAAACTGGCAACCTGCATAGAGATAATATTGCCCTCTGTCTAAGGAACCAGCAGTGCTACTGTTACAGAAATTCAGAATCTGTTAAATAAGATTAAAAAATACTGATACGCTAGATGTTAAAATTTAATCCAAAAAGAGTTTCTTTAGAACTGACGGGAGAAAAAAACCTCACACTTTTTTTTTTTTTGGGGGGTAAATATTTCAGGAAAAAATGACTCAGTTTTGTCAGATTGACAGTGTTTCTGGAGATTAGTTAAAGGAAATAAATACAATTTAGGAAAAACTCTGAATTACAATCCTGACTAATTCTAATAGTTTAACTTAAATTAACAGTAATTTCACACATAAAATAGGATCTTAACCAAAGAAGATGGTAAATTGTAAGTAGTCTTTTTACAAAAAACACGAGGATTAAAGAAACGTGAAATGTAACATTATGTAACGACTAGGTTTTGATGCATACAGCACAAGACACTTCAAATTATTTCTGGAGGATTATTTTCTCGACTATTGAAATAACCTCAATCCAGCAAAAAAGATGCTCAGTTTCTTCAGGGCAAATAAAAATATAATGCCTTGAAGACTGTAATTTTTACTACTCAGTCGTGATATTATCCAGTTGAACTAATCAATCTGGGCAGTCACACCCTTGAAACTCATTCCAGTCATATTGCGTACAAGAAATGAGTTAATGGGCTTATTTGAAATTTAGAAAGTAGTTCATCTTACACAATGCCTCATCCCATTAGAAATGGTATAGATATTCTTAATATGTGGCACGTACCAAAGATGACCTACTCCAGGTTGGCCGCCGTCGGATAGGGGGAGGAGAATTTGATTGTCTGTGGAGGAAAAAGAGAAATTATAGAATCTACAACATCTCAAGTCTGAGTCAAGAACGAATGGGAAAAACAAGACGTGAAGAATCTGTGCGTATTGTTCATTACTGAGATCTTCAGATATATGAAAAAATGAAATGAATTCAGGTTCTCCTTTAAATACAGGAAGTATTCCCATTCCAAACTATACATGCCTTTTGTTCATTATCCTATCTTGCTTACTTGGAAACACAAGAAAGAAAAATTCTGGTTTAAAATGAATTAAACAAATCTCCTAAGTAAAAAAACTGAACATGGCACACAGGTACAGTCTCAGGTGACTTAATGTGAACATTAAAAGAAGGACAATTTTATGAAATTGATAGCAATCACTCCAAAGCAATGCACACAGATCAGGAAAAAAGGGAAAAAACCAACTGGTTAGACAATACTAGGAGAGCCACATACAGTGTTAGAGTAGCCAGGTGCAGTGGAAGGAATGAGCAGTGTAGGAGGAAAAAAAAATACGAGGAAGGGAAAGAAACAAGTTGAAGGAGGTAGAAATATAGTGCTTACGTGAAGAGAGGAAAGGTGGAATTTGTCCTCTTACAGTTTCTGATCTGGTGAATGATGTTATGTGCAATTAGAGGAAAGGCACACAGGAAAACAAACAACTATCATTTTAACACAAGAGGGCAGGAAAATTATTTGGCTAGAAAACACACACTGGCATATGCTGTCGTCAATATCTGTGGCTCTAGCACACAAGCTTATACCACACGAGACTGTGGTAAGGAGAGCAGTTCTAATGACAAAAATACATTTAAACTTGTTATTTTACTCTTTGACTTCATGACATTCCCTACCTTTATTAGACAAAATATTTGCAAGTTTCCAGTGAAACTGCTCTATACAGCCCATTCATGGGACCCACATACTTATGGTTCAGTGTTTAGGGAGAAACATGATCAAAAGCTATTGCTTCTGCAGTCTGGATTATGATTGGTAACAGAAAGTCCTCTCTGTTGACCCCATCACACAGCTTCAAAGGGGAAATATCCCAAGGTGAGACACTATGGTATTTTGTTTTCTTTCTTGACTGTCACAGGGGAAACAATCAGGAGCTCCCTTTGAATTCAATCCCTCTGGAACCATTACAATTGAATTTAGTATTGGACTATTGAAATCCATTATATGATGCTAAGAGATGTCTTTTCAGGTCCTCCACACACCTCCCAAGAACTGTAAGCACCATGTAAAATCTAACCAACATCTCTTTGGTGTAAGTGAAAAGATCACTCAAAGCAGTTCACCTCACTGGACTCTCCTGTGCTCTAACTCACCATATGTTAATATAATGTGTGCACACATGAAAGACCTTCCAATCTTCCCCTCATCATTTTGGCTTTATTTTCCAACAGATGGCATTACCCAGTTGAACAGATGGGATGTCCAGCTCTAACTAGAGTTGTTGATAGAGATGAGACTTCTTCATGGTAAGTTTTGCAAGAATTTAATGTTCTCCAGTATACACACCCCGCACACCATGAAAATTTCTCAAAACTCTAACCTTTTGAAAGCCAAATTTATCTCAATCTGAAAATGTGTGCTGGTGTAAATGAAACATCTCAGCTAACAAACTGACTTTTGAATTAAAGCTAAAGCCTAATCAATTCCTCCTTCAGTTAGAAGGAATCCACCCGTGTGAAAGGACCAGCTCAAGGCCAGTTTCTAAGAAAGTGCTCAAACCGGAGCCTAAAGGAGACTTCAAGTTTAGATTTACAATCTCTGCTGTGTTGTGGCAGTACAGCTATGCAGATTAACGCACTCAGGTGTCCTCCTTCGTCCAGCACACGTAAGAGGCAGATAAATTATCCTGCCCAAACCAGAAGATGACAACCTGCACTTTACAGCGCCCTTAGCTGCTGGATGGGCAGCGCATTTGCTACTACAGCTCACATTTTGACACAATAACATATGTCACCTTTCACTTCAGTTTATACTAATACTCTGGGCTATCAACAGCAGACACCAAGGCCTTCAATTCAAGACTCTCTGTAGGATTTGGCCGTTTGGGGAGCATCAAAGCTTACAAGGCTCAGAATGAAATTTCACTCTCAACTGTCTGTTCTTGCTGTTGGTTAAAACAAAACAGGAAAAAAAAGGGAAAGGAGAAAAGAATAACTGACATACGTGACTAGGAAAAATCCCAAAACCAAACAAAACCAGACATGCCATAACTCACACCAATTCCAAAGCAAGGTGTCAGAAAAAAACTGTGAAGCAAGAGTACTCACTCTGTGCAGATTTTGTTCTGTTTGTAAAACTTGTGTCTTGATGCAAACAGACGTGAAATATATTTGGCATTTTCAAGATCATCCTTTAAAAATGAGAAAAAATAGGAAAAGAAATTATTTATTCTGTTATTCTTACCGAGAAGTGACAAAAGTGTTTTAAAAATCCATTTGCAGGAATGCTTGGTAAGGTCTACCGTGTACTGAATTTGGCTCCCAAGAACACATCTAGTGGTCTCAAGAGCATTCAAGGCACAGGATTACTGAAACCCAGTGGTGTGCATTTGCACACTGCCACTTCACTGCTAAGGTACAGCAGGGGGGAACAGCAACAAAAAAATGGCTCAAGCTCGCTGGTCCAGTTTCTATACTGGCCTTGGTTCAGGGAGATGTGGAGTGATTTTAAACAGCACACAACAGCACCGTGGCCTTCTAAGTTCCAGTGTGTCCACACACGGTAGCTCATGCCCAGTTTCTACTTATGCGGCTGTATTTATGCCATTCAAAAAGCACTTCAGTTTTTTGCAGACTTCCCAGCATAGTATATTTCAGGATGCTTGGAAGAAAATACAGAAATTAGTACCTAAATGAAGTTGATTTCACTTTCTGCATAAAGTACAACATGAACTGTGAGGGGGGTGGTGTTATGCAAGTGAGCCTCTTTGGGAAAGTGGAATTTTAAAGGTTTATTTTTACATAAGTAGCTTTCTTGATGACACTGGTCAGATCTTTTTCTTACTGTGTGAAAGAATACATTCTCTTCTTTGTTGATCAACTCTAGAACAATTGAAGACTTGTTATGAGCGATATTCCCAATGTCATTCCACCTGCAGAGTAAAAAAATGCATTAGAGTTTGCCAACACATACATTCAGACATTTCACAAACACAGTGAGAATCCCTTAGTCAACATCAGCCTCATTTTATGGGAAAGCTTTTCAGTAGCTTTTTGGTGAAGAAGTATGGTCAAGAAAATAAGGAAGCCATGTTCTGATTAAAAGTGAAAGGATATTCATCTCTTAACCCAAAGCAGGAGAGTTAAAAGCTCTCTTTAAAAACACGAATTTGAAGACTCACAATAGAAGACACACTGAAAACACATTAACGATAAACATTTTACTGAACTGTGGCATTTTGGAACTGATTGATTTTAGCCACATGCAATAGAATTATTTTAAGTGCCATTCCTCCCCAAATGCTGTTTCCACCTTTCATTCAGTGCCAATTCTTGCTAAAGAAGGTTAACTAGACAACATGGTTATGCAGGCTATGCATACCATGTTAATACTCTGGCTTTATGTTTGCAATCTTTTTTTGTTCCCAAGTACTTGTCAGGTTGCCCAAGATCTGAGTTATAATCTTCCTACAAATAGCTGACAGACATTTGTGTACATCGCATGCAATCCATGGGGATGGAAAGGACTTGTTTGTTCTGTTTGCAGTATGCATTCCTCTTCATGTCATGGCAGGATGCTTGCAGTGCATATTTCCAAAGAGTAAGAATCTCAGCACCAACTCTCATTTCTACATGTAAAGAAACTTCTTGCTGTTGTCACCCGGCCCAATTAAAGGATTATCTGGTTTCTTCTCAAAATTACATATGCAAAACATCAGCTATGTGGAAAAGGGAGCACTAACATTTTTTAAGCTGACTAATGAAAGCCCTTTTAAGGTAACCCTCCCCCAAAATTCCACCTTAAGTCTGATATAAGCCATAGCTACTGACCGAAAATCAGTCCACCTCAAAAAACACAACTCTCGGGCTGCACAAAATTCCTACTCTAATCACAGGGACTAGTAAAAATCCACTTCAAGTAAACAGCAGCAGTAATAAAAATACCCACTAGAAGAGTAGCAAAGAAGAGCTAAACTGTCCTCCCTGGAATCATGGAGCTTTCTAGCAACATTTTCATACAGAACAAATGCACAAAAGAAAGTTAATGCATAAGTAATTCTTATTAACCAAATAAACTGTAGAAGAAACAACAGAGGGACACAGCCGAGATTTTCAAAATCACAGAATGAGAAAGTTCAGCTTTTTTAGTGGGGCACCTAAATGTGGCAACCATATTTTCAGAAGTGTTGAGCACTCAGGCTGCCAGCCGTGAGGTTTACCAGATTTGCATTCAGAAGCATCAAAGAAGAAGACAGAAAGACAAGAAAAGAAAAGGGATCAAAGCCTTGTAAACTAGAACAAGATACATGACAGGCTACTACAACTTTCTTGCCATCCAACCCATTCACAGACATTAGAAATTATTCTTTATCTAGTCTCTTTGGGCCAAGAGACCAATCCTGAAAACACTAAGGTTACTACTCCTTAGTTAGAGGATTGGCACTATTACAGTCACATATGTAAGTAAGGAAAAAATCCCATACATAAAGCTCTGGAAAGAAACTTGCTTTAAAAACAAAAGACCCTCGTTTTTACCTATAAATCACAGTCGTCCTTCCAATTCTGTTTTTTATGAAGATGCCCATGAAGAAAATACCAAGGTGTATGTCATTTCCATGGTTATCCTGCAGAAAATGGATAATAAATTTAATTTAATGAAGAAACTGGTCAATAAGTTCATAGGAATGCATGCTGAAGTACCAAAGAGAAGCCTTTCAGTGTGGATGCAGGACTAACCCTTATTTTGCTGCTTGACTGGACTCTGATTTTCATTATTTCACAGCAGTTAGCACTAAAGTGAATTCATTGTGCTGGTTAGTGAGAACAGAAGAAGGCTAAACAAGCTCAAAGTTCTCCTCTCTCAAACACCACGCAGACCACAAACTGGCATTTATTGTATAACGCCCCACACATGCCCTCTCTTTGTGAGTACAGCTATCTAGAGCCCGTAGGAATACCAAAAGCAATAGCTCTCTTTCACAGTCATGGTATTTCTCCAGACATCTGTTAAAACATGTAGAGATTTCGGAACACCACACCTGGAGATGGAATCCCTCTCCAAAGCTCTACCCTTCACACTTCCTCCTTTAAGTACTCTGCATAGAAATTTACAGCATGTCACCACAAAAAATACTTCCATCTCTATGCAGATACATCCTTCATTGATTTTCAGTTGTTGGGTTAAATATTCTACTGCACACACCACATAAAAACAATGCAAAAACAGTGGACTCCAAGAAGTTCTATTGTTTTTGCACCCACCCATGTCTCCTTGTAGGCTCCTGTTTGAAAACCACATTTTGCAATCAGTTTTCATAAGAAAAACCTTTTCCTTTTTTTGGCTACAAAAGCTTAATACTGTTGACAAAGAGGTTTTTCTACATTTATCAACAAGCAAGAACAGTTCCCCCTCAGCTGCATATATAGTAATTGATTCACACTTTAAAGTGGTAAATAGAAATCACACTAACACCATGAGTGTGGTTAGAAAGAATGGCTAGAAGAAAGGATATGAGAGAAGTTAATGCACTATGCCTGCACACGCTATAGATACCATCAGGTGCTCCTGCATTTTAATAGACCAGATCAGAGCTGTCTCCTGGCCTTGCCGTGCTTGATCCTCAGAAGGCAACGATGGAGTATCTGCACCTGTTTAACTACTGAGTGCTAGGCCTTCTGCAAACAAACCATGGATGGCAATTCATCCACAATCCAGCAGAGAGTCAGCAGTTCAGTCTGATTAGAGGACAACACATTCTTCTGCCTTGTGCCAGGGGAAGTTTTACAAAGCAAAAAGATTGGGAATGTGTGGGGGAAAACGTATGTACTTGTATACACACAAATACATATATCTACATGTGTGAATGTACACACACAAATATCTATATGGAAAGAAAGACATGTATTTCTAATAACATTTTCTACCAGGAAAAAAAGGGAAATCTTTCATTTTCCCCTTTGAATGCAGTTCTGTTTGCCTCCAAGGCCAGCATGCTCTTCCTTGATACAAGGCTAACACCTTCCTGCCATTTTGCAGAGCAGCCAATCCACTGTTCATACTGACCTTACTGACACACCCAGTAATATCTAATGACACTTCCAACACAGAAATCTTTGGCGGTAGTATGCAGCATTATTCCAAGTTAATTTGAGGAAAGTTTTCATTTCATCCATTGGCAATGAACATTCCAGAAGTTTGTTTGGTGGGTTGGAAGTTTTTTGCCATTCAGCTCCTTCCCTCCAGGCCAGTTCTGAGACTGGCACCAAAGGATCAATTTTGACTTCAGTAGGAAGCCTGTTTTGTTTGGTAGGAGGCTGTGTTTGTTTTTAAATTCCAAGTTATCTTTAAATAGCAGGAAAATCACTCACAGAACCCACTTACAGTGGCTGGGCAAGTTAGTAAAGGGAAATGGGCCATGTTGGAAACAGCAGTTTTTGGTTTCTCAGCACAACTCTATCATGGCAGCATGTGCCCCATAAGGCCACACATCCAGACAATCCATGGCAGAATGGGACCTCCAGTGAAGAGAAGATGACCGCAAAAGCAAAATAATCCCTGAAATTCCCCCTTATTAAAAATGGGTGGGGAGGACCTGTGTGCACATATAAGAAATTAAGGAAAAGTGAAATTAGTGCTTGGTAAGTAGCAACTTAGAAAGACATGGAAAGGTCTCATTTTCCTTTCCTGTTAAAGATGACCAGAGCTGAGATTCATTTGCCCTGGCCACTCTCTCATAGACAGCACGTGAAAGAAAAGCAAGCAGCAGCTCTGATTCCCGAGAGAGCAGTGGTATTACCAGAGCAACCTCTTCTGTGACAAAGATTTTCACGGAGGAGAAGTAGCACTACAGGCCTACCAAAGCCTCATGCTGCAATGTCCATTCAAATTACCAGCAGGCATTTCACCCTCTGGAGCAGCTAAACAAGTCCTGTCTCTTTTGGACAAACACGACGTGCACGCAGTCCAAAGGATGCTGCAGAGTTCTGCATCGTTTGGCTCAGAGGTTCCATTATAATATACACTAACATACCTTCACAGGGAAAATTTCCTGTCCAAACCCATCCAGACGTTCCACTTCATTGATGTACATCAGCTCAGCCTCTGCTGCTGTAATGCCACTGTAATTAGATTAACAAAAGGCAGCAAATAGTTCAATATTACACACACACACACAAATACTAGCAAAAAAAATGGGAGTTTCACAAAGCACTTGAGAAGACACTTTGGAGACGCTGCCTAGAAATGCACAACACAAAACTAACTTTCAACATTAGGATCATAATCAGCAAGAGGGGAAATTTTACTAAACGTCACTAAGGTAAGGTACAAAGCACAGTTCAAATTACAGGAGGAACAAACTGAACTGATCACATTACTCGACTCCTTCAGCACATATCAAATCTTATCCAGGCTTTATTAAACCATCAGGTTGTGGATAGTTTTGGATGGACCACTTGAACCATAGGGGTGCTAATCTGCCCGAATATTATACAAGGCCACTGGAGTTTCTTAAAAAGACTTAAAAGCAAACACCTACATTTTCAAGTTGGCTGTTCAAAAACACAGGCATTAAATCCAAAAGTTGAACAGATTCTTTTTCATAAGAGAGAACAAACCAGCTGAAAACTTTTACACACGTGTCTACACACGCTCCCGTCACAGCTCAGGAATTCAAACAGATTTCAATTCTCAAAAGCAGGTCAGAATAGATTGCAGGTTGCTCCAAAAGAAGGCCACTATTAATTTTTCTCCTCTTTGCTTCTCCTTACAACAGCTTATAAACAGAAATATAAGAACCAGACAAATACCTGGGAGAAGGGAGGTGGAATACGATCTACCTGCTGAAGTGAGGGGAAGTATTTGCCCTTTGTGTTGCAGAAATAGCACTATAGAGCACAGCAGGTGGGAAATCTTTCCTTTCAAGTCTGTGAGTTAACCCAGATCACACAAGCAGCCCATGGTAGGGAGAGAACAGAACCAGGCCTGTTCATGGCCGGCTTGGAAGCTATTCCTTTGGTTGCATCAAAGGCCCAGGCTTGCATTGAAACTCAAAACTGAGAATGGCCTTAGACTCAGAGACTGGTATTTGTCCTTTTACAACCACTTTCTCTCGTGTAATGGGGAATGCAGCATCCTTCACATAATATTCCTATTGCATACGACATGTAGGGACTGCCATTTTTCCCATAACAGCACTCTAGAGGTTTGAACACTTCCACCACTGAAACACCTGGACAACATGAAAGAAGCGGGCTCACAAAGAAGGTTTTTTCACTGAAGCACTAATGCACACACTCCTAGCTCATTAACTAGTAACACTATACTGTGTCTTCTCCATGAGACTTAAAACCCAATTCCTGTTATTTTCATTTCCATTACACTGAGAGCATTTGTATCCCCCTCCTCTTGAAAAGAGGCCCTCGGATTGCCACCGATCAAGTCACAGGGTCTTTCGCCATCAGCAATTAAATGAAATCAAAAAGAGAAAGGAGTCTACTGCATAGCACAAGTAGGTTTAATGAGCATGTGTAACACTAAGGGTGTAAATGCTCGTTTATTTAGGATTAAGTTCCTCAGCCAGTTTGTGTTTACAAAAGGCAGATAATCTTTTGTGATAGACTAATTAAAAATCCAGTGACACAAACCATAATAGTAACATGAAGATAAGCTAGTTAAACACTGCCAGGAATGCATGGGGAGGCAGGGAAGTACTAGAACAATGATAAAATTTTTTTTAAAAAATAGTACGAACTTTATCATGTCAAACTCACCTGTGAGTTCGATGCTCCTGAGCAACCTTTTGAGTCAGCTCCTCCAGGACAGCTTCATCCTGGGTCCAATCCTGTAAGAACATGAAGTAGCATCAAAAACTAGTCAACCGAAGGCAGAGAGGATAAAATGGCAGGCAGAAATTATGAGAACGGATGTTTCAAGACTTTACTGTTCACGCTCTTCTAGGTAGTTACCACAAGAGAACCCATCATTGACCACATTGAAAATTCAGAGCATGAGATGCTGAAAATGTGAGAGAAGAACACAAAACTCCGATTTTTTTTTTTTAAACTTTTTTTGGGACGGTAAAGCAATAGTGTTAAAAATAAGGGTAAAGTCCTTATTATTCCAAAACAGAGAACAGAGTATAGGGCACAGATAAAGGACTTTTTCCTGGACAGGTACTGAACAAATCTCTAAAAACTTGGAAATCTACAAATTATTATATATCTTTTAAAAACAGTCCAAAATAATACACAGACCATGGAAAATGAATTCACGTGTATTTTTTGTCCTGCAACATACAGGTACTCCCTTCCTCGTGTTAAAGGGATTGAAAGTTTTGCTACCTCTGCAAATATGCATTAAAACCTACTTTATGCTTGCAACACATTCCTGAGCAGAAATTTTTGTACTCTGCAAATTTAATAATGTGCAGTAGAAACAATTCTGAAATAATTGGGAGCCAGTTAATAAAGGAAGTCTACTCAAAAATTCAAGGCCAAAAAGAGGAAGCTGAAAAACTTTCTTGCAAAACCTCAAAGTTCTTACTTTTATTTAAGAAAGCCTTAAGGCTGCATGTAATGTACTTAAATACACCGCTTCTTGCTCAATGGGGCCCTCCCCTCTGATATTTGCTTCTGCCACAAAAAAATGTGAAAGTGGTAGCGTGCTAATGAAAAATGGCATGGTACATGCCTATGCACAGCCACACACCTGTGGGGTGTACTGTGTACATAACTTTGTTCTTTTCACTGCTGAAGAAATGCCATTTGACACACATTGCAGCCTCACAAGATCAAACAGCACAAACGCAGCTGCCCCTCCCTCACCCACAAGCTCACTTCGCTAATGAATTTATAGCAGCTTTCTCGGTGGAGGGTTTTTCTATGCCCCAAATTCACTCAAATCCTTCAGCTTGCTTAGGGACTAGTTTGTATCTGAAGCACTTAGCCACTGTTACTGAACTTGTAGTGAAATATTTACTATTATGTTATCCATCCTCCCCAGGAGAGCAAAGAGAAGTAGTTAAAGAAATGTCTAGAGAAACAGTTGATTTAAGAGTAGGCTTCCGAAGGTGTAGGAAGCAGACACTCTGCTGATCTTCTTAAATTTAGCAACAGTAGCATGGATGAAAGGCAAGATACCACAAAGTGATGCTAAACATGCAAAACAGAAGAGAGCTGACCACACCACCATGGAGGCAGCTGACACAAAACCAGAGGTTCGAAGAGATGGGCCCAAAGAGTAAATTGCTGAACCGCAGAGAAATTAACCACCTGAAAGCTCATCTAGAGACCTAAAACCTCCCCTAATTTTTTTTTCTGAATAGTAATATAGTACCAGTGTATCCCTGGCAGTGTTCAAGGCCACGTTGGATGGGGCATTGAGCAACCTGGTCTAGTGGGAAGTGTCCCTCCCCACGGCAGGGGTGTTGAAACTAGATGATCCTTAAGGTCCCTTCCAACCCAAACCACTCCGATTAATTCTTTTTGTATAGGAAGAACTTTGCAGAAGTTCATTTACAAAGTGACACCCTGACAACAACACTTTTCTCCATATATATTTTCAGCCATCTTCTTTCCCATTTAGGCTATCATACGTGACTTCATAAGCCATCAACTACACACAAGATCATCAATTACTTATTAATAGGTAAGATGGCTTTCCAAAGAAATTCTGCTCCACTGGAGAGGATAACAAGTTTATTAGTGAAAGGTAAATACTGAAGCCACATTCTACATGTATATTCCATGCAAAGAATATTCAGATCTCTGTGCATTCTCTTCCTTCTGATTTTTTTCAGGTCATTTTAAACTGTCTAGTGGCTCAAAATTGCACTTTCACTTCAAGACATCATAGAGATGTCACCTTTTTGGACTTAAGAACGAGCTGTCCACTGCAGTTCCTGTACAAAATGCATGGGTAAGTGGCATGAAATGCTTCTCAAGCCTTCAAATTACAGTGAAATGAATCATTCTCCCTCTACCGCTCCACTAATTGCAGAGGGAAACCAGATGCCTTAACTTCCAGGCAGCTACACTCAGGGCATGGGAACCCCACCCTGCTTCCAAATATTTTTTCCAGTTAGAAATAATTCCATGATCTTTTATATTTATGAAGCTTACACTAAATACTCATGCTGATGGACTTGTTCATCTAAGACAAAGCCAGCCTTAGCTTCAGCAGGCATTTGTTTTGGTTTTCTTCTTCTCTAATTCATCCTCCCAGAGAAGCTCAGTGTCATAGACTGCAAGGGCTTGGCATTTGTCACCAAATTTCCAACATCATTAGTGATCTAAACTCCTTCCTAAGCATTCAAGCTATTTGCTAGTTTCCAAACGTAAACCAAATTTACAGCACAGTCCCTGGAGAATGTTTTGAGAAGACTTGATTCAGGCTTCACTTCAGTACAACAGTCAGCTGATGTAAACCACATTCTCTTCAGAAACGGCTGCATGGTTTGTCCTGTGACAAAACATTTACTACAGCAGCAGCACTTATATCCCCCTTGATATGCCATGTTGCCAATATCACAGTGCTGCTAATATATACCTGTAAAAATAGCTTTTTGATTCAAAGACATAAGTTTCTTTTGTTGGCACCTATTCCTAGTGGAGGCTCAACAGGAACTGAAAATGGGCTGACATTCCATAGCATAGAATCATTCAGCTGCAATCAAGTTTTGGGGAGCAAATTTTGCTTCCACTAGTCCAGCGCTGGTGCTTTTACTCTGTTATCAACAAAGCCATCTCTGAGTCATGGAGAAATTATTCACAAAAGACCACAAAAGAGAGGGGTAAAGAACTCACCATAGGAAACAAGACATATTCTCGGAGGAAGTCATGAGATTCAAACTGATTATAGTCTCCAAAATCCGCTGGAAAAAAACAACACAATTACTCATTTTGGCACTTTCCACACATGTTAAGACCACATTCAACCTTTGCACAGATGCTTAATTTCAAGTGGGCGAGTTCTCTCTGAAGCCACAGCCCAGCACAAAGATTTTTGCTTGTACTTTAACTTTTAACATAGAGGTCTGAAAATAATAGCGTTATTACCAGAGATCAAGTAACAGCCAACAAGTAATTTCTTTCTTTTGATCCCTAATGTAATGACCATTTGCAATGCTTAACCATCAGGAGTGCAAGAGTTTGTTTTTCTGTAGCCTTCTTGAACTCATGTCCCCATTAAAAAAATGCTGGGATTGCTCAGCCTCTTTAAAAATCGTGCACACTTTTGCTTCTTCAACATTTCCAACCCTGACCAGGCAAAAATAAAGAAAAGTTAACCTACCTCTGCTACAATTCTACACAGATGGACAAAAGATCAATTTTACAGCCTGTAAAGGTTAAAATCCAGTAGTCAATTTTATTAAAAATCGTCAGCAACGAACATGGGGAAGGTTTATCCTTCTGCAGCCAGTGGAACAGCACAAGGCACTGTGTTGGTTTAACTGACTGGTCCACACCTTTCTACTCACTTTTCTGCTTCTTTCTCCAAAAGATACTCATCTCCATGCTCACATTCACTCATATGTCAGGCTGAGGATTCATGTCTAAATGTCCTTGAGACCATGGAGTTTTGGAAATGCTTCCTAAAGGCTATATTACATTAAAAAACTCCAAACAATGCCTATATTTAGCTATCTGTTAAATACACAACAGCTTATATCAAAAGAGTATCTTGCCAGAAGGTTTTTATTTTATATTAATTGAACAGGATCAAACACCATCTACAAGATTCTCATATTATAGGAGTTGGAAATCCCCACCATAAATCATTTTATCTAAACATTCTCCCAAAGCTTCTAGATAATTTCACATATTGCAGGATGCCAAAAATGCAGTTTAATTTTGTTTCTACCTCAGAGTTATGTTTTAACATAAACAGAAAGAAATCAAAATGGGTATGAAACAGTCTGCAAGTTTAAAAGAAATAAGTATTTCAAATACCTTCAGTTGCATCACATGCAAAGGACAAAGGAAGTGATACAACGGCAGGAATAGTAGGATTGACTCACTCTCAAAATTAGGAAAGCTCCAAACACAGTGAAACATATTCAGTATCTATTCAGACCTAACTTACGCACTGGAAAATCTTCACTTACCTAAATTAAAAGATTAATTATGGAATGTTCTACATATATTTTCCTTTATTAGGCAAACATTTCAAGATTTGACAAGAAGCATTTTTCCTTTGATTTTTAACAATAAGATACAAAACCAGCATTTCTACTGCTCTAAAAAAAGACCATATTAGCATTTCTCTGCATTGAACTTTTAATTGTCACGAATCAGATCCTCATGTTTACTATTTATGTATATACTTCCCCCTTCCCACTCATCAGAGAGCATGCAGAGAACATCATTGCTGAAACTCTGCGTCAAGTTCTCAAAATCAGTTGTGGATAGACTGAAACATACTTTATCCAAATACAGGGCTTCTTCCTCTGCACATAATGTGATCTCACTTTTATTGATGTCCTTAGGAGGCTCAGAATAAAAATCATGTTGTAAGAAGTAGTTTATCATTAACTTATAACTCACATAACAATTACGGTCATGTGTTCTTTCATACTTCATATAGCACTATACAGCAAAATGAGTTTTTAATTAAAGGCAAAATTAAAGCTGCTGCCATGCTCTTTGATGTAATTTGCATTTCAAACCAGAGAACGTGAAGCAAATTCATTACTGTCAAGTACTCCATGGTCAGGGCTGGAAGAACTGGAGTTTTGCTGAGCTTCGTTTGCATGAATTTTAGAAATAGGAAAGTTGAGCACTGTGATGTGGTCCCTCATTCCCTGCCTGAGGCTGAGAGAGTTTCATCCACGGCAGTACACCCATGCACTTTGGAATCAATTGGAAACCCAGCTGCTGCGCGCAGGAGTCATACAAGGCCTCAGTGCCCAGTCAAGATGGAGCACAAACTGAAAGAGACAGTCCTGGACAAAGGCTATAGGGTCATGTCATCCTACCTTGCACTGCCAGACCAGCCAGCCGAATTCCCTGCTCAAATGAGGATATTAACCGCCCATCAAGAACATCCTTTTTCACCTGTAGGTAATACTGATACCTAAAAAAAAAAAAAGGCACAAATTATAATATCTATAGGCTTGCACGTTTCCCACAGGAAAAAAGATTGCGGAAAGGAAGCTAAAAATCACCCCAAGCAGGTCAGGCTGTTGAACAGCAGGTCTGTACCCGGCTTCAGAAGTTCCACATTACCACGAATCAGTACGATCCCTACCTGTGCAGTGCTTCCAGATGGATGAAAGAGAAAATGAAAAGTTTTAGTTTGTTTTCCCTAGACCACACAGAAGAGGAACATCTGCTAAGATTACCTCTTTTATAAGTTTTATAGAGGTTACTGAAGACCATGCAATCCCCAATGCAAAAAGGGGCTGTTCCACATTGCTTCTACTGTTTTGGCTCCAATATCACTATTTTGATTGAAGAAACAGAATTTTAGCAATACACTTTGATCTGCTGATTTAACTTACACTATGGCCCATATAAAAGGTTTATTAATTGGCATTTTTCATGTGTATGGATGACTAAGACACACAAACCAAGCAAACACAGCTTCTAACATGGTCCATGTGTGCACTCAGCCTCGTGCTTCCAACCCCTAGGTCACCGAGGTGACCCAAATTAAGAACCTCAAAACACAAAAAATGGGCTTTTTCAGGCTGTGAGCAGACACACCAGCCTGGAGGAAGCTGAAACAGGTTCAGAGGTTACTGCACTCTTCAGCTGCATGCCTGCTCACCCCCTAAAACAGAGGGCATCCACTTTAAATGCCATGGATTTAAGAAATAATTGCTTGAGATAAACTGGGATAGAAAGAAATGGTACACAAGCAAGCCAGCCAGTCCCAGAGACTGCAATCTCTGCAAGGCAGACAGCAAACAGCAAAGTCTGTGGGCAGTAAACTCTTAACTGGGCTCAGCTACAACCAGCACACCACATCTGACCTTACCTCTGAACCTCTTGGCAAAGAAACTGTTCTGGCCTTGTTTTAGAGTGTGTCACCTTCCCAGCCCCAGCAGACGGGAGAACCACTGCAACATCACCCACAGAACAGGATCTGCTCTGCCTTAACTATGCTTGCAAATGCTACCGTTTGTGTTGAGGTGTAAGAAAAATATAATCTCATTTAAAATGCTCAGATTTGGCTTTCACACAGCCTAATGAAGATTAAAACTTGAAGGGATTTTGAAATTTGATTGAGAGAGGCAAGCTAAAAAGCATACGGCTTCTCAGCTTGAGCCCTGTGCCTCAGCCTTGGGTTTTACACTTGCTCGGTCCAAGAGACAATTCAGCTTCTTTCCACTCCTTTGCAGTGACCAGCTCCTACCTCTGAAAACATGCATCCTTTCATAAAACTTGACATAAGCTGCTTTATCAACTATGCAGGTGAGCAAGTGTTTGATGAATTTGGTCTTCAAGACTTGTAATCCCAAAAGCAGCTATTTGGGTCCATGCTACATATACACACACGCGAGTTACGTATTCTAGTCTAACAAGGAGAGTAAAACCCACATCTGCCATAAAAATAAAGCTATTGTTAAAACAAACACAGAGTTTAGAGGCTACATGAAACTCAAACCAATGTAAAATCTTATAGTGACATCCTAGCTGCATAGAAGTCGAGAATGTCACCAGCTGTAGGGGAGCCATGATTTCAACCAGTGTCCACACAACTACAGACAAATCACAGAAAAAATTACTCAGGTAAGCATCACCAAAGCATCACAGCGCCAATGCAGTTACTGTAGTATCAAATATTATGACCTAGACTTTCAAAAGAAACATTGCTCTGGGGTTTGAGTTGCCATTTGACTTGCCATCAGAATGAGGTGTAAGCAAGGAAGGAAACATTGCTTAGTGCCTGCCTTGGACAATGTGGAATTCGCAAGAGCTGTCTTCACAATTTCCTCCCAACACTGTCTTTGACCAGTAGCTGCCAAAATTAAAAAAAAAAAAGTCAGACCCCAGACAGATGTTAGAAAAGTTTAGGCAAATAAGGAGCACACACACGTGCACACACACACTTAAACACAGTTACACACCCACACACACAGTTACACACTCACAAAGACAGCAGACAGCACCCATAATCTGAGAAAAATGCCTGTTTACAGGTGTTTCACTTAGTCAGGACAGGAAGAGGTCACATTTAAAAATATTAATAAGAATATTCTACACATTATGGAATTGCAGAATGGATTGGGTTGGAAGGGACATTAAAGATCATCTAGTGAGTTTAGGATTTATTATCTATTGTAGATTGACATGCAGTACGAGTTTAAGGGATGTATCTAATTAACTCTGACATTAACTAGTGCATCTGTCAGGGAAAAAAATCTCACGGAGAAAGTTGTCACTTTTCACAGGCAAATGCACTGAAATGCAATCACCCACTGTAGCTCTGGCACCTGTTTCAGTGGAAGTGCCAAGATAATCTGAAGAAGACCGAGGCAGAAACCTGTGGTTGGTACCTGCTTCCTTTTTAGCCCTGTACTGACAGTGACAAGTGACACCTACCTAAAGAGTCCCCTGACATCTCTGTTCGTGGTGTCCAAACAAAGCATGAACTGGGACATCTCTCCCCAGGCATGGACTGGGGTGGCTAATTCCACTGTCAAGGCAGAGGAGGAGGATACCCTGGAGGAAGCTCCACTAGAAGGCTCTAATAACTCCACCAGCCACAGATTCATGGCTTAGCCATGCTGCAAAACTGTGGTCAGGCTCCCTGCCCAGCCAACAGAGAGGAGCAACTGGCCCACATTCTGTCAGGGATTTGAGGCTCCTCCATCTGAAATTAAATTAAATGCTGTTATTATACCACCATGCAAACTGAGACTGCTTTTTGTTCACTTGATTGCAAAAGTAGATCTATAATTTGAGGGAAATCAAACATTAAAAAAATGTTTCAGCTACAGATCCACTGAGGAAAGCTGTTCCAGGAGAGCAGATAAAAACATGCATTTCATAAGCCTTCTATTAGGTGGTTTAGTTGGGAAAGCATATGGAAAGTGAACAAAAGAGAAGTTTGCAATCTGCGCCCCCAAAAATAAAAGACAAAAAATTCGAAATTAGGATTTACGAAGCTTTAATCACAAAGCCATTCTGCATACCGGAGGAGAGCAAGGCAGAAAAGACACCACCACAGCCGAGTCAGCCTAGAGCTGAAATCTCTCACCTTCATTGCTCACTTTGGTTTAAAGATTATTAGCAGAGCCATTGTGTATTCAATATAATAAAGGCTACCGCAGTTTGCCAGCCTGTAGCTAATTCCAAGGGGAATGGGAGTGGACAACAAGTCTGAACAAAGCCATCATTATAAGGATATCATTTCCCACAACTCTATTTAGCCAACACACAAAACATTAAAAGTATATTTGCATGTATTGCATCAAAAAGCACATTTTTATAGAGTAAAGAAGCTGCAACTGGATGACTATGAGACAACATCTCAGCTCCAGAATAAACATCATAGTTTGGCAATCCATACTATGAAAGGAAAAAAACTCCACCAAAACCCAGTGGTATTAGCAAGAAGGAGATAAGGGTACTGTTTTAAAATTTAATTGCAACACCCAGATTCAGACTCTGCTACAGCTGCATAAATGTAGGGAAACTCCATTTGCTCAAACAATGCTGCACGGACCCCCCCACAAGACCAGGGTTCACGTTTGTTCTCCTGTCACTTCAAAAAAGAACGTGGGTGTTTGTATAATGTCACTGAATTCTTTGCACCCTTCCATCACCACTGTTCATCTGATGTAAAACCCCTGTTGCTATTTGATACATGCAGAAAATCACTCAATTTCCCTGGTTTCCATTCTCCTCAACAATCAACGTTTCAGATATCACAAGCCACACAGAACCTGGCCTGAGGAATACTGGAAGTGAGATCTTTGTAGAGAAATTAAAGGATGGTTTACAAAAGTACAAATACGGGCTAGGTTTGCAGAGTAATTGCACTGCATCTTCAGGATTTTCTTACTAGTGACTTCCACAAAGAACCACAGGGCAAATACTTCCTTACCTTAATAATTACTCAGTATTATCAGATCCACTAGCTTTAGTAATCAAGCAGCATCAAACCGTGCTAGGAAATGTACAGGAACAGAACAAAAAATTCTTTTTGTCCCAGGGATTTACAATCTAAATGCATATTTTACACAAAAAGGTGACAGGATTGAATTAATAACATTTAATACTGTTTGAATACTACAATGTGACCTGTCTGGATTTTCGTTATTTTTTCCTGGTTTTACTTTCCTTCTCTGTACATCAGGAAGGGTTTGTAATACACACATTATCTCCAATGCAGCAGGAAACACTTAAAAAGCTTTCATTTTTAATCAGTTTGTTTTATTTGGAAATTTCAAGCCAATATAAATACATCACAGTTTCAATACCAATAAATATTTACCTTCAGTGTATCTGAAAACAAACAAAGCACTACAAAACATGTATTAGTTACCCAAGAGGTACAACTCCTTTACAATCGTTTCTAATGATGCAATTACTGGCATGACTAACTTTTTTATAACTCATTAGGTACCATTTTGGCATCAAGCCTATCTATTGGATAACTGCATAGCTATGTAATTTAACTTCTTCTCTGAAGGAAAAGAGAACTGCTTTACCATTTCATATCTCCAAAAGAAGAAACCTTTAAGACTCAAAGGAGAAACAGATTGGTCCACAAGTGGTTTAGCTCAAGAACTTTAGCTCTTTTCCAACTTCAAAAAAACCCTGCAATTAGAGTACAATACGACCTTCTAAAATTAGGGACGCAATAAAAGTCTCATTGAGTCACAACAACAGTCCAAGTCAGCTTGCCTGAGATTATCTTAGTATGGTAATATATTTCTGAGGAGAGACGCTGCGATGTACACTTATGCCATAATGTGCCCACAGGGGAAGCAGTTTCTCCAGAACAGAGGCCTTTTATCATTTACTAAAATTATATTAAGCACTAGCTTTGATATTGATGTGTCTATTGTTCACCTCACACCTTAAAACCTGCCATGATTTTGGCTTTGATACTATTTAGCAACAGGTTTCCGTAGATAACCTATATGCTACATTCGAAGTAGAAGCCCATTTTTTCATTTTGAGGACGTATTTTCTAAGCCTTTGAGCTAGATGAGCCAATCACTCAGCTATTCAGTGGGCAACCAAAGGAACTCACTGATAATGACCAAAAAGTGATTTCTATTTATTTATTACATATTTGAGACAATCTTATTACTACTTAACTCTTGCTGGTAGCTTTTCTGAGAAAAACATGCTTTAATGTGTTAATGATAATTAGCCTAATTTTATAGAATATCTGAGGTTGGTAAAGCTACTCATGTAAACTTGGGCATGAATCCAAGGCAGAGCTGGAGATCTAGGTTTTGTTCCCAAGTTTCAATCCTGAGTACTACTAATTGGATGCTGCTTATTTCATGTGGGTCACTCAATATACTGTAACAAATCCGACTTGCAAACTTGGACTGGATTTTATACGCTAAGGAAGGCAGACAGGCAGACAAGACTGGTCTTTTCAAATGCAGCATCAGTATATTGGCAAAGATGGTGTTATGATTTCTGAGCCTGAGCATGCTGAAACACATTTTGGAGGCAAGGATTCAATCAGCACATCTTAATCTAAAGGCACTTAAAAAAAAAAAAAAAGATACTTAGATTCATGATGTCATTGTCAGTAACACAGAGCTAATGCCTCATCTTTGCCACTTTAAAAACTTAGATGGGGTTGATAAACAGAACATCTCTAGTTCACTCCTTTGGAATTTCATCAACTTCTCTCCCAGCAAAAGTCTGATGTTTCGCAGTACTAGACAACAGCCATTTATCTGGGATTTGTGTTAGAATATAAAAAGCAACGACAGTGTTTCCACTAATAGAAGGGTAATATTTTTGGAAGGGTATTATTGAGAATGAGTCTACCACACCCTGTCACAGACCTTCAGGAAGATCAGCAGACTTGCCAGAAAAAAAGAGTGACGGAGACGCAAGAGCCTTTGTCACACATGCAGGAGGAAATTCCTTCAGAAGCTCAAACTGTCAATGCCAATAGTAAAAACACAGTCATAACGTCTTCCAGGGTAAGAGCTCTTTGATCATAACAACCTTAGAGGGTAGGTCAAGGTTAGCTTCAGGTAACTGAGAAATGACGCTGTTCAAAAGCAGCATCCAACTGCCTACATCCTGGTTTCCTCCAGCAGCTGGGTGGAAAACATGACTGACACTAAAAACTAAATAAATACATGGAAAGATCTGTGTCATTCCCCTTCCTAATGAGACAGAACAATACTGGGATAGCATCATATTCACACATTTGACTGAAAAAAAGGAGAACAGATCAAAACACAGTTCCTATCATCTACTTCCAGATCACTCGATCTCTCTCTTTAAAAGCAACAGATTATAGTTAAAGGGGAAAAGAGGGGATTTGGCTACAACAGACTAACTTCACAATGATGGTCACTTTCCATTCATTTTGATATGTAGGTTGTGAGATAAGGACAAATGACACAGAGCCTGGATGCCTGGCTCGCTTGGTGAGCGGCAATGAGGCACACAGTGAAAGGCCAGCTGCCATAGCTGACCAGTGAGGTTCTTACCAAAGGCCAGTGCCTTTCAGAGGTTAAGGGCCAGCTCCAGAGTCAGCTCCTGGCTAAGGAAACTAGAACAGGAAACTTCACCCAGCTAAAGACAGCCTGATGAAAATTGTGCACTTCTTGATTGTTGTTTACCACCTCCATTTCAACAGTTGACTACTGAAAGGCTGTTTGTTTGCATGCATTCCCCAAAAGACAATTAAAATTCCAGATCTCCACCCCTTCCAGTTCTTTGCACAGCTGGAACATGATTTCAAAAGTAAATGCAAAGTATTTTAAGAGCAGTAAGGTTTTTATTCTGGCATGAATCAGTCAACAACACCAAATTTCTGCAGAAAAATTGAGCACTTAGAGAACAGTATGTTTGTATTACAAATGGATATTGACTGTTTAGGAAGGTAACACAGGCTCTATAACCTCTTCCACAGAAGCAGTATATGCTTCCAGTGTAGCCTGGTATCAAAGTGCTGTGGCTCTTTGGTGCCCAGAGTTAAAGGGATGGCCAGTGAAGCCCTCAGCAGTGAGACGGGAGACAACAGCGTCACACTCAGCATTCTCACTGGCAGCAAAAGAGGGAGCTTGCATTGGAAAGAAGTGCTCTGCCAGTGGTTTTCTTTTCCTGCCACTTCTGATGAGCCACAAGCACAGACACGCACCCAGGCCTTCTTGGAGCCCGCAGACGTGACACAAGCCTTCCAAAACACGCACTCCTTCCACGAGAGGCTCACCCACCAGATGCAGCTTCACAGTATCCACTAATTTCTCTATATTTAAACAGAAATCCCCCCAACCACAACAGGTCCATCCTCTGTACTTGTGCTTTTTTTTAAAGAGTGTACTATGCATTTTGCATACTCCAAGTTCAAATAAACCCGCAAGCACAAAGTGCAACTTTAAATAAAAAGGCCAGTAATGGCATGCTTTAGCAAGAAAGGAAGGCATGCCACAACCTGATCTTGATTTTCTGCTCTTGAACTATTGAATTAATTATAACAAATTACAGGGAGCCCCACTACAGTTTATAAGCACAATAAACTCCCTTACAACCACCTATAATTTTATCAGAGTTAATCCAAATACCTAAAGAATTATACAGCACAAAACTTCAACATGCCTTTTAGAGTAAAAAAAACAGAGGAAGCCATATTCTCTTGCCTTCTGAGCCTTTTCACTTGGAAAAAGCTATGTTTGATCTCTGCAAATTGGATCCCAGCAAACCACGGTGACACCACCGTATAATTCATCTTTATAAAGGCTGGAGTGGGATTACAAAAGTAAAGCAAAACAAAATCGTATAATGCAAACAAATATGTATTTTAGCATTTTTAACTGAAAATAAAACCCATTCAATGCAAGCATAAATATTACACAAACACTAGAATAAAAAATTTGGGAGCAAAGAGTTTGTTATCCACACGTCTCTGAAAAAAGCCATGTATCCATTTGGTTTGGGTTTTAAACACATGCTAAAGGTGTTACTGTTCAACATGACATTCCTACTGACTTCAGACCAGGCTTGAAAACACGCTCAGCTATGTGCTCATATCTCCTGAACTGAGCAGAACACTTGCATTTGGCTACTGAGATCCAAAGGTTACAGCTCAGGAGATTATTTTTTCTTTTTAGCTTCACTTTCATTTTTGATCACAAAAAGAAAAAAAGGTAGAACTGAGTCAGATAGGTGAATTGCAGCAATGCCACATACTGCTTTTCACAACATGGTTGGGTTTTTTTGAGCGCAAACCCACAATATCTCCCACAACTGCTGCCTCCACCTTCCTCCGAACACGGTCCTTCCCATGCCCATAGAGGGTTCCAGGGCTGCTCCTCCTCGCCCTGAGTTGTGTGTCCCAGGGGCAGCTATTGCTCTGATAATAAATAATTATTTATTTCTTAAATAAATCATATTTAATGGATAATAAACCAATTCTCCTAGCCAGCACCTGTCCTTTGGCGCCTGACACAAAACGTGGGCTCCAACTAAGAACAGGAGCTCCAACCACGTACCGGCCCCACCTCCATACAGGTGCTCACTAAGGTGCCATGGCACGCAGCCTGTGTGTCATTTCCCACCTGGTTAGTCACATTCTCAGAACAGCAGGTCCCACACACACAGAGCAACTCATGCCCCCAGATCTTCAGATGGCATAAACCAAAAAACACCTGAAATGGCACCTATGAATATTCATCCTCACGAAGATGTAAAAATGGAAAGATAAGCCATGGCTACGTATGCTGAAGACTGCTCAACCTCCTGGGGGAGAGGAGCACAAAAGACCCCTGTTGGTGTTTTCCTGATTTGGAACTAGATTTTGGCAAAAATGAGATTAGACCCCAAAAAGTTAAAAATACCTTGTATTTACTTCCTTTATTCATATGTGTTGACTCAGTTGAAAATATGCTGCTCCCTGCCCTGAAAAACAAGGCAGCTAACCGTCAAGCTGTTGTATCTACTGTGGGAAAAGGTGGTTTAAGCTACATATGGAAGCAATATGAGTCAACAGTTTGAAAATTCTCCTGGTAGCCAGCCAGGTTAATGGCCAAGCAGGTTAGAATATCATGCTAAAAAAATGTGGTGAGTTAACTAGAACAAATGTATACTCCAGCTCATACTATGCAGTACTGAAAATAAATAGATAACTTTTTTTTTTTAAGTGGGGCATGAGTAGAGGCATAACTATTCTTTGGACCCAAAACAAACATGAAGAGTTCTCATGGCCCCATTCTCTTCCCCTCATCGTGTCAGTTGAAACAATAAAATATAATATATATATACCCCATAAGCCCCGTTTCATTTTTCAATATATATTTTAAATATTCTCCTTCCATACAGCTCTAAACTCTGGAATGACTCAAGTCCACCATGTTTTTCTGGTTAAATGGACTGCTGTGCACTGATGCAAAAGCTGAACTGAGTGAGCACATATACCAGTGAACAACTGGCATGCATATGTAAGCATCCAGAAGCACATCACAAAATAAGTGCTTTGTGGGTGCAGAGCAGCATGCAAGTGTATTCAGGTGTTACTTTATTCAAAGAGCAAGTGAACACGTTCAAACTTACAGAAGAATGTGTGCTTAGCCTGAACTTAACAAAACAAAACAAAAAAGCTCTAGGCAGCCTGCAGAGAAACCTTGTTCATGAATTTATAAAGCTCATTTCCAAAACCCTATCAGTGAAACATTTAAGTAGTATTCCAACCTCGCATAATCAATGTCTGAGAAAGCTCTATTGATTTAGTGCAATTTTACCTGGTGGGGAGTTAAAATCCAAGGCTGGTGCCTTTTACAGTAATCTGTCCTGGCAATAAGAAAACACTGCTTGAAATGAAGCAGCAACAATGAAGTTGCTGCCTATCTATAGGTCGTCAGTACAACACCTTATATTCCTGTGAAAAGGTTGTTGGAACATCTACATTAGCAGCACTGCCAGCTGAAAACAGGAAAACTCAGGTTGCTTCCATGTCCCAGAGACCCCAGTGACCCTAGTGTTTCCAAAGGAATAATTGAAAACAATCAACCTACACCTCAGAAAATCATGCAACAAAACCGCGGCCCAGGAAGTTGTAACATCCCAGTGAACGCAACCCTGAAAAAGTGAACACAGCTCTGATAACAACGGGATGTTGCCAGGGAAATATGTGAATCAGTGCCCTGTTGAGTGGGTAAAATAGATCCGTTTCATGAAATGAATAATTATTCTTTGTAAGAGCTTCAAAAACAGCTGAAGATATCAAGTGCAAAAGCAGCTGCCAAAGATAAAACAGCGAACCAGTAAACATCTCACTGCACAGGAATCCGCCATCTTCCGACATTGAGATTTCTGCCAAATTCTTGTTGAGATTCTCAGCTGCATAAGGGCCTCCACACAAATGCTTCTTTTGAACACATTTAGAGACTTCAGGGTTGTACTGACATCCAATTGAAGCTCCTTGAGTGCTATACCCTGCCAGCAAGCCAAAAGAAAATTAAAGGTATTCAGATCACTGAAAAGGTAAGTTTAGAACTAAGTTTTTGTGGTTTGTGTCTCAGCTATAAGAGAAGGGAAAAAGTTTGCTCCAGCCTGCAGTACAAACTTCAACACTGAATTAATATAATGCAAGATTGGCAGTGCTACCGAAACCAAGATTTCCACTGTCTTAATTTAAAAAGCAGATAGAAATCCCAAGCAAAACTCACAGATATGTTTGCTCACATGCTGCTGCTGCTAGTGCCTTGACCCTCTTCCTGATGCTGTTGAAAAATTTCAGACATCTATCCAGGACTTCAAAATAGAAGACCAATGACCCACAGTTCCCTTTTCAAAACACACAGTAGGAAAGAGAGAATGAATCACCTGCAGAAAGTGATGCACAACAGAGGAACCCTGAATCACACTGTGGAAATGCCCATTTCTTCCCACTGATTACACAGGAAGTCTGGAGCAACCTTCACTCTTTACGGCTTCGTCAGGAGTAGCAACATGACTGAGGCAGGATCAGCATGTGTCACGAAGAGTTTAAGGAGTACATCCCCCTAGTCTGCACTTCCCTGAGGAAAAACTGCTAAGTCTCTGTTACTGCATCATATGAGAAGACAAACAGGAAAACACCAGCCCCAGCCTAGGTAATGCAGTCATCCGCCAGAACCAGTGCCTTAAACTACCCTGGGGGACAAGCCCGAAGCACATGCTGGTGTGTGAGGTGCAGCAGAACATCCACCCCGTGCACAGCACTCCCTAATGAGTGAGAAGCCTCCCTCTGCAGTGACACACATTGCTGCTACACCTGGAGGGGGAAAAAAAGGCAGCCAAGCAGTTTGGAATAGTCTAAACGACAAAGGCAGTGAGCGGCTCAGTTCCTAAACTAGGGGAGGAATTATCCTTTTCATCTTCGTTTGAGGAGATGCAGAAATGCTGATGGGCACTTCTGTGACTCAAGCAGCTAGGGATGACAAGTGTTTTCCCTTTTTCCACTTTTCTTATCCTTTCTCCTTTAAACCAAAACATTGAAGCTAACATCTTTTTTTCTAAATCCCTCTATTTGCTTTTAGTTGCATCTGTCTGGTTTAAAGAGACAACAATACACTAAGAACCTTCAGGGAACAAAATCTCTCATAACTGATTCTATTGAGAGTCATTCCACCAGCAGGGGCTTTTTCATTAAGTTTACAGAAGCCTCCCAATTTGTGGATGGGAACCCTCTATCCATCATGGTGATGGCAGCATGCTCCCATCAGTCAGGAAACATTAGACTTGAATTTCCAGTCTAGAGAATATTATTTCTATTTAGAAATACATTATGAAACAAAGTCTGTTCTTTGTTTGTCATTGTGCATCTCTGCATCCTGTCTTAGGCCTGACACAGTCCTTGAGAGTAAATACCTAGATGAAGGTTTCTTGTAGAGTTTACAAGTGGAAGTAGATCTAGCAAGGCCATGTTGTTAAATACAACTTTCGACACATCCTCCAGCTGTGGAAGCAGAAGGTTACTATCCCTACACTCATCCTCTCGCCTTAAGACACTGCAGTTCAAAGAAAGCAGGACAACATTTTCCACTTCATTCCAAAAAGCAGGTTAAGTCACAGTTTTCATGAGGTTCTGCCGCCAATTACAGCAAGATTTAAAATCATTTTTCAGCACTATTTAACCAGCTACTAACACAAAACAAGCAAAAGGGACACATTCAGATCATACAAGCAGACTTTCAATAGATTTTACGTTAAATACACGCACACATGGAATGGGTACTGCTAGCAGTACAGCTAGAGACATGCAACCGTGTGTGTGTGGCACTGGGAAATCGAACAGGAGGAAGCCAAGGAGCAGGAAGAGCAGGATTTAAACAGAAGATAACTCCAGGTTACCACAGTGATCCACCTAATGCAAGTGCTTATCACCAAGCAGCAGTGAGGACAGCTTCCTCAGAGGCTGAGAAACAAAAAGCAGCAGGTGTGACTCATCCAAACACAGCTCCATACACAAAGCAAGCTGTTCACTGATGAAAGCAGAAGGCCAGACTTCTAGCCTCAGCAGCATTTCTACTGTCAGATATCATGAAATAAATATATAGGACACTCAAATTGTTTTTGTTTCCTCGCAGGAAGACAGAAGAACTTTTTCTCCTCCAGCAGAAGCTGGTTAGACCTTCAAAGCAATTTCAAAATGCTTAATGTATTTCCTTCTCTATAAGGATTATAAAATGTCTCAAGTACTAGATTCAGTCTCATGGACCCTCAGCTCTTCTTTCTGGAATCAAGGTTCAATCCTGGCAGTCTATATAATCAAGACACATTTTTAACACAGTGGTTTGCAGCCATGACCTATCATAAACAGTCACTTCCTCTGGTGACCTGGAATAGGACATGAGGAAATGGAATGAAGATGCCTTAGGAGAAGTACTTACACTGGGATTGTGAGACAGGGACAAAGCAGGGCCTGATGTGATAAGACAAGGGGGCAATGTTTTTAAACTAAAAGAGGGTAGATTTAGTCTAGATATAATGAAGAAACTATTTACAGTGAGAGCGGTTGAACAGGTTGCCCAGACAGGTGGTGAATGTCCCATCCCTAGAAGCACTCAAGATCAGATTGAATGGAGCTCTGGGCATCCTGATCTAGATGAAGAGGTCCCTACTGATCGCAGGGAGGTTGGACTAGATGACCTCTAAAGGTCACTTCCAACCCAAACTATTTTATGATTCTTCTGTGATTCCCAGTTCAGATTGGATATCAGGAAAAGATTCTTCACCCACAGGGTGGCTGGTCACTAGAACAGGCTCTCAAGAAAAGTGACTACAGTACCAGCCTGACAGTGTTCAAGGAGCATCTGAATGATGCTTTAAATGGTATGATTTAGTTTTAGATAGTCCTGCCAGGAGCAGGGAGTTGGGCTCAGTGATTGTTACGGGCCCCTTCCAATTTGAGAGATTCTGTGAGTCAGTGAATCCTCTTCTGTCCTGTTGCACATATCTACATTTTCTATCTGGCTCCTTATGCACTTTTGAAATGGATGCACAATTACTGTACTGTCATCTCTGAAGTTTCCCAGGCCACACATCAATCCCCCTCAAAGCCATACTATTACTGAAGAATGACACTTCTTTGTTTGGTAAAGCTAGGTGTTCTTTTTCCTTCTGGTTTTTGAGAGCTATAGAGTATTTGGAGTCATACCTTTCATGCCTTTCTTTACTTGCTCTTTACTAATCCAGTTTGAGTTGTGTTTTGAACATAAAAAATTCCAGACTGAAATTCGTATCATTACCTCATTTCAAGAGCTGCAAAGTTTAGGGAAGCGCCTAACACAATAAAAGTCAAAAGCATGGATAATAAGATTGCTACATTGTACCCAACTGCAGAACTCTTGTTAAAAAATCTGAATCATTTATGGTTGTCAGCCATGGTAAAAGCCATCCACATTGCTTATCCAACATCAAGGTTCAGCCAGTGTCTCCAACAGCACACGTGCCCAGGTGGACAAGAAAAGGAGATCCAAAGTACTTTTTCCCAAGTGCAAATGCCTCCACTATCGTGACTGGCATGGAAGGATTCAACCTGGACTACCTAAGACCGGAGAGGAAGCTCCCTCACCTTGTGTAAATGGCGTATCATTACTAGAGGAGAAGAACGGAACCTCAGAATGTAATCTTTGCTTCCATTTAAAAGGGTGCAATAAAAAAAGGCTAGATTACTCCAAAAGTATCTGTTCTACTAAAACTGAATGCAGAAATAGCTCCCATCAGGAAAGCAATATGTTACGACACGTGACTAAGCCCCAGAATGTAAAATTAGTATTATTTCCTTATGATCAGATATAAATGTGAACCTGCTTAATGCCAAGACATTCCTGTTGCAACATTTCTAACCATCACAGCCACTGCCTTCAAAACACAGTAAAGCAAGAATGCAGGCTGAAAGTATCCTACACTGTATTTATAGTTATGCAACACTATTTTTTAGAGTTGCTACATATGTACTGCCCAACCACACACATGAAAACACATTCACTTTCTGGTCTAAAAGCACAGTATAATATAATAGATTATATCTAAGCATCAACAGTTTCTTAAAATATCTCGCACAAAGAGCTCAGCTTTCAATAACTAACACACAGAGAACAAGCTCCCCATTCACTGAAGAAAGTCAGCTGGGAGAAGGGTTTGCCCTCCTCAGCAAATATTTTATAAACAGGGAATTAATGTTGAATCTTAGGTCTGCCTTGAAGGAGTTCTTACTTTCAAGTCAAAGTTTAAACATCCACTAAAATACATATCCAAAAAGAATCAACTCAAAAATATTACTGAAAAGCAAAACAACACATACGCTGCAATAATATGAGCACAAGAAGACCCAGGCAAATACTGCACATTATTTGTTGAAAAGCTAATTAAGTAACATGAAAGCTAATTAAGTATCAGAGTGTTTACAACGAGGCAGGTACAAGCCTAATGTGTGTTTTATGCTGCAGTAGCCACTAATATTAAAAAAGTCTAATAATTAAAACAAAACAATAAAACCATCAAAGCAGCACCAAAACACAAATATCCCAGACTGTCTAAGCCTGGGTGGCCACCCAGGGCTCTGAGGACTCATCCAGCTTGCACACAGTTCCAGAGCTGCTCCCTTGCCTGGGCTACATGAGCCCAAATTCCTGCAGCTGGAAGGAAGGGAACAGAAAAGAAAAAGAAAAAAAAAAANCCTGACATTTCCTAGTTACTTCATGACCCACCCACAATCTTGTCCCACAGAAGAGAGATGGGATGCCTGAGGACTCAGGACTCCCTGGCTCCATTTAGCAATGAATCCCAGAGCTTGCCTTTCTCCCAGCTTTGGGAGATGCAGTGCAGTTCCAGTCATGAGACAATCAGCTTGAGGACCGTGAACAGGACTGGGACCTGTATGGTCATGCAGGCTGCCAACAGCCATCTAAAACCAAGGGAATTCTGTTCCAGCAAAAATTTATTTGCCTCATGTCAATCTATAAAATTTCAGCTCCAGAGTTCCTATTGCTTCCTCTAGGAGATCTCACCATGAGATCCCACAAATACTCTCATGAATAAGACACTTTTATTAGTACTTGTCCCAACTCTACTTTTGCTGTGTTTCAATACTCAGCACATACCTACAGCACCCTCTGTTAGTTCTTCTATTGAAACAGGAAAGAAACAGTACCACCACATATGGGTCAGCCAGCACCCCCTGCCCTTTCACAGTTGTTTCACACCATTCCTCTGTAAAAACTTATCCAGTAATCTGACTCTCCAAATCATTTAGCTGAGAACAAAAGTTTTGACAGGATTCATGGGATTAAATTATCTTCCATTTCTAAGGTCTGCCATTCTCACAAAACACCCTGTCTTTTTCTGTTCATTCGATACAGCTCCCATGTATAGCAGCAACTGTTTTAATTCATGTGAATCATTTAAAATTGAAGTCCATTGATCCAAAGCTCTCTATAAAATAAAAAAATAAATATATAATGATAAAGCGGGAAATATTCTAGTAGAAGAAAGAAGCTGCAGTGGTTTATGCTACACAAGGGTCCAGCCCAATTTAAGAAACAAAGAGAACTGTCGAACTTTTAAACTGGAAATAATTTAAAACATAGGACTCTTCTGACCATTAATATCATATTTATGTTGGAGAGAACACTGTTGCTTCTTAGTGAAGAGGAGGTTCATCATCTTTCCAGCTGGGCATGCCACACAGCTGCTTCTGGTGCCAAGAGGGAGGGCTGTGCGTCAGGGCCTTTCCTGAGTGGTGTGAGTAGAGCTGATCAGCACGAGCACCACGGCCACGACACTTCCCAGAAAAGCAGGCAATGAGTGCAATCATTTTTCTGGAAACTACATAGCCTGCCTCCAGATAAGATCTTTCCAAGACAGCAGGCATGCTCCTAAAACATGTGCTGTTAAGTACACCATAAACCCAAACTGACAAAGTCTCCTAGGAAGAGACAAACCCAGACAAGGCAGTGAGACTTCTGCTGTCTGAAAACCAAATTTATTTCCACTCTGTTACAGACCACTAGCACTGAAGGGTTAAATTATGACTTAAATCTCCAGGTGTAAGAGACCAAACTCTGGACTCTTTTTGTTTTAAACACTCCACCTTCCCGTTTGCCATGTCTCACTCAGTTCTCTCTCATTTACCAATCCACTCAACTAAACCACACATCTCTCTTCCCCTCTCATCCTGCATGCTATTTTCCTGTACTTTCATAGAAAATATTTTAAGTGTCAGTACATTTTTGAGAACCATTTGCATTAAAAAAAATCCTATGGGTCTATCTGTGGTGTAGTAACAAGCACAGCCACACAACCGGCCACAGTCCTCGCTTCAGGCAAGCACAGTCCAGGACGTCTGGAACAAATCTGATTGTACACATTGTGCTGTTTTTTCCAGCACAGTGTGATATTCAAAATAATTATTTTGGACAATGAAGCCAAACCAACTACCATGAGCTCAAAAGTACACACAGAGACTTCTGCAGCCACAAGCTGCAGGCGTGACCAACCGTGAAAAGCAAAGCAGCCTCATGTACTTGTTACATGTACATGTTACATCCTCAACAGCCAAAAGAGTTCCACTTCACTGAACTTGCCACAAAACCAGGCTGGCACAGGAGGATATGTGATATCCAGCCTTAACACAGAAATTAAAAGCACAGTGTAAGGAGCAGTAACTAGCAGAAAAGACAGCAGTGACTGGTAGAAAGCTGCAGCTGATTGGACTTCTATTAAAAGCTAGCTACACAGGGGGATGTGAAACTTTAGCTTTTTCAAAAAAAAAAGGAAAGCACAGCAGACTAAAAGCAAAGATAAGCTCAAGTGAGCGAGACATTTAACAAGGACTTTTTTGAGGGGAAGGCAAAAAATCCAGCATTTGTTAAAACAGATCTGTGAAAACATCTTTCCCTGTAAATATGAAGCATTCAAACACTAATTTTTCCCCTCTACTTTATTCTCACACGATTTAAAAATTCATGCAGTCCTAGGAGTCTGTACCTCTTTACGCCTTAGAAGAACTTTTGCTTAAAAGGTCTTCACCTAACATTTGCAGAAAAATAAAGACAGGGAAAGGCTGGGAACTGTGAAGAAGAACTATTTCCTTAAAAGACAAACAAAAAAACAGCTACAAGAAATGGTGAAGAAAAGGGCATGGCAGCAAAACATTAGAGAAAATAAATGTTCACTTAGTTAAAATACGGTAAGTTTGAGGCTGACTTTTCACAGACCATCCAGAAAAGAGGCCTGGGAGCCACAGGCTCTAATTTTCCACCTGCGAACACATTCATTCCCACACTTCACAGGTGCAGCCAACCCATTCCAAACACTGTTTCCTTTCACAGGAAAGCTGTACAGCACGTTCTTCTGGGGAAATGCAGAGCTGACAGCTGAACTTGGGGCAGAAGCCCAATGCAGCACAGTGCAGATGCTGGAACATGTCCCTCACTACAGAGTCGTGCATGCCAGACCTACCACGCAGAGCACCACGGGGACCCAGCTCCACGGGGTCACCCACACTAGGAATTGCTCTCACTTCCCAGGATTATGTCCCAGTCTGCAACAGCACAAAAGCCATTGGATATCACTGAGTACAGAGTACCTAGTAAGATACTGAAAACTTCTCCCAGGAAAGAAAAAAGAAAACCAGACGAAAGCACACCTTTATTCCTTCACAGGAGGCACAGCAGTATCACACGCTAAGAAAGAGCTCCTGTGGGGAGCAAAATGTGACTTCAGCTTTCCCTTAGAACTGTGGGAAGGGGGTAAAAGAAAAAGGCCCTAGATTGTCTGATAATTGTGCAGAAAGCAGCATCGCACCCACATTTTCAGAAAGCCACAAGAGTGTGTGGGTTCTCTGTTTTTGGAACAAGAGCACAGTGAAAGCAAGCCTGTTTACTTTAGACACTGTACAAAGACTTTTTTTTTTAAATAAATGCTTGAAAGGATGCCTCCTCTCTGAGGAGTTAGCAGAAAATAAAAGGCAGATTTATATGTCTAATCTATGCAAATATCTACTCTACAGGGCATCACAAAGACTGCTTTATATCAGACAGTATGCAGATCCCAGGTGCTTTAAATATGCCAAAAGCAGGCGCAGCATCTCCATCTGCGATGGCTGCTCACTGAGAACAGCTGGATGACTAAAAAGAGGTTGTCTAAGTAGCCTTCCATGAAAAATGCTTTTTGCTAATGTGCCAATCCCCATACTCCCACCCAAATTACTCCTGCTGTAACTGCCATTGCATCTGAAGAGGGTTTTTTTGTTATTGTTTGTTTAGTTTGTTTTTTTAATTCTGTTTATCACAAATTCTTCTAGAAATTTTCAAATCGTAGCAATAATAACATGGTGAAAACTCCTACTGACACCTTAAGGAATTATTATGGAGTTTTAATTAATCTGTGGAAATGGAAAACATCTGTGGGACAGGGCACCAGTAGAATGTCATGACCAGCAGCCAGGGAGATGCTGGAGTCACTGAGATCTTGGATGAGACAGGATTAAGATCAGGGAATATATACAGATGGGAGCCTCAACTCAAGAGAAAAGAAACAGAGTAGAAAGAGTAGCGAAATAAGAGAGTAGGAAATAACTTTCCTAGGAGAAGGCTTAATGCCAAGAGTACAATGCTATTGCACTGAAATTAAGGTATAGAAATAATATTTATGTCATGGCCACTACCAGAAAGAAGAGACAGGTACTCTAGAACTAGTGTCTGCTTTCTGTGTATTCCCCTGGGACATCCTTGGGAAGCATCCATTATAGGTCAGGAAACAAGACTGCCCTGAGTAGCCCCAGCATTTGCATTCAAAACCACAAACTAAACAAGACTGACAATATCCTGCAGGTGCTTCTTACCCTGTCCCGGTGATTAACTTCATCCAAACAGAAAAAGAACTCCACAACACTAAGACTTTCATCTTTAAGCAAGTGTCAGTTTTGTAGCAAAGAAGGAAAGAACTGCAAGTCAGAGTCAGATCTGACCTACTAAAACAATTAACGTGCTCCCCAGCGTACCCTCTGCCTCATCTTTTCTTGCGGGTCTCAGGGGTTGGCTTCAAAGAGCTTACGTGCTAAATAAACTGCTCTGACAGTCCTGTCTTTTCATTTTCTTTACCACAGGCTCTGTCTCATATTATCAGAAACACCTCTCACAAATTAACTACGGGCATCCCACACGAAGACATGGCAGTACGTGTGTTCATATGACAGGTGCCTGCAGCTCCACAGGTCCTCAATAACCAGGTACACGGCCAGCCCAGGTAACCCATTCACCCACTCAGCACCCATCCACAACTTGGAATTATGAGGTCATTCGGGCACAAACTGAAATACAAGGCATACCTTCTAAACATAAACCCCTTTCTTTATTGCAAGGCTGACTGAACACCGGAATAGATTTCCCAGAGTGTGTGTGGAGTGTCTCCCTCCATGAATATATTCCATACCGAATGGGAAGTAGTCCTAGAGCAGTCTCCTCTAGTTGACCTTGCTCTGAGCAATCTCCAGAGATACCTTCCAAACTCAACCATCCTGCTACTGCTGCTTGCATTTCACCTCAGTAAATCATCTGACCCTCCCACACTGTGACACCCTGCGAGGGACAGCACTGACTCCTCACTACACTGCTGTTCCACTCCTCTCCCAGCACGTCACATGTGGGCAGGTTTCCATCGAGTCTGTCCAGCATTGGAGGACACAGTGCTCAGAGCAGTGTTACTCACCCTTACTTCTGCCACACTTGGCTTGTCAATACAGGAGGTTACCAGAGAAACCATGAACAGCTCCTGACCACTACCAACACCTGCAGGTAGTTAAAACCCAGGGGCCTGGAGGCATAATTAGCATTTTCTACTTCCAGCAGTAATGGTAAGATGTAAAGGAGTTATAATTTTATAAATACTGTCCTATTGGTATCAAGATTCTTCCTGTTGGTCCCAACCACCAAACAACAGCCAAGCACAAAATGGTTCACAAAATTTGTTTTGAAGAGTCAGATGATCTTTCAAATAAAAGTATTAAGGAACACCACCTCAGAGCCAGTGACCAACACCCTAAGTAATGCTCCTCTCAACCAACAGAGCCTGAAAGACTTGGATCATTTTCCCTTTTTGCACTGACAGTATGTGAGGCACAGGAGGTTGCAGTCACTGGCAACAGGAAGGAATATTCAATATGGCGACAAATTTCTCAAAACCAGCTATCAAGTGTATAATCCTACAGATCAGAGGCAGAGTAAACCAGCACAGGAAACCAACTCCCTAGTTTTTGAATACCTGTGCTTTATGTCAGTGTTTGCTGAAGCATTCTCAAAAGACTTCATCATGTTCAAGGAATATTAATCAACCCTGGAAACCCTGGAGTCTACAATTAACTAAAAGCTTAGGCTGAGAGATGGGTTTCACCTCCAGCTCCAAACACAGCCAGGCAAGCTCAGGGCTGGAGATGTTTCCACTTAGAGAAGGTTACAAAGGTGACAGGTTCACTGCTGGCAGTACTGTCACCACCTCTGCAGCTTTGGCCTTTGGTGATAGTTGTGTTTTGGGGTTGGGTTTGTTTGCGGTGGTTCTGCAGCCTCCCAGAAGGGGATGAAGTGTCTCATCACAGGTTCTGCATTTCAGACAGATTTGTCATTTGTACCTAAATATAAGTCAAATACATAGGCACTGAGTGGGCGAGTCCAGCACCTACCTCAGCATCACATGTAATCGTATCATGATCAAGTCTAATCCTAGAAGCAGCCAGTATCAAAATAAAAACAAATGTTTAATCAGTTTACCAAGAGCAAACAAAGCCAAAAAAACCCCTTACAAGCCCACCTCCATCTGTCCATCCAATCAGGTTTTAAACTAAGCCTTTCTCTGCCATTTGTTTCAGAAGAATCCTCCAGGTCCCCACCGTTGCTTTAAACACGAATCTACCTGTTGCATAGTTGAAGGTTTGCTGCCAGAACACCATCTACAGTGCAGCAATTCCACTCCATGAAACAAACAAACAAATCTTAACAGGCTATTCTATATCTGAAATCCACTAGGAAACTGCTGGCTTTGCTACACATGTTTAAAGAAACATAAAAGGCACTTATAAGACTCTGCAGCTTATGTTATCAATCACTTCAGAAAGAAAAACAATTCAGCAGCCACTCCAATTGAGAGCGCTGTGAAGTTCAACTGTCACTGAAATGCTTTGTTATTACCAACCTGGGCAGAATGAGCAAATACACCTCTGCAGGTGAGCTATGAATGAGCAATCAGCACTGCAGGCTGCAGCTTGAAGAGATAATAGCATCCAAGTAGCTGCAATGCTTCCTTGCACACGTTAGAATAATTCTGAAGGAAAAGGTACCGAGGCTTCGCTCTCCCAGCGCGTGCAAAGCAGAAACACACAGATACAGACAAGCATCAATGTTTGGTCTGTTCTCAGAGAAACTGAAGTTTTACGATGCTTTTATCCCACTCTTTGGCAAGAATTCAGCATACACAGTAGCCAAGGGATGGCTTGACAGCTGCCATTTCAAGAAACAACGTTTTCACATCCTACCAACATCTCCAGTTCAGTGTCAAATAAAGATCCTTTAAAATACACAATCTGCAATATAAAAAATGCTTCACATCTTGCACGCCTTCTAGAATTAAGGCCACTCTTTCCCCACTAATTATATATCTTTTCTTAGTTATTAAGACCACGTGGTGAATTCCAGGTTTTCAGTAACAGAAGGTTTTTTTCAGTGGCAAGGCTTCTGCCACCCTGAAGACTTCACTACTTCACCAGGCTTTATGTTTAGTTGTGCTGATACAACTTTGCTCTAGACTAGATAAATGAAATAATTCTGGTTAAAAAGAAAACAATTCCACCCCTTTTTAGGTGAGGTGGTCTTTTTTCTCCTCACTTTCTTTTTTGTATTATTAAATTTCAATATAGCACAGATGTGCAAAAACCACACAGTGATGTGGTTTACAAAAATAGCCCCTCAAAACAGTTGTATTATTACAGCTGCAGCACAGGGCTCTGAATAAAAGAGTAATTCCCACTGAAGTTGTTTGCAAAGGTACGCCCTGATCATAATTAAAGGACTAATGCCCTCTTAACAGTTTTAATCTTTTTGTGAAGCATAAGGGAAAATCAGGAGTGGGATGAGCAAAACCTGGGAAAAAAAATGCCAAAGTTCACTTTCACCAAAGCACATGTAGGCTTAAGAATAATAAACTAAAACTCTATATAGAGGTCCTTTGTCTGTGGCTTCCTTTTCATCAGTAGAAAGTTACAGAAGAAAAACCATGGTCACCATGGTCCTTTTTAAAATGTATGTCAGATTTTTAAACATGCAACTATTACTCCCACTTTTTCCCTGCAGTTGGTCATGCACAATCATTCAGTGAGACAGCTTTTTTTTTTCTCTCTCTTCCCAAGGAGACATAATCAAATGGTGACTTTTCCCATTTTTTCCCATTTGGGCAATCATCAGGAAAGGAAATAACCAGAGGATACCTGAGCAAATACTGAATGCCAGAAACAGGGCAACTGTTTCTCTCAGTTGCTCTATCACAGTCCCATTCTCTCCCAGCTCTATCACAATACTGTGAAGAGAGGGAAGCACATACCTTGTTACCTCCTGCTGCAGTCGGGAAACACTGGGCACATAGAACATAACCCCAAAGAAAAGCAAAGGTTCATTGGCAAATTTGTCCAGCTGCTTCTTCAGAGGCTTTTCCAGTTCAACCCAGCGGTCTTGCTGGCTCTTGCTGAGAAACCAAAGGCCGAAGTAGTGGGTCTAGATAAAGAAACAAATTAGTGTCAGTTTACTTTTGCCAGCTAGATCACTCACACAATGTCACAAATGCAAGTAATAACAGATGGCATTGTGTACATTTTCCATATGCAAAATCAGAGCAATTTCTTTTTCACTGACCTTTTTTGTAGGGCAATTTTGAAGACTGACAAATTAATATTGCAATATACTTCATGGAGCACTATCTGCCTCCTACCATCTCTCCCAAATGCATATTGAAGAGCTCTACCTGACATTGTGGCGCACAGGTGACATAAATGATTTACAGAAAGTGTCTGAGTCTTTGTTTTCTTAAGGGCCACCTGTGCTTTGTGAACAGACAGCAAACACTAAGTCTGAATTAAAGTGCAAAGGCTTCATGAGACTTTGGATCAGGAGCACTGCACACAAGGGACAAGGACTTTTCCAACTAGAAAAATAAAGAATGCAAACCCACATGCATATGTCAAAATATATCTACCAATACCAGTATCATTTACCCAATGCAGAACATGTTTACTCTTTTTTTTTTTAATGCACTCACAAGGTTTTATGAAAGACAAATACACACTTAGAATGTGCATATCACACATAAGTTGTTTGCTCTAGGCTCCACAGAAATAGCAGGTTGGAAACCTCAGCTGTTTCCTGCCCAGTGCAAATCTCAGTGGCTGTAGTAGCTACCGTATGAGCCACGTGGGACTGCTGCTGGTGCAGAGGAATTAAAACAGAACAGTGCTCAGAACTAGAGCTTCAAATACCACAAATTGGCAATAAAGCAGCTGAAGGAATAGCCAACCCATCATGAAGGATTTTATTGAAAAGCACTTAAATATCAAGTACTATGACTACAGATCCGAAGAAAACGTGAAAAACGTTGCAGCAGACAAATTGCAGATGTTAAACTTTGCAAATCCACCATGAACAGCGTGTTTCATGCTGGTAAGGAGGTTTTAAAAAAACCATTGCACACACCATGACTTAGCACACAACAACACAAGGACAAGTAACACAACACCAAAAATTTTAAATGTTTACAAATGGCAACAAACCAGCAGGAGAAACACTGCTCCAACTACTTTATAGCTGAGGGCATGCAAGAGACAATCATGCAAAACTCTGAATGGGAGCACAGGTGTACTTACTTTAGGGTCTCATTATATACATATTTTCAACTTTGGACAACATCCAGACTAGCATTTAACTAAGGTGATAAGTAATTCAACTTGATTCCTCAATTAAGCCTGACAAACAGCTTGAGCACTGCTCAGTCTGGTACAGTGAAGCAAACTTGTTCTTTTGTGGTATTTTCCCCTAGAAATTAAAGGTATATTCAATAAATCAACCAATCTATCTATCTAGGGCACAAATAAATCAAGAAGTCAGCATCTCCCACAGGATAAACGTCAAACAAAACTAACCTCACACATGTTCCCTGATCTATGTCTACTCTCCCTTTGTAGTCACCAGTGGATAAGAAGTTCTTTCTGATGAGCTCAACCATGGGAGTAATTAGATTAAAATGAAGGTGGGAGGGACAGTGGAGGCAGCAGAGAAAAGGAATTAATGTGAAGGCAGAAGAAAGCAGTGATTTTACCACCTCTTAAGGGAAACCCTTTAACACACTTGGAAATCACTGCAGGGCAGCTCATCCTCAGCAAGAAACAGCACAGAGGTGAGAAAACAGGGCTTCCAAATTAGGTGAAAAAGTAAACATTCACAACACCTAGAACCCAAATTCAAAGTGTGAAGTACTTGTAAAACATCTAGCAATGAGGAAGATTCAGACTCTGAAGTCTAAAAGAGTTATTCAAGGAATTCAGGTATTGCAATTAAACAGCTCAAATGAGCACAGTTCTTCCCCTTTGAATGAGGGCTGGGGGACAACACAAGTTGAGATTTGCTACAGTAGAAAGGCTCTTCAAGTACCGATTCCAGAATCAATTCCAAGGAACAAGAAGTAAATGAAATGCAGTGTTGAAGCTTCTAGACTACAGCTGGTACAGTGGAGCAAGCATAGCAGCACGCATTTTGCTCAACTAAAAGACAACTGTTTTCCTGGAAAGCAGCCTGGAGAGGATCAAGCTATTGGAGATGAAGCACAGGAACTGACTGCAGAGCGGAGCTCATGTCACAAATTCAGGCACTTTGGAGAGACAGCCCACAGAGTTATCTGAACATCAGCACCCTGTCACCAGCAACTTTACTTCTTGAAAATGTCAATGTTTTTTAAGAACCCACAGTGGAGAAGGACTTCTGTAGCCACCACTGTGAATGCCTGAAAAGACTCTCCCCCTTAGGAACATCATTAATTCCCCAAAAAGAAATGGAAGAATGTGGGACTAGAAACAGCTGGACCATCAAGTTCAGCATGCTATGAGCAGGCATTTGGCTCTCCAGAAGGCCTTATAGAATGCAAGTCATGCCATGCTCTCCAGTCCAGAAAGCACCCCAAAAATGAGTTGAGGGAATAAAAAAATCAGGATCTTCTATCTATAAGCAGCTGATTGAAAACTAGGTTGATTCCAAAAGCTGGTCTGTTTGTCCATCTGTACACAGTGAACCACTGACTTCGCTCCAGTTTCCATGGAATCAGTATCTACACCTACAGCTGTCAGGCTCTGAAGCAACACATATTACTCTCAAGGTGTTAAAATTTGTCTTACCTACTACGCATGACTTCATACGTGGTACAAGGAAATTGGTTTACACTCCTCCAGGAGCTGTGGTCCTCTGCTAAAGCAGCAAACAAGAACCAGAGCACCTGCGTGCCCCAATGAAAAGGTGATTCTCAAAATATGGTGAGTCAGAACACTGGAGATACAAAAACTGCACTGGGAATCTTAAAATATCTTAAAATAGATGACATTATAGATGCCAGTTCAGGAGGCAACATATTTGTTTTGGGCTTGGCCTTAGCTATACTCCCAAGTCCAGAACTACCTCGGCCTTTCCTTGGACCAAACAAGTAGAATTGTCAACCGCACCAGACGACAGAAAATTACTAAACCAACAAATGTCATTCTAAAAGATTCATCAAGCCCAGCTCAGTGTTTATTAAAGCATCTGGTTAAGCGGCCAACTAAATATTTATCCTTGAGAAAGAGATGGAGTTCCAGCTTCTCCAGGCAAAAAAACATTAAGCCCTGCTATCCCAGGGCACTTGAACAGAGGCGAAGGTGCCATTTACAGCAGCCAATTATTCACTGCAGGTCTTTTGTCCAAGCACTGCCTGAACCCCACCTCAGCCTCGGTGGCAAGACAAGTCAAATCAAGGCAGACTTTGAGGCAACCTGGCTTCAAAACCCCAGGTTTCAGTTGTGCCCTAAAAGGAAGGGGGACCTTCTGAGGCACAAAAGGAAAGGCCAGAATGGCAGCAAAAGACCACCTCTGCACAGTGGTCAGCATCTGCCTGTGGTGCTCAGCTCACCAACCTCCTGCTGTGGTTTGGGGCTTACAGGATCACAGTGATGGACATACCATCGTGAAATCTAGCTCACAAAAAATGATTTTCGTTGGAAAGAACCTTCTTGCCCTCTCCCTCACTTACAATACATCAGAACATACCACCTCTAAACATTTTAGAAAGTGAATTAAAAAGAACAAAAAGGAGAAGGAAACACGAAGACTCACAACAGATTTGTACAGATTACTCTGCTATTTCAAGCAGGTTCACTTAGTCTGGAAATGGAATGGAAAAATGCCATTATATTGGGGAAAATGATCCTTTTTATAATCTGTGCACATACATACAAGATTATAAAATGACATTTTTGACCTTGTCTTTCCTCTCTCTTCCTCCGCTCTTCTCGTCTTTACCTTTTAAATAATGCTGGCATAAGAGCTCATTTTATTGGAACCAGTAACCGTTCCAGTGATGCTTAGTCAAGAGCTTTGCTGAAAAGGATAAAAACAGATTTTACAGTAGTTACATGGCTCTACTTTCTACTGACCTATTCCTGAACCCTGACTCAGTCAGGCAGGGAGTTGCATTCCCCAGAGATCAAATAGAAATATGCATAATCCATCAGATACTGTTTTTCAGTCATGTGTGGTATGATCGATGGTCCTTCGCAACAAGGCATAATCTCAAACAGTTTTGCTTTCTAGCAGGAAGGGTTTGAGAAGTTTTTTGTTTATTTCTAAGGAGTTGGATTGAGTGAGACATGGATGCATTCCTAACTCGAAGGTAAAAGTTATGGTACACCTGGGATTTATTTAAACGTAAGACCAAACTGAGGTATTACCTGAGACTGCATGGAGGAGACAAACATGATTTTGGCACTGTTTTGTTAGCATGGGGTTTAATGAAGGTTGGCTTATCCTTACTTGTACATCACAGTTTGCAAATCAGGATTTCTAAGAAAAGGCATATTCCAGCTGAAGTTTTTGCTGCATCCAGGGAACTGAAAAAGTTTCTCTCCAACATGAGTGCTTGCAAGGATTTTTGCCTCAGTATACTTAACAGGCTTCTCTACTCAGCTAGCCAGTTGCACAAATCTTGTAGAAATTTGAGCTTTGTGAAAACATTTTTGACCCTTCTGTAGAATTTGTCTGGACAGTGAGCTCAAAAACTACAGTAAACCTAGAGAGGAAAGGCAACAGTCATCAAATTATTTCATAATCCTTATAAACCGTGGCAGGAAGACTACAGGGGCAGAAGAAGAATTGAATTTGGGGTCTGAAAGAAAGAACAGCACCAGGCACCTCCAAGCTTGCTAGCTCCCATTATTCCTCATCCAAGGAGCAGAAGAGGATACAGGGAGACCCTCTCAGAGTTGAAAGAGGTAGGTAATTCTCTCCTAAAAAAAACCCCAAAACACCCACTTCTGTCAAAAAATGCTGTACTGTTGAAATCTGAACTTTACAAAACCAGTTCAACATTGCCAAAACCCTGTTTAGAAAAAAAAAGCAGGGAGGGTGATGAAAGAAAGGGAATGCGTTCCAACAACATCAAAGCATTCTCTTCTATATTGTTAAAATATTTTTTTATCTTGAAACACAAACTTTTTGTGCTGACATATTTCTTTTTGCATGACAGAAATAATTTTGAAAATGAAAAAAAACCAAAGCAATAGAAAACCCCCATGAAACTGAACACTGACCAAAACAGCTTCCTTTGCTACTCTACTGTCTAATTTAATTTCTCTGGAAAATTTTGAAACTTCAGGCTTTGTTCCAAAGTGGAACAAAACACGTTCTGAAATCACAAAATGCTTTGTGGAAAAGAACACTAACCTGCTGACAGAGCTATTGTTTGCAAATGCAGGTGGACCTCCAGAGAGAATCAGGAGGCCCCAGACTTCTGCTGCACCAACTAGATAAGCCCACAAGGAACATGAGGAGAATCACTTCATTCATACCACTGCTTTCTCCATTGGAAAGAAAGAGAGAAGTTAAGTTCTTCCCTAAGGACACCCTAGGCCATCACCAACAGAAAGAAAAAAGAAAGGAAAAATTATTTTCTGATAAATCTTGATCTCTAGAAGTAAAGGGGGGGAGGGGAAGAGATGATTCTACTAAAATTCATAGGAAAAAAAAAACAAACAAAAAAACACCCAAGCATGAAAAATCACTATGCAATATTCTCTCTGCCCTATTCCTGCCAGCACATTCTCCAGCTTCTTCTGGAGACACACAGAGTGAGATTCTTCTCCCATTCTTTATCATTATGGATGGATAAAAAAGAATTTTTGTTTAGTTTTCAGATATTGTAGTTATTTGTAGGCTACCTTCCAGTTGCCCCCACTACCAAGGCCATGGACCAACTGCATAGGACACTGCAAGATTTTTAATTTCCCAGCTGTGCTTACAGAAAGCATCAGCCAGGACAGCCAGATGATAACTCAGCAACTTCCAGGCAATGGTTTTCCACTTATGATTTGGAAAAGTCTTGAAGCATGTAGGATACACACAGGCAGCCCACAGAAGATAAGAAAAGTCAGTCAGTTCATCTGTGCCATGCACACTGGAGAGGTATTTCTAAAAAGGATTCAGTACTTAAATGCTAAACTCTGCAGCAAGAAGTAGAAAACAAAGGATTTCAGTCTTGAATAAAGACTGGTTTCTTCAATCTTTCCCAAAGAATTGGAAAAGTAAAAGAAGACTATCAGGATTTCAGATGCGAAATATTAAACAAAACAAAAGGAAGAAAAAACCCACCATCCTCCAACTGTTACTAGTTAAACACAACTGTTAGTTGTTATTGCTAGTAACACCACTTGCCTACTTCAGTTTTATAGCTACAAGAATATTTATACGAAGGTGGATGTTTAGAAGCCAGTGGTCTCCTTCCCACTGGCACAACTCAGCCATCAGCGCTGGTGAAAGCAGGGTTACATTCAGAAAAAAAGTTACTGTAACTTGTCCTTTGGCATCCCAGCTCAAAAAGTAACTCTCGTGGCTTTCTAAGAAAAGAAGCTTCATGTTACAAAGAGCTCTCAAAGCTATGATGGATGAGCAACAGCCCAAAGCCCTGAGTGCCGTTCCGCCGTCAGTTTTCATGCAATCAGAGTATGTTTGTCCGAGCTCCAGCTGCTGATCCTATCTGGCCAGCCCCGAGAACAACATGACTCAAAGGCACAGACTGCCTGGGCTAAAAATGTGTCCAATTATCCAGTGACAGATGGTCTTTCCCGGGCTACCCTTACCTCGCGCAATTCCAGCCTCTGAGCGACAGCTTCCAGGCACTCCTGCCCCGTGCTCTCCACGGACAGGGTGCACTCGATCACGTTGCTGTCCAGCAGACGGATCCTGGTCACAAAGCAGTTCTTGCTCAGGACGTTGTAGCGCCTGGTCCGCCGCAGTTTCAGCCCGAAAGGCATGGCTGAAGGCCTGGAGGGTGGCCCCCTCCCCGGGCTCTTCCCAGAGCTATCAGCACACTTGCCGACTCGCCTCGAAGGCTTCTTCAGCTGGCACTACTCTCCTCCAAAAATGGAGGTAGCTGTCCATTCCTGGGGCAAGCTCCAAGGGATTCCTGCAAAATACATAAAAGTCAGCAGACTGAAGTGTGAAACAAGGTGTTCCTAAAGTTCAGCGGGAAAGAAAAAAAAAATTAAGAGTCACATTTAAAACCATAAAATAAACATCTCCACACGCAGGATTGCCAGGCACTTACTACATATCCCAAATGAACACCTTACACAACAAATCTTCCAAAATACTGTTTTGGCGCTGAATTTAAAGCACGGATTTAATTGAAAAGCCGTTCTTTGAGAAGCTCAGTACAAACAGCAACTCTACAGGGCACTCATCCAGAGGTGCTAACTCTCCCACCATTACCCCCACCACAGGGGTCTATAACATAATCTTCAAGTTTTCATGCCCTCGGGCCAGCTTTGAAAACTAGTTTAAAAAGCTAAGGAATAGAGGCATTGAAAAGAGGTGCGATCTTAAAAGAAGAAAAGGCTGGCTGCAGTCAGCAGGAAATGCAGGCACTCAGCACCTCCGAAAAAATCAAACCTAAAATATGCATGTGAAAAGCAAGAAGCATCTGAGCCATTTCAGAGTAGCCTCCTCTGAGGCAATCCCTCGCATTTTGCTGGCTGCCAACTCCAAAGCGATTCTGCATTTCACCCTTTTAGGTGGAATGAGTAACTGCAGGAACGCGGCAACACCGAGTGGGAGGAAGAGAACACATATTCTAGATATTGTTTCTAACTAGTACTCCTAAAATTTATCAGGGACATATGCAACTGCTGAGCCAAAATGCAAAGTAGGCAGAAGAACTAGAGATACAGAAATAATGACATTTAAGAAGTTATGATCCTCACCTGCAAGAACCACTTCTTTTAAAGCAAAACAAAGCAAAAAAGTTTAATTAAGAGCAGATTCAAGCTAAACTAAAACAAAGCATTTGCACTGACATAACCAGCTCTAAAATGCCACCTTCCATGTGCTGAGAGGAATGAAGTAAATAGCAAATTACTTGCTACCAAGTCTTCCTGGTTTTTGTTTGAAATATTCTGGAGCAAAAAATGGAGGAACGCTAATGGTGGCATTAAAGAGTCCATTTCTCTTAACCAGTAGTACTGCAAATGAAAAACTAGATTCCACTTCCTTACTTCTTAAGAGAAGCTAGGGAAGGCACTGCCAGCAGAGTATGCATCATTTGAATGCATCAGCTGAGTGTGACATTTGAAACAGACAGTACATTGCCCACACGTATCCCTTGGCACAGAACTGCGTGAATCAGTTATTTTCACTTTTTACTGGATGTAGTTGCTATGGGTATTATCAAAAGCTGCCCAATTGACTACAGTGGTTATCATTACATTAGAAAAATAACTATCACATTTTTCATGAAGTGTATTTTCCAAAGCCAGTATAACTTGCCATTTATCAGGGAGTTAGAGCAACACACAAAAAAAAAAAAACCCACACAACAAAAAACACTGGTTAGGTGTGTGACTAGCCTGGTAGTCTACCAGCATCACCAGAGAAAAGCCTAGAGACTGAGAAGGAGCACTGCTACTTGACTGAAATGCAAACAAACCTATCAAATTAGCTGCTGTGGTCTAATCTCCCATTTTTAGCTTTCATGGGTACAGACATAATGTATTATTTTCACTTAATTGCATGAGAGCGCTGTTATACCTTGCATCGCTGTAACATCAGAAGCCATCAAAGACATATCTGATGAGGCAGGGACATGTTACCCACGACTCCCAGAAAAGGGATTGAAACAAACATTCACCAGCTTGTCCAACATTGCTGAGTAGAATGGCTGCAGACCTCATACCAAACGATGCAGGACAGGCTACTGCTTTAACCCCTGGCCAACTACTTGCCAACTACCTTGCTGGCCAACCTATCTGAAACTACTGCCTGAATTTGAAAAGTGGGAAGAATGGAAGGAAATTACAGAGAGGGAAGGGTGTGGAGGACTACATCTTATCAAGAACAGCATTTTTGTTCAGTCTCTGGCTTCGCAGATTATTTTAAACTGGACATGCAGAGAGTTTTAGCTAGCCTATTCAACTCCAAAAAAGAATTTTATCTTTCATTACTGTTAGCTGCACACACTTCCTTGCAGAGCATGAGCCATTCCCTGCACGGTAATTGTATAGTTAGCAGTAGCCTAAGGATGAAATCAACTTTAGTTGAAAAACCCCAAGTGTTTGGCTTTGCTGTCCAGGCACACTGAACACTCCAGCTACAGCTGGACAAGCCATCCCAGAAGGCGTGTGTGCAAAGATGCTATTCTGGAATGAACACACCAGCTCCTGTACACCAGAACTGTCAACATGGATTGGACATTAATTGCTCTAAGTTATATCATACACCCAGGTAAACAAGGTCAGTACTTCCCCCGCTTTTCAAAAGCAGTAAAGTAACGGGAGTTTTCCCTCAATTCTGCTGAGGGCAATCAGCCAGCACCATTTTCTAAAGGTGCAGATGTACAAATGGGTTAATGGATGCACATTGTGTAATACAGATGGGGTTACTCTTTCATTTAGCTTAAATATATGAGTGCTCAATGACATCTCTCTCACATGAAAGGTCATATTTAAACTAGTTTTCAGTTAAAGAATTAATTGGGATGGCAAGGCTGGAAACACTTAAAAACAGCTCAGATTTGCCCAGCTTGTAAAAACTATTAATTTTCAAATCACTGCAGGTATCTAAATTTTCTATTTACACATATTCTGGATGTCTGATCAACTTCTTACTGGGTTTTCTGGTAAGATTACGAAATAAGATCTCAAAGACCAGTCACAGGCACCTAAAGGTAAACTAGGTTCTTAAATGTTTGCATCATCTTAAAAGCATCAGGAGCATTCATTTTCACTCATGGTTATTTTGTAGATGACTGAAAAAAAGATGCCATTGAGAGACAGAAATGCTTTGGTCTTCCAAATGAAGGATTATCCCATTACAGGATCTCCCTTCCCAATTTAAAGGTTGCCTGGGAGAAGCAATGTCTCTAACAAAGTCATTCCAACTGTGCAGACATTCACAACACTCCTCTCCTCAAACTCACACTTCCACTTAAAACAAAACCAAACAAGTGAAACTATTGCAAGCCTATAAACAGCTTATCAGATAACCATGAATTTGTTCTAATCTTAACAAAGGATTTCTATTAAGAGTATTTCAGGTGTGAAAGAGAGACATAACATCTTTAAAACTGACATTTTCCATTAAGTATTTATTTTTCTGAAGAGAAATTACACTGGGCTCCTTAAAAACTCTGAGTACTTTTTCTTTTTTCTTTTTTGTGTATCAATTGCTCTTTGCGAGTTAAGCTCATTCTAAGTACGCAGAATTAAACAAGGTTCTTAGAGCATAAGCTTTGGAATTTTAACATTCTGCTAAGTGGAAATTCCTTATGTTTAAAGTACATACTCTGTAGGCCTACAACACACACACAAAACCTTAAAGTCCTTCAACCATTTCTCAGAAAACATCTACTAAAAATAAAAAAGTACCCTAAATGCAGTTTCATCAGTACAAAGACAAAGAGATACAGTATCTTTGTGGATTGTTGGTAAAATTTGATATTCCCCTACTTCATCAGACCAAGAGAAAACTGAACAACGAGCCAGTCCCTTTGCTGTCACAGACACTGGACTCAGACTTTTATGGTATTTACTTGAAAAAGCCATATGGATAAAGTCAGTGGCTGTGGAATGGGGAAGACCATAAGTGGGAAAACAAAATAAAGAATGAAAACAAACCTGACACAGAATAAAACTAAACCTTTAATCCACGATCTCATGCCAAGCACAACACAAGTTCTCCTAACAGCCTTCACTACCAAACAGCTTAAGGGGCCTGATGTAAACCACTTATGTCTTAGCCCAAGACACTCTTACCTTTCTCTACGTGTGACTGAAGAGAAACATCTCGGTTTGCCTGGAAGCCTTACCAGCACACTGTCTGTGCAAAGGCAGCAAACACAGAGGTACGGATCTCTCCAACAGTACTTGATTCCTCCATAGCAGCCCTGCATCTTGCAAGGGGGGAGAGAAGGAGTCACTGATCATTCTCGCAAAAAATCCCTCTCTGCAGAGAAGGGGTTTCGAGAGGTACCATTCCCCTGCTGTTCAGCCATAGAACACTGTTGTTCACACATCCAAAGGCAAGAAAAAAAAGGCGTAACTCACACAACCAAGAATATCTTGCAAGCACAGTGCTGGGGACCAAACAAATATCTTCAAGACCACACAGCTCTAATGGTTTAGGGAGGAAAAGGCTAATCCATTAACACTACCTATTAGTTACATTAGTAACCACCCTTCTTCACTGGCCAGTCCTGCGCAAAGAACTAGGTCAGATTCACAATGTGATACGCAGCACAGAATTGCTTCTGGTTTTTAAGAAAACTTTGTTCGTTTCTGCATAGAACTGAAACTCTCTCATAGGATCTAAATTACCTGATGCAGATAAAAATTTGTGCTTTTCCAAAACAGTAACTTTTTTCCTGGTTTTTTGGGGTTTTTTTTTATGAGACATTACAGTGAAACCAGGTCAAACCACTACTACACAAAAAGCAAATGAATGAATATTTTACCCTTTTTCCAAACCTAAAACCAAAAGAAACTGGAAATACAAAAAATTCTTCCTTAGCTCTCCCAAAGTCAGCTGGGGCTGGCCAAACTTTTGTTTGTTAGTAGTTTTAAAAGAGAGACTGAAGGGATCAAGGGAAGCCAAGCTGCTGGCTGTTTCATGAGGAAGAGGCCATAGGGCAGAAGCTGCTTTGTGAGGTGAAGGGCACTGCTCCAGTCACTGGGCATTCTCAAATTTATTTGAAGGTCAGAAGAGAAGAAAAGCTTATAAATAATTAAGGCCAATATAACTCTCAGGACATTTCCAAGTACGTGACTCTCTCCTCTGTTACAGACAACAGGTACAGACTGTGCTAACATTCAAAGGAGCATAAAAAAAGAATACATAGCATCTGATACAAAATGCACTTAAAGCAGAATGCTTTCCTTCACTTCATTTGCTTTTGTATGTAATTTCTGAAACTCCAGGAAGAAAGCAATTATGTCAAACTGCAGCCTGTATTTACCAACAGCGCCTGGCAGCCCTCCAGCATTCCTGGCACTGCAGGAGCAGCAGCACACCTAACAGAAGTATGTAACCCTGGGCTGGGCTGAGACCACAGCATGGCACAGCAGCTGCAAGTGGTGTGCTGGCCTGCAGTTTTAGGGAAGAGTAAAAATAACAGTGCATGGGAGACGAGGTCTGACACAGCCTATCTCCATCTAGCTGAGTTGTGTCTAGAGGAGGAGATCTCTCCCTGTGAAACAGCTTTCTCTTCCTTGAGTGCTCTTGTGGGAGTGTTTCACGCAGGTAGAGCACAGCAAGGAGCACTTCTGTGCCATACAAGGTGCCTGTATCCCACCCAGTTATGGATGGAAGTCCCATAAAGCCTGATAAACTGTCAAGAGTCAAATTCATCTCTGGACAGATGAAAGGGGGTTTTAACCCTTACATAATAACAAGTTGTCTGCCGCAAGGCCACTGTCTTCAACTACCTGTTTATACAGTCCCTGGCAAGACATAGGCCTCATCCTCAGGCATTTAAATCTCCTTAAAAATTCTTGCAGGCAGGAATTTAAATATTCCCCTAATCCAAACAGTAATAAAACTATTAACACTCTCACCTCTACATTCTGGAAAAGGAGTCAAATTACAATTTCATTTAATTTTTTTAACTATTACAATATTCTATGCAGAACTTTTAGAGCCTGTAAGCATCTAGAGATCCCATACCTGTGCGCACAAACAGATGCCAAGGCTTCTCCAGGACACTGAACTCAGAAGACAACTGCTACTGTTACTACTACTGTGAGTCATCAGACAACAATACGCAGCGGCCAAAGACCAAAAAACCATCTCAGTTAGCACTTCTACTTTCCCAATCCAATCACAGCTTTCCCTTTCCAGGAAAACTTGCGTTCTTCATCAGATCCACCTCTGTCATAACAGATCTTTTTTGATCTAAGTTGTTGTGTGTTTTCACTGTATCTATCTTGGGTCAGCTTCTGGTTTCAGTAGTCCAAATAAAACATCTAGAGACATTTAAATAAAGTCAAGTTACCAACTTCCATTCAAACCACTTAGAATTCTGCCCTTTCCTCTCCTTTGTGGCAGTACCCATGACAGTACATACTCACAGACTCTGAAGAACATAGAGATTGGTACGCGCACCCCTTGTTATTCCATCCTCCTCTCCCCTGCTAAAGTACCACACTTTTTGTGTAAACACATCTTTCCTGTGCATCCATAGAACTATGGAGTTTTGTGGGTACAAATCTGTCAGGCAGCACCTAAGTCCTATCTGTGTCACGGTCCACAGGTACCAAGTATTTCTACAGGTTCTAGTAAGTCTGTCCAACAAAGTTTCCACCGCAAAAAAGAGGTGAACTTCCCAACCTGCAAATTAGCACCTTATTCGTTACTTCCTTACTCATCACTGCAGAATACCCACAGCAATCCAACAGGTCTTTCTAAGGCAACTACTGATGGAGGATTCTTTTTGAGGTAGTCTAAGCATTCAAGTTAGGAGTAACACCTGCATAAAGTGACATACCTACACGATGCTTGCATTGCCACTGCGATCAGGTTTAATCCACATAATATCAGTAACGAAGCCGGAGTTCCCACTCACCTTGCAGAACTTCGTGTTCTGAAGTTAAAAAACATCAAATAAAACCCCAAAACAACCCCACCAAATCAAAATGCCAGACTCCAGTACTTTTCCCTTCCAAATAGGAAATGCTGCCTGTCCGTGCCAGGTGTCTGCAGCAGCTCCACCTCTCTGTCATGGAAGGGTTTAGGTCTGCAGGGTACAGCAGTTAACCATTTACAACCCTCTCACACCTTGGCTATGTTATTGCAAGACCTCAAATTAGACACAGCCAAGAGTGCCTGGATGGCACCTGTCCAAGGATGCAGTTTTGTACCTCAGGCAATCTCATTTAAGAGCTCACTTCTGCCAAGAACAGGAGAGAGGTCCTGATCTCTTCCCCCTCCCTTAACTCCAGAGCACATTACAACTTGTCTTGTGCCAGCTCTGAAAATCTGCTGGAACCTCCTCCTGGTTTAGCCACTTCACCTCCCTAACTTAATAAAAGAATATGATCCTTTTCAGCTTGGTTAGTGAGTTTAGATAGCTCATGGCAGAGCCCAGAGCGAGTAGCTCATCTGGCAGAGGGAAGAAAAGAACCACATAGCTCAGAGAACGGAAACTAAGAGCAATTCTGCCTTAATTGACAGCAGTTGGTCAGGTCAGGAGAGCAGTTTGTGAAATCACAGCCGAAGGAAGGCTCCTGGTCTCAGATAGCAAAGGAACTCCCCAGAATACATCCCCATTATTCCTGTAGTACAAACCCATGTTGGAATAAAAATTGCTTTATCTGAAATAGCCAGTTGATTCAACTTGCACTAATTTTTTTTGTTCCTCCCCTCCAAAATAAAGCATTCTGCAATGGAATGTCTATAAGAGGAGTTAATATTGCAACACCTGTATGTGTTATGTTTTCTGAATGGGACAGGCCATTCAGAAGAGGAGAAGCAAGACCAAGACCAGCATTCTGGTATTTTGGCACATCTGGTCTCTAAGTGCCACCCTTCAGAAAAGGCACAAGGTCCTGCAGCCTAAATTTTCACTGAACACTTGCTAGCAATCAAAGATCAAGAAAGCCTAACCATTACTGTAAGGGTCAGCTATTTAAAATCCATTATAATCAAGTGACTTAAAAATCTCTGAGAACACCTGACAGGATTCTTCACCTTTTGTCCCTATTTTACACCTACTGGCTACAATCAGTAGCAACATAGTATTGGTGCCATTTACTTTACCTTGTAGTTAGTCAGCTTTCTAAAGGTTTTCAACTCCTTCAGACTTGCTGGAGCTACAGCGATTTTTAAGAGATTACCTTTCCTGCTAAATGTGATCTATGGGCATGCAAAAACATTATAAAAACTATGAATGATACACTTAGTAAAAACCACAGAGAAACTTAGAGCATGTTTCATTATTCTCTCATGTTACAAAGAAAGACATGCGTAAAACTAAGAAGTTCTAAACGCAGGATAACATGAAGAGCAGAATCAATAGCTCCAACAGATCCTAGTATCAGATAGAGGGTAAAATTATATACTCCAGAGCATTCTCACTAGTTAAACATCCACTAGCACAAACTGGTGCCAGCTGCCGTATAATTTTGAATAATGCAATAAAAACTTTGTTAAAAAGAAAGATACAAAAGTTCAAACATCACCTATCCTGCTTTAACTAAAAAATATCTGTCAAGAGGTGGCTGCAGTTTCACTTCCATACTGGGATTTTGCAATGGAGCAGTTACAAGAGAGCATTTGGAGATTAGGAAGCAAACAGCCACACTGCTCGTGAGACTGAAAGATCTGCCTGCAGCTCATTACACGGCTCTGGTGTCAGACGAAGACTGGCAGCTGCCTACCTGGCCTCGCATGGTGCTGCTCTCAGCTGAGATCCTGCTGGGAAGGTGTGTTACTGCAGCAAAATATGGTCCTATGCACTTAATGAAGATGTGATATTTCTGCTCCTGCCTTTCTTCTGATTTTAAAACGGCTTTTACAGGTGAGTTTTTACAATTTCTACTTAGTGGTAATGCTTGTGTATCTTCCATTCTTCTTCACCTCCTTTAATATATATACACATATATATATATATTTGGAAGACTGTGAAGTTTTTCAAATAAACAGAAAACTGGGAAAACCTGGGTTATAACTACAGATTTCCAAAATGTATCACATTACCTCCAACTCTTGCAAAAGTCAAAAAGGTATTTGTTTCACATAAGGAGGTTGCAACATACATGGATTCCTTGGCCCACCAGGAAAGAAAATGTTTTCTTAATATTTACAATTGGGGGAGAGGGGAAAGATCAACAAGAACCACTGAATTTGCAACATATGAAATGTAAACAATGTGGTAGCCACTCTAAACTGCCAACCTGCTCTTTTCCTTACAGGAACAAAATCCAGTCCTGCTCCCACTGATGTCAGCAACAACACTGGCACCAAGTGAAGCAAGACCCAAGCCTGCAGACTTACAGTAAGAATAATTTACTTACAGTACGAATTTGTTCCGTTTCTTGAAGTTTAGAACAATGGTCTACTCTCCTGGAGAGGCTCAATTAGTCTCATTCGCGTTTTAGGTAAAGAACAGAGATAATGCAATGGAGGAAAAGTGGCTGCAGATAAGCACTGAGAGCCAAGCATGATAGGGCGAAGAAAAAAGAGAAGAGGGAGAGAGAAAAGAAAAATAAAGTTAAAAAAGCATGCACACTGTAAATCCCAAACCACAATCAGGCACATTTAGTTACACAAGTAGATACTTCACACAAGATCATAACGTGAACTTTTGAACTTGCATGGAAAAAAGCCTCTCCACTACTTATGTATTAAAACATCGATGCTACAAAATGCTGAAAAAATTCCTTTCAGTTGTATCAAAGGAGGATTATATTGTGGGCACATGCATGAAGAAAGCAAATCTGTTATCTTTACTGAATATAGGCCTTGATGTAAATCACACAGCCAGAGTCTGTGAATAACTGCATTTGTTTCGACAGCAAAACACCTCATCTGAAATACAGAATAGCTGCCGGAAATGAGCTAATGGTACTTTTCTTTCTGTATTAAAGGATTATTTTCCAGTGCCCACTGTGTGGGCTTAAACACTAGACTGAAACAGTCAAAATACTTAGAAGTAAGATTTGTGACTAAAAAGGGGGAGGCTAGGGGGGAACCTTCTTTGAAGTGACTGACTTCTTTGACCGGTGTCTCAGAATTACAAGGCTACAAAAGAACCCCTCTCTGTGAGCAGCCCCCTGCATTCTTCCTTCATCTCTGTGGCAGATCATATTGATAAACAAGATTTGAAAACAATTACCTGGGTATCACAGTGTTGGATAGTACATGGTAACTGAGATATTATGAACAACACGTCTTTCTATTTTCTAATAGTTCTTAACAGAAAAATTCTTATACCTCAAACACTACTTCAGCCATCAACATGAATCCTTAAGCACTAGTATGTTTTTCAAAAGGTTTCAAATGAGCTTGGGAGAAAAATAAGGAGTTTACTACCACAGTATTCCAAAAAGTGTTGCCAATAACATTGATAGAGGAAGAAACTGTACAAACTGTAACCTCATACTCTTTCATTGTACAAAAGTATAATTTTCCTTTTTTAGTTGCAGCAGTGCTATAATAGATTAGTTAGATTGGCTGCTTATTTCCTCTAACATATTATTTGTCATTAATTCTCTCAAGAGAACAGCTTTGCACTGAAGGCTAGTAAAACTGTATTAGTTTTGGAGTATAAAATACATGCTGCAGCTTTATACACAAACCCACTGTAATAAATCCTAAAAACTGTGGCATGCCATTCTTTGTTCACCTTTCCAAACAGTGCTTTGACAATCACTTTACAACCTTTCACCATAAGTCTGGACAAAATACTCACCCTTTACATATGGTGATAGCTTTATTTGGAATCATGTCTGAAGTTATCAGCTTTTAATGAGATTATAGCCTGATTCTTGTTAACGGCCCCTGTTAGAGAAGGTAGTTGCTTTGTAACACTTCAGAGTGAAAAATTGCTTTGCAGAAAATTGCTTGCAGAAAAAGTAAAAATTGCTTTTACTTTGTCAGGAGCTGAAAGAAATTCTGCTTTAAAATAAACCATCTCTATTTCTTGCTCAGATTAATCCATTTTTATGTTAACATTTTAGCATACGATTGGAGCAATAAAGATCAAAACTGACTTGTAAGCTTGCGACCCTCTGCAGCTCCTGCAGTAAACTTTGTATATTAAAATGAAGACTTCATATGTTTAAATTGAGAGAGATAAAAAAAACATCAAAAAAGAACATTAACATTTTCTTGTTTCGCTGTTCCTTATAAGAAATTCAGCTTTGAAACACAGGAGTTAGTCTGACTTTTAGTTCTCAAATAAAAAGCAGCAAGGTTACTCTAAATTTAAATTGCACAATTTATTAAAATAGCCTAGATCTAAGCACAACTTGCACAAAATCAAAACACCTTCTATACAACCACAAGTAGGTGTATTTATTGTATGTTCATATCAAAGTGGTACGAATAGGCCTTTGATCCACTGGATCCACTGCAGTGGCCATTGAAGTTCTGCTGAATGCAGGCAAAAAAAATACTATATATAGGTTATCTAAGTTTATTTTCTTCTAAGTACAAAACCTGAATACCAAAGGGAAAGAAGGTGGAGTACAATAAATAATAATTAAACAGTCTCTCTGTATGCATCATGTTATCTTGTTTGTTATCACATAACTGGACTTGCAGAAGTCTAAGGTGACGAGGTATCTCTAAGACTTACACTCAATTTAACTGCAACATGGAGAGAAGCAAGAGAAGAAACCAGGAACAAAAATAAAAAGTGGAGAAAGCCCATATGGTACAGCCCTCCCTGTAATCCTGTCTCTGGTTAGCAAGTTGGAAGCATTTCATTTCTCTGACTTGAAGCCTGATATTCACATTCCTCTGTGGCTTAATGTGGACATGGACTACAGATTGCACTCATGTCTTAAAGGAGCTAAATGATTTAGCACAGCAAGCCCACAAACTGAGAGGGACAGCAAGAAACCTTATATTTCCATCCACTTTGAAGAAAAAGGAAATGAAATTTCATAATCCCCAGTTCTGCTGCGAAGTAGGCAATGCTGCGTAGATGTAGTGATTGCCTTAACCAAAAGTAAGTAAAATCTGTCCTTGGCATTTGTGAAGACACTCAAGCCTCCTGAAGTGCTGTTAAGTGTGGCCAGCACTCCCGGAAAATCAATCAACCTGTGCCAACAGTGTGGGAGTGGGACATTTCTCCAGCTTCAGCCTTTTTAGAACCAGTGCACAGTGGCAAAAGGCTGAACAGAAATGAAACAGCAAAGATGCGACACCAGTGTGCATTTTCTTCAACAATTTACCACAAAGACAAGCCTGTGCTAATACAAATTTCTATAATCATGGAATAGCAAGTTGCTGTACGTGATGAAAAAAATGGAGCAGACCAAGCCATGCCTGATGCTGTCTCACAGCAACATCTACTGCACATGAGACACCAGTGTCAGTGGGAAGGGAAAAGGAAGTGCTCCCCACCAAGTGGCCACAGCACTGCAGTTCCGCCCAAGCTATTAATTTATTGCTGTTAAAGTTCAGCGTTCCCATTTGCAGACGCAAAGCTCCGGGACAAGCTTGCCAAGAATTAACTGGCCTGACTTTTTTATAAAATGATTAGCTGTGCTTTTGAAAGAGTTACTAAGGACCACAGGGTCACAGGGTAATTATTTACAGAACTGATGCCAGGGATGAAGCGACAGATAAAGTCATTACAAAGATCATGCGAAGTAAGGAATGAGAAATTCCTGCAATTTATTGTCTATCACTGTGAAGTGTGATTCAGAGAGAAAACCAGCTCTGCTCTTCCTCTTTATAGTGACAGACTATAATGAAAATATGAAATCTGACTCAAGACCTTTAATTCTCCATTTCCAACTTCATAGTGGATCTACTCAAGAAGGCAAAAAAAGATTAAATCAAGCCCACCACACAGTAGACATCATAAAGAGGTGATGTTGCATTGCTTTGGTTTGGAAGGTAACCAGCCCAGTTGTGACAGAATTAAAGTGTTCCCTTGCAGCTAAATAAAAGCTGTGATTGCAGTACAAACCACTGCCCTGCACTTCAGCATAAGGAGAGTTTACAACCTGCTCTTGTGGGAGGGCAACTGGAGGCAGCACAGTTCAGCCATGACTCTCTAAGAGGGAACAGGATCACTGGAAAAGAGTTTTAAGAATCCTTGTGAAAGGCAGAACAGCTCATATCTTCCCCAGCCACTCCCCCCACTGCAGAATACAGGACACTCAGTCCAGAAGCATTTTCAGTGCCTAAATATAACACAGGCATTCACATAGCATAAATAGGAGAATCCTTCTGAAGGCTTCAAAACAACCTCCATTTTTCAGTAGGGCTAGAGTTCAAAGTCATGTACTGGCATGTCAAATTCCAGATATCCTCCTAAGAAAAATGAATTTATTGTTATTATAACTGGCCATTTTTATAAGGTTCTGGAAACAAGAAACATGAAATCTGCTTAATGAATACTCATACACCTTTATGTTTCTCTTTGGTCACAAGCCAAGAAGATTTGATGGAATATGATCATATCCTTATGGGATTTTGTAACATCAGTTTTCATTGGCAACCATTGATTACATACCCCAAATGAAGCTGCTACATTTTTTCAGTCTTTTTCTTAAGCTTTGGTATATAGACTCGTCAAAGCAAAAAATAGCTGACCCTTAATATTAGAGTTTATGCCAAAAATAATATGAAGCCATTAGAATCACAAAGCTTAGAATTCAATTGGAAAATTAATGCTGCAAAATATCCAAGCATGAACATTATGATTATATTAAGAAAGAATAAGCAAAAAAAGTGTAGTTTTGAAATAAAGCTAACCCACTACTCACGATGGACAAATTTCAAAACCCTTTGTTTCTATCTCTAAACACTCCAGTAAACCGAACATTTTAACTGGCAGTAGGATGTATGCACTGGCAGATATATGTCTTCTGACAGTGACAAGGGCAGCACAAAATCTACTACCATGTTTTCACAGTGGAAATTCAAAAAATAAACTAGTAGAGCCAAAAAGACCAAGTTCATATTGCTGGAACCTTCTTCAGGTCACTGGGCTAAATAAGTAAGACTCAAATAGCACCCCCTCACTACCACAATGTATGAAAGTACTTGGCCTGGCACTAGGAAAGGAATCCAGACACTACTTATTTAGTTAGTTTTAAGTTAGAGCAAGAATTTAATTTGCAGAGGGGGAAAAAAAATCACTTTGGCACAAAGTCAGGGAGAGTAGGGAGAAAAAGAAAAAAAGATTGGCAGAGATAAGCAAAGAAAACAGAGAAAACATTTTTTCAGTGCAGATAGGAAAGGGAAAAAACGACTTTCCAGCTGTTGCCCGATCCATACAAGTTTTAAAACTGTTCTGAAGAAGTAAAACAGTGGGTGTTCATGTAACATACATAATTTAGAAGACCATTCTTCTTCTAAACTCCTTTGCCTATTCAGACTGCACTTCTTCCCACTGCTATCAAAGTTCAGCATCTTTTTTTTTTTGCGGAGAGCCAGTAAAAAGCAACTCTAACTCATCTAACTTGTGTTCTAAACATTAGAAAATGCATAAAAATCTGGGTCTCATATTACTGATCAAAAAGAAATCTAGAAACCACCTCAATCCTAATTTATGTTTCAGCTCCTTCAGCAGAGAGGTCCAACATAACTACTCAGCACCCATTCGCGAGAGTCAGGCTCATCCTTTTATATGAGTTATTACTCAGACAACAGATGAGAGCAATTACACCATTCCATGAAAATAAGTTCACATTTGCATATTGCTATCTTCTTTTAACTCACAGATGTGAGAATTACGTATTTTTCTCATCTGTACACAAATATTATGGTAGTTTCAAAAAGTTAGCAAGATGAATTACCCCATTCTGGAATCAAGCCTGCCTGCAACCCTAGACATCAAATAGTGTCCCAGTTTCTCCACTTGCTTTTCCTTGGAACAGTCTTTGTGCATCTTAAGGGGTTCTAGAAAACAAAATTAACTACTTTTGGAGACAAGAAAAGTAACAATGTAGTACATAATTTTCTTCCACTACTACAGTTACCTGTGGAATCTTAAGAAATTGCAAACATAACAAGTTTATCAGCGATCTTGAGAAAAGAAGGGAGATGTTGAAGCAAGAAGACCTAAATTAAATAACAGTGCACACAGCTGAGGAGACTTCAACACCTTCTTTCAGCTGGAGAGAGAAGACAGGAATTATATAAAAGCTCCCAAGCAGTATAAAAATCACGTGCCTTAGCTGTATCCCATATATAGTTAGCTTCCCTTCACAGGGTGGTACCCTGAATACTGCACAATGAAAACAGAGGAAGAGTCTGGCTACAGACATCAGTATAAACGTGCTTTTATAAGCATTGTTTTCCTTCTACAGAACCAAGAGTGAAATACCCCATTTAACATTTTATTCTCCTGTAAATGAAGAATACAACATGCAGACTTCCTGTGGTGGAACACACTTTTCTTTTCCATGTGCAATTTAAACTGCCAAGTTTAAACAGAGAAAAATATTATATGTATCCATGGATATCTAATTTTAGAAAGACAAACAATTCTCCTGCTCTAGCACCAGGGGGAAAAAAATGGTAAGAAAGAAATAGTTATTACAAGTCTTACAGAAAGGAGCTATGACGATACACAACATGAGCAGAACGTAGTAAGGACTGAGCTGGGCAAGTGCCCATGAGGAAAACAAGGCTTTTGTGGGCTCTGCATCTGAAATGGACAGGCTACAGTTAAAACCATCACCTCTTGCTGCCAGCTCGATACACTAATTTTTCTCCAGTGGAAAATCTTTGGGAAGGTTGATGCCTTTAGAGCCTTTGCGGCCATTGTCAAGCCCTGCGTCACGTTAGCAAGCACAGAGACTGGCATTACGATGACTCCATAAAAGCAACTGTAATGTCTGCTTGTAATTTATACACTTTATTTTCCAAAGTCACCGTGGTTTTGGCTTGCAGAATTTAGCCAGGAGTCTTCAGAAACTCAACTGGGCAATTTTCCTTTCTATAATCTGAACTAGACAGAGCTAGAGAGATAGGCAGTTTTATTGCATGCAAGCACATATTCATCACATATTATAGTTCTTGCAACTACAAAACAGTAAAATCCAGTATGTGAAATGTAAAGAAATATAAAGAAAAATATTTATGTTCATACAAAACCAGTGTGCTCTAATGAAGAGGTCCCAGTAAACAACAAAGGCAAGCATCTAAAAAGAGAAAACTGATAAAACCCCTGGATGTTATGGGTTCTGGAGCAAAAGGCCAGACTGTCCTTACAAACGGAGTGCCAGTGCTGGAAAATTCATGCCAAAACCAAGATATGAAAAGGTCCTTGTATTTACCTTAATACAAAGTTGCAGCAGTCTCCAAGGCAAAACTCACTAGTCTCCACTACCAGAAAAATTTATACCTCAGAATTACAAACTGAGTAATTAGCAACTGAGTTAGCTAGCTAGTTTTAACTATGAACAAGCACTGTAATTCAGATATACCTTCAGGTCGTATTATGCAATTCATAAAACACTTTCATTCTTTAAATACACTGTTAACTAGGATCCATTAAAACAAGAATTGCTACCTCACCTTCAGAATCAAAACCTGCCTTGCATTTCTGGTTTTTTTGTCCAGAATCAGTGGACAGAAGTTCACCAGTCCTCAAGGCATGCTGAATCCTATTTAAACTTTCCAGGTCATCTGAGCTTAAAAATTACATTTGCTTTCTTTCCCCAGCTCTTGCTTGTAGAAACTCCCCACATGATTGTACCAATCAGAAATCAAATTCGCAATCTTGGGATGATCCTGAATGCTTGTTTTTGTTTGCTAGCAGTATCATTAACAGAAGGCAAAAGAATATTATCCAGAAGGACAGAGAAAGAAAAAATAATTGAATTATCATGATGTCAAAAGTATGATAGGACTTGTGACTTTCTAAAGATGAACACAAAAAATTCATTGTTCAAACTGAGACACTGATAATGCTAAATCCTAAGAAAGATATCTCCCTGGCCTTCATAAATTCAATAAAATATTGTCCAGAAACGCACCTCCTGATTAATCCAATTTGCAGTTCAATTATCTTGGTTAAAAAAAATAAACAAAATATACATATCTAAAATTAACCTCATTGTTCATTAATACTAAAATTTACGTAGATGGTCTAAGGACAAAGTAAACACCCAAGGCCAACAAAAAAACAAAAGGCCAGGACAAAAAGTAGCAATGCATTTTTTAAAGGGCAGTTTTGAAATTTATTATAAAGTCTAGAAATAGCCACTGAACAATTACAGTTACAAATTTAGCTTGCCAAATTACAATTGCATTGCATAAATCCAGCAAGTTATGCTGGATCCCATGCAGGGCACTAGTACCCCCATCTCAAAGTCCTACTAAGTCCTTCTAAAACTCAGACCTATTGATTTCCCTCCTTTAACTCTCTCTGCAGTTCTTTGTCAGTGCCTGACTCAATTTTCTGTTTCCTTATTTTTATCACACATGAGAACACTGGGATATTTTGACTACTTACAACGTTCAAAATGTTTTTGAATTAAAACAGCCAAAATAATCCAAATAAAATTAATCAAGAGAAAACAGTGATACACAACACATTTCCCTCTTTAAAAACCTTAGTTTTTAACCCAAATTTTATCTGCTAAAAGTTTACCCGCCAGATTTCCTCCCCCTATTCCAACTACTCAGGCACTGTGAAGAAGCTGAATCAATCTCACAGCAGCCAGCCAGGAATTCCCTAATTTCCGACCCAAGCAGTGACCCATGCTGAGGCAGAGGTGCCCTGACAACCAGGTAGTCCTTGCTTCCCACTCCCTGTGCTGAGCAAACCTCGACACAAACTCTCCTTTTCAAACAATGTGACTTGAAAACAAACCAAACAAAGGTTCCTAAAAATCCCCATAACGGGGAGTTGAAACTTGTCCATGAATGCACACACAGACAAAAACCACCTAAACCAGATATAACATTGCACAGGAAGCCAGAACCCTGTTCGTGTGTTCAGGACCTGACAGATTGGTTTGAAACATGATACAGTCCCTTTGATACAGCTCACGAGTTTGGAAGTGGAGGGGCCGTATCCTAATAAAAATAACAGGAAATTGGCCACAGCAATAAATCTAAAGCTTTGGCTGCTGCAGTTTCTTATCTTCCATGAGCAGCTGGTGGTGTGCAAAAAAAACACGCAACTTTTCCTTCTTAGAAAAAGAAAACAAACAAATAATTTAAAAAATCACTCCAAAACTGTAGCTTCCACTTGGTGATAGCTTGCATCAGTCAGTGACAGCCCTGGGAGACCTATATCCCCAAGATTTTCTCCTCGTCACACCAGGATATTGATAGTTTACTACTGCCTCCAGGCAAAACCACGTCACTGAGAAAGTGAAGATGGTGCACACTAAGGTTGACAAGTCCCCAGGAACCTCATCAGAGGCTTTGGCATTCCTGACAGGACTCTTCTCATGCAATTTCTGCTCCAAGTGATCTCTCTAGCTCCTCTGATAGCATTTTTCTCTTTATCTACTAAAACAAATTAAGATCCAAGATGACAGCAGCTTCTTCTAATGGCTTCCCAACACTTAAAAGGGACTGCACCAGGCAGTGTTACCTCTGCAATTCCCACTAGCGGAGAAGCAGCTTCTGCTGGGCTAGAATAAAAAGGATGAGGGGGCAGGGAAGCGGTAGCCAAGGCTCTTCCTCAAATGGAATAAAATACATACGTCAGAGGATTTCATTCAACTGGCAGAGACTACACTGAGTTTTTTGCCAGCATAACTGTGTCTGCTGTGGGTATGACTTGTTTTCCCACTCATAAAAAGAAGAGCTTTGCCAAAAAAACTTTAAAGACTAAGACCAACAATGTGGGTGTGGGGTTCGGTGTGTTTTCAGTACACATGAGTGAAGTTAACTATGGTCCAGTTTCCTGCCAATCTAATCCACACATCGTGTAGTGCCAGTATTTTCTTTGTTTCTTATTCTGATTAGGTCCTGCAAGCATTTCTGGAGCAGACTTTTCAGACAGGCAATCTTCCTCTGAAGCAATTTTTTTTTTTTTTTTTAATCCCAGTGTAAGATCCCAAAGGTGGGAAAAACTTAAAGGCCAAGTGGTTCAATACAAAGGGCAGATGTCTACTTTAAGAGCTAAAAGCACATCTGAAATATGTATGTTTTGCCTACATTTAGACAACCACAACATGCTAGTTGTATGAGATACAATGGAAAGATGAAACCACTGCACCTACTAAAAAACCCCCAATCATCAACAACAACAACAACAAAAAACATTCTTCCAGCCCTAGAGACTTAAAAACCAGAAGATGAACCTCCTTGCATTAGAACTAATTATAGCAGAATAGTTACAACATGTTTGGAGATCACCTCACCTGTGAGTATGTGCCAAAACCAGTGCTCAGTTCTCTCCTGCTCCCTTGGAGGAAGGTGGGAGGGAATTAAGTTCCATTTTGGATACTGCAGGACCCCAAGAACTATCTCCCCTTGAAAAAAATATTTATATAAGAAAACAGATTGAAAAAACTTCCTCTCCCTTGCATACACTAATTCTGTAAAGCGGTTTCTTCGACTGCAAAAGCTGTGCTAGATCTGGGCCCGCTATGTGCACCTTCTCATCTCAGTCATCCCATTCTGAATTTCAACCTGCTCCTGATCCCAAGCATGAAGAAGGCTCCACATATTTTTCAGCAGATCTGCCTCCAAGCACAAGGGGTTGTAAGCCAAAAAGTTCCATTCCTTGACATTACTCCTTGATAGCCTCTCTCTAGCACCAAAAAGCCTCATAACAGAAGCCCACAGAGTGCATGGTGATCCCACTGGCAACTAACTTTGGCAAAGGAATTATTAGGCCACCAAAATGACTTTCAACTAGCATATTAGAAGGGAGAGTTAGGGGTATGGAATTTCTTCATGCTTGAGGGCTCTCACCAATACTAACCCATCTGTCATACACTGTTTCATGTCTGCTTTGATTTCTTTTTTTTTGCTGCAAAAAAAGGGAATGCACATCAGAAATGTTACGGACCACCAGATTTGTTTCATATATTATCAAAGCTAAACATTCAACCATTTTATGGAGATTAAGAGATTAGAGTCTGAGAGTTTTTATTCTTCTGTGTGCAACGCTCTCTCTTTCAATCAAATTAAAAAGTGAAGTTCAAGGTATGTTGTTAATTCCTGAGGGGAAATGATACATAACCCACACGCACAAAGAAGTTGGCTTGCAAGCGGTTGTTTTTACAGCATGGAATCTGTTTCAATCTATGTTTGTTTAACAAGATGCAAGTCTAACAATGGTAATTTACTAAAAGCTTGTGCACTAAGTATGTACAATACCAGAAACAATGGTCATAACTCCTTCCAAAGATACAAAAGCATCTACAAAACTATCAAAACATAAGCACTGCCCTGGATTAGTTGTTTCAAAACCCCACATTCCAAAGAGCTTCATCATTTCAATAATGCATCTATAAACATTTAACTAATTTTGGACTACTGTTTTTGCATTCCAGCAATGAATTACTGCCAGTCAGCCCAACACAAAATTTCACTATTTTTATTTTCACAGATTTTTTTTTTAATCCATAGTACCATTACTGTTTGCTCAGACAACTTTTGCAACAGCAAATCTTGGCTTAAGTATTGTCCTAGGAACACCAGTCGTTGAAATAACTATTTACTATTAAGCTCCTCAATCTATATTCAAGCACTTGAATAACCAGCTGCTTGTACAACTAATGGCCAGTGACCACTCAGCTGCAGGAGGCGAGGTGGCACTCTGCCTCTCCAACAAGCCTGTTCATCAGTGCTCAGGCCCAACCTGCATCCTGCAGCACTACAAGCATAATCACATTTTGAAATGATTCATTACTTACAATGTTGTTCGAGGCTTACTAGATGATATTCTGTTCTCCCTGAGAACCCAATAGAGCTAAACGAATCTTTGTGATGAACAACAACCTGTACCTCTAGCTATTGCATCAGATGGTCAAAGCTTCTTCAGTCCCTACCCTGTGTGCTCCCAGCACCTGTATTTTACAGAATGTATTTCACCATCATTTCTACCTGCACCAGAAGACTGAACCTTTCTTTGTCATGGTGAACATGACATGATAAAAAAAATTTGGTTCAACATTTGCATTTTGCTCCCAGACACAGTTTTACATCAAGATAGCACAGAAACTTCTAAATGGGCAGGTCACTTCATTAGAAAAGAATCAACCAGAAAACAACCAGGTGTAGCAATTCCCCTTGAGCCTTAGAAAACAATTAACAACAACATTTACAAAGTGCATTAAAAATGTTAGAAATACTTGCCCGGCAACAGCAAACAATGCACAAATCTGTTCCTGAGGACAAGTGGGGGATGGGTTGCAGACAGTTATATTGTAGTAAAGTCCGTAAACTATCGGTGTTTACAGTGCACATCTTACTACCTTCGAAAATAAAGCGTTTCACATTTCAGACACATTTGGTCTTAATTAACTGTGCCAATCAGTTAACCATCATTCAATCACACATACTTGGAGGGTGACTCATCAGATGTCAGGTGTTTAACTTGCATGTTCCCCAAGTAACATCTGGCTGCTGACATTTTTTTTTCCCCTGCCTCCAAAGCACTGTGCACAAATGATTACAGTAGCGGAAAACTTGCATCAGAGGATTAATATCATTAGTTATCATGGTTAGGATTAGTATCATTAGGAGAGATATGCAATGCCGTAACCACTCTGAATCTTGTAACAACCATGAGATAAGCTGCAAGTTGTCTCTGTAAAGAAAGTAATTAAGGGAATGGAATTTCCAAGATTGTCTGAAAATCGCTTTTTGCTGATATTGCTCAACTTCTCAATTCTTCAGCCACTACAATGAAGGCACCATCACTATTCTACTTTTTTAAAGAAATATAAATTCAGTGGTGCTACCTCTTTGAAGTAGACCTGGCATTTTAATTTAGCACATTTCTAAACAGTACCAAGTCAAACAACTGATTGTTTTTCCCTAACTGGCAGGTATCAATGTATTCAGCACTCACAGAGCATCTGGTTAGCAAGATGTGGTAGCCTTCAAGTTTTGGAATTCTTTTCAGTGTTCCTCTAAAAGAGAATTGTTTTGATCCCCAAGTTGGTCCAGATGGTATCTCAGAATTGTCCAACTCCCCCTTTCAAGATAGCTGCCACTATTGCTCCAGAAGGGCAAGCAAGCAGGCTTTTCAAAGCAAGCCATCACTACTGGAGATGGTCTATCTAAGGAAGTTCACAACTAAATTCTCTGATAAGCACTGACAGGAGAGTTTTTGTAAATCAAAACTATTTCTGCAGCATGTCAGACTAGAACTTTGAAGTCTCATGCAGCTGCTGGGCTGGTAGCACCAGGTGACAGATTTCCTCAGAACTCTCCAAGTGCTGATCCTAAAGCTGCAACAAACAGCCTGTAGGGTTGGCTTGGACTGGAGAGCCTGATCCCACAGCTATCAGAACATCAGAGCTTGCATGAAAAAAAACAACACACTGAAAACACTTGTCAGCAACAAAAGGAGGCAAGAAGAGCAACTCCCATTAGAAGAGAAGATTCTGATTACTAAAGCAGCTTGCACAGTGCCTCATGCCCAGCAGATCTCTGAGAACCACAGAATCATTAAGGTCGGAAAAGACCTCCAAGATAATCAAATACAATCTTTGACTGAACACTACCATGTCAGCTAAGGAAGTGCCATGTCAAGAAGTTTTCCACTTCCAGGGATGGTGACTCCACCACTTCCCTGGCCTGCTCATCCCAATGCTTATCCACCCGTTCAGTGCAGAAATTTTTCGTGGTGTTCAACCTGAATCTCCCCTGGTCCAGCTTGAGGCCATTTCCATTGGCTACTTTGCACAGGCAATAAGTTAACGCAATTCATCACGTAACCAAATAAATAAACCAGTTTTTTTGATCCTTCAGTAGGAAAAAGTACATGTGATGAACATGTGGAGAGGTTCACTGATGACAAAGCACTGCAGACTTAAGCCAGGCTTTTTGTACCAAAAACATTTACAAAGGAATTTTAAGGGTGTCCTTGACCTCTTGCAAAGTAACACCAATTTTTCTGCAATCTGTATAAAAAATACTGACATTGAATGCACCAGAAGCACTGTATTTCTGTAAAATCCAGGCAATTTAATATAAAAAATGCTCATTTTACAAAAAAGCTGCATTTTCAGCAGTGTAATACAGTGAGAAAAGAAATGCCAGTACACATCTCAGTCTCTACAATTTAATCCTTTTTACTTGCACTGAACCTTCATCTAGTAGTTATAGTTATCTGTAGCTACTAATTTAGAAATGAAAAAGGGAAGTGTTTATTTTCACCTTTTGGGTGGTGACACTTCAAGGAAAGAGTTAATGAGTGTAACCTGAGTAATACCTCAGAGTATACAGAAAAAAAGTTTTTGCAGATTCAGGGGACAGGGAGAACAAAAACCAGCTATTATCTTCATCGTTACTATTAACCCTTTATTACAGATAAAACAACCAAGAGATATAAGAAAATGAGGTACCTAAAGTTTCTTAGTAAGTTCAACCAGAGAAACCAACACTCCTCAGTGTTTTGGAGAATTCCTTTGTCTAATCCAATCTAGAAGTGAAATTATCTTTCTGGAAGTGCAGAAGAAAAGCTGTGCAGAGAAAGTGACTGTATCACCATGATTAAGGAAATCCTCTTCCTCCAGATGGGTTTCCCCACCACGACACTGCAAATTCAACAAACCACATTCAGCCCAAGTCTTTAACAGATATATACATTTTAGGAGGTCTTTGAGCTAGCAAATATAACATTGCCCTTAAGCTACCAAGGAAAGAGTGTCACCATTCCAGGAAATGCTCCAAAAATAAATCTCAGTGAATGAAAAATTAGAAGTCACCTACAACTATTCATTACAGTCCTACATTATCTGAATAAACAAATACATTATGTCACTTGGATAAATGTTTTCCAATAAAAAGCCAGACAAAACACCAAAAAAAATTCTCAGGTCTGTAAACAACACATATTAACTCCATTAAAAGGATATGAAAAACATACCCATGTGAGAGTTATTTTTATTCTTAATGGGAAAATCCCCTTTGACAGTACCCGTTCATCTTCTTTGAAAAGTGTGTTTTCCATTCAGCCAACTACTAAAAATATAGTCTTCAATATGGCTGATAAGGCATATATTACAAATATATTTTTATTTTTGCTTGTGCTCTAAACCAATAGAATGTGTTTCCTCAAAGTAAATCTTTTCTTCAAATTGTTAAAATGGATTATATGCCGAGTCTATTTAACGAAAACTTGTTACTTTTTCCATCAGCCTTAGCAATTTGAAGAACACAGAAAGGGTGCTAAAAGCAGAGGTGCTTGAGGAAGAGTAGCTGTAGATACAAAGCTGACCTCTGGTGAACAAGCAAAATCTAGCAAAGTGGCAAAGAGACTGTGGCAAAGGAAGAAGTTTTTACATCTCTTCTACCCCGACATGTAAAATTCACACGCAAATAATTTATCTCTAAACGCCAAAATGGATTTTTGTAAGGTAACGCTGAAATCCTTCAGAAAGACATTTCACAGCAGAACTCTCTGCTACAACAGGCTCCTCTTACACTGGCACTATCCAAATGTGTTTCCTTACACAGTGCAAGCTACTGGACCCTTGATGCACATCTCCCTTCAAAGAGCACTGAAGCAAAATATTGACCTCAGGTAATAATGTGCAACAACCAAGTCACAAAATTGCAGGTACACCTAGCACAAATCTTGAACAATGATGCACTTCAAAAGCCCAACCCTGGGGCTGATGAATGCACTCACACATTGAAATACAGAAGCAATCTATATTTCTGTATGCACATGCAGTACAGACAGGGTCTTAAACTCATAGTGGTGTCTGGTTTCATAACATATGCCCTTCCTTATCAAATGTCATTTGTATTGCCATCCCTGCATCTGTCTCCACAGATGTCATCCCATGTAATGGAGCATATGGGCTTAAGCCGACATTGTTTGCAAACAGGAAGAGCTTTTGGCAAGAGGAATCTAACATAAAGTGTTCTGTAGGCTGCCTCTCTTAACCCATCTTTGGTTGGCTCCTCTGCTCAGCTGAAACTGGTCGGCTACTTTCTGAGACGGCAGAGTGCCAACCTAACAGATGGGCAGAAGTAAAGTCATGCCAAAGAACCAGAATGTGCATCTAATTTGATAATTACGGGCTGAATTTCCCCTTAGAAATATTGCAGTGGCGGCGAACACAAAGTTTTCAAGCTTAAGGGTAAAAGAATATGCTTCAGCCTATCCAGTTGAGGGTTATTTCTGAAAATGACATAAGAACAATAACAGAAGTGAGCCACGGAAGAGGGAGGAGACCAGCCATGGGCTCCTATCATTCAGGATTAGTATTCTTCAAGGAGAGAAGAAATAAGAGAGAAGCGGAGGAAAGACACAGCAAGATTAAGCCTTTATCCTGAAATAGCTCTCCACAAGGGGCACCTGCAAATCTTGGCCAGAACAGTTCTGTGGTCTTGCTGAAAATAATTTATGCTGAATAGAGATAAAAGCAAGGAACTGATGACCACTTTACAAAGCATTAAACACAGCTTTCCTGTCCACAAGGAATAGCCAAGCCAATAGCTAGTAAAAGGCAGAGGACAAAGAGTGTTTATGGCTCGGTGGAAATCAAACATAATAATGTACACATATACTTGGAACTGTTGACAATTATTGTCTCGGTCTTAAAATACAGTGATACAGAGCTGTGGCATTCAAATAAAAAAGTTAACGGTAAAAGAGAGAGAGAAAGAGCTAGGGATCCAATTGAAATTCTCTTTTCATACATTTTACAAGTTTTCATGCAGTAAGGCAGTGGTTCTGTGACTATCTTAAAGAGTTCTGTCAAAGCACACTCTTCTGCGTCATTTGTCTCTTCATCTCATGTGTTCCCTCCCCTTTCTCAAGCCACTTTACTCAGCAGAATGAATGCCAACAGCCATGCACGGCTCAGTCTGGAAAAAACATTGTTCTAATTCATTCTCTTTCCAGTTCTAAAGTGACTCTTCCAATTTACAGCTTCTGAAACAAAAATATTAAGAGCAATAACTATGATGGCTTCAGTTAAGTGGGATTTACAGGCTTATATTTTGGATAAACAAAGAAAATTTTTAATCCTGTCTTTTTATGATAAGCCCTGTGTTGAAATACTCCAAGAAGCTAAGAGGTTACTTACTCTCACTTTGCCTCCTTTGGAAATATGATGTTCCAAGAGGGCTTTCACGTTGTCAGTGGATAGAAATTAGCTCTCCAACACAAGTAGTGTTCTGAGCCACATCTTGGGAACAGAGCAGAAGGCTCAGTCACAGATTTAAAATAATTTAAAAATGATAGCTGGAAAGTGTCTAAAATCACATGTGCTGCTTTACAGACCTCCACTGAGACATCTCCCTCCGAAGAAGCTGGTCAATGAAATGTCCTTTGTTCTACTGTCAAATTCTGGCAAGCTGCTTCCCAGTATAGCGGGAGACTTAATTGGGCTTTTGTTTAATTACCATCAAGACAATGACGCTCAAATGAAGAGCACAACATCAGCAAGTGAGTGAAAGCAATCAATTAGGATGAGCCTGAAACTATCTTTCAAGGGAAAGGAAAGGGCTACTCGTTACTGCAGTCATAGGCTAGAAACTCAAAATATAAACACCTCATTTACTAAAATAATATATAGCTTTTAGAAGCAAATAAATTAAATGACAGATAGTAACTATAAAGGAGAAGCATCATTATGAAGCAAGATCAAGATTTAATACCACAGCACTGCTGCTAAGCTTAGGAAGACAGAAACTTGAGTTAGTGGATTAACATGAATCCTGGTGTCAAACTGGGGAAAGATCTCCCAAATGCACTACAGGTGCATATTTAGCAACAGCCTAGATGATACAAATAAATGAATCAATGAACACAGAAAGAAACTGTCATGGAACATTTTAGGTATCAATTAGTTTGCAATGACTCAAGAAAGTAGTTAGCATCAAATACGACAAAAAATCTAAATATTATCCTGAGAACTCCCAAAATCAGTAACACAATTGAAGGCAAAAACACAAAAGGATCTAGTGTATATTCTACAGCAATAACACAACACTTGATATTAAATCCACAAAGAAACATCAACAGGTAAGACAGCAGCTGCATTTGCGAAGCCAAAAAAAGTTTAATCAAAAGAGTAAAACCTAAAGACAAGCCTAAAGACCTTCACATTCAGTCTTCCCTTACACTAAGAAATGCAATCTCACCCAAATTATAGGCAAACACACACCCTAGCAAGCAAATGACATCCATTAGTGGAAAATGAGACTTAACCATAAGGGACATGCAGAAGGTCGAGCATGGTACACAGCAATGGCAAAATGTTTGCCCATGGTCTAACTAAGGTGGGACTGACCTGGAGGAGTTCCACTTCACTGTTCTGAAAATTCAGCTCTACTTTTGCTTTAAAACCTCGGGTCTAGGTTTGCCTTTTGCTTTGATAAGTAAATGAGCACATGCGAACTCCAGAAAGCCCATTATTTCCAGTGGCCACAGTTTTCATGCTTAAGAGAATGATGGTAAGAGAATATAGTAAAGGTTATGTATTTCCAGACTTATGTGTTCAATTTCTACCCTAGATGAGCCAAAGACTGTGCATCTCAGCTACTTATTTTCTCAGCCAGAGTTCACAATTGCAGGGTCAGCTATTAAACAACAGCACTTTCCCCACAAGAGCAAGACTAAGAAGTGATACAGCTAAACAGGTTGTTGAGTTTTTTCTACCATTTCTATAAGCACACCAATTGCAGACAGAAGTTGTATTATGCTTTCTTGGCCTGCATGTTATTACAATAGCATCTGTCATTAAATTAAAAAAAAACTGGGAAAGTATGGGAGTTGAAAAGATATTTCAGACAAAGTAAGGAAAGTGGACAGAGAAAAAACTAAAAAACACAACAGGAAAAAAAAAACCAACACATAATTTAAGTGAAACCTTTATTACAGAAATATGATACTGGTACCTCCTGAAAGAGATTATAAAAATAATGGAAAATACCCTGGTGAGACAGGAAGCTTAAACACAGCTAATCTAATGATAACTTTCATAATACAGGAAGCAAGCATGCTACCAAAGAGATGACAAAACCAGAGATTATTTTAGGTGTTTACTTATTCCCAGATGAAGCAAAAAAGTGTGCTAAACGAGCTTGGGGTAGGCACACCACACTTACTGCTACAGCCTCTTGTTTTAAAATAAAATCACAGCACCTGACTTGGCAAGTAATAATTCTCCAACAGAATTTACCTTGGTACAAGCTGTCAAGAGTTACTGACCCCCTTCACACACTCACCTTTGGAAGTGCAATTTCCTGTTGCAGACTGGTGTCCTGATCCCGCAAACCTCTGCTCACACGAACACCCTGGGCTGCCAGTTGTGCTGGTGGCAGCAGGGCTGGAAAGCACACGCCAGAGGCTTTGGGATGCAGTGCTCACCAACTGGACTTCCTGCCTGGAGCTTACAGTGCCAAGGTAAATAACTACGATACCGCACTGACAGATGTGACGGAGGTATGAGTTATTAACCAGATTTACTACAGTCTTGAATAACTGAGTTGTAATTTTCCGCTCTCCTGGCACATAACGTAACGATGAGAAGTGTCTTAGAATGCCAGGATGCACCCAACTGCAACACTTAACCTCCTGTATCTTAGAGTCTTAGAGTGCAATGTGTATTGCACTGCCTCTTCTGCACAAGACTCTGAGCCCCTTTTGTCTAATCACACTGCTGCTCCACCAAAAGAGGGCTGAATTTAACCCAAAAATGTCTCAGTTACCTCTGCCTTGTAATCCACTGAGACTGACAGAATTTAAGAAGTGTTTGGACAACATTCTCAGACACGTGGTGCAATTTTGGGGCTCATCCTGTGCAGGGACAGGAGTTGCACTCCATGATCCTTGTGAGTCCCTTCCAAGTCAGGATATTCTATGATTCTGGTCAAAGGACATAAGACACAGTTGTCATCATCATTATCCTGGCAGGACAAGGATAGTGTAATCAGTGCTCAGTCTCAGCAGACATGGCAATCAGTCATTCTTTTGTTTTTAATTTCCTTTGACCTTGCAGTTTGTCCTTGTAGAGTTCTCACTGTTCATGAGCTAAGGCATCTATGTTTGAACAAACTTAGTACACAAACTGCTTCCACACACTCGATAACGTCTTCTGCTTACAATTCCACCAGATCTTCAGAGCCACCATTCATTGCCGTATTCCTTAAGTGAAGAAGATATGAAAGCATAGAAATCACTGAAAATATGAAAGATTTGACACATAGTCTTTAAAGGCATATACAGACAAATACTACAATGAAATACCCTAATCGATTCCAGTATTTCAAAGTGTCCTAAAAACAAAGTGAACTTTTCACTGTCTGACATTTCTAACTTCTGAGAGATACAAATTGCAGAGGTAAAGCTCATGGTCATGTCTAGACATCACTTATCCAATGCACAATGCCACAATGGTTGTAGTGATAGGCAGCTGGCAACACAATTATACACAGCCCATAAAAAAGAGCATCACATCTGGGAGAGTACAGATCAATGGTCTTCATCTGATGACAGAACTACTCTTAAAAGCCATATACCTTTGCTATTTTATAAAGTTCATTTATCTTTCCTATATTTCTTTATCATTATGGGGATGAGATACATATTATGTTTTAAAACAAACGAAACTAAAAAAAAAACCCACAAACACCTCAAGCTCTCCTCAATCTCTTTTCCTAACAGGTAGAGGAATCACTGCATAAAGACTTAATAAAACACATCACTGACAACATCACCCAGAACAGATTCTGCACTGTTTGGTGCAGAGTCCCTTCCTGTGCAGTTAGCACTTGATACCCAGCCCTATCAATTTGTTACCCTGATCAAATTCTTTTACGTTTGACCGCTCTACACAAAAATCACCACACATACCAGTAAAATAACTTCACTGAGATAACAGTGAAGGAAATCTACATTTCAGTCATCACCCAAACAGCTCCTATCCACACTGGTTCTCCACAAGAAGCATTTAGGACCTTGCTTGGAGCATGTTGCAGAGAGCAGGCTGAATGATGTCCAATGGAACGTGGTGTACAAAGCACCCAGCGTGGCCAGCAAGAAACATTCCTGGGTATGACATCTAAAGAGAGCCACAGGCGGGACAGGAATACACACAGGCAAATGCATGCATGGCCTGTCAAATGCCTCAGGATAAAGCAAATGAAATGTATACCAAAGTACAGGTATGAAGGTATGAAATACTGCAAAGGAGGTCACTTTGTTCACAAAGGCCCCAAAACACTGCACTGCCAAAAGTACTTACTTAAAGATTTCTGGATTGGTTTTATACTACCATTTTACCAGATCCTTTGCTAAAAAATGGGTTCAAATGCTTAAGCAGAAAAAAAAAACCTGCACAAAACAACCAAGGAAAGCTTGATTTTTTTTTTCCAAGTTCAGGAACCCAATTCATCTTTATCCCTAAAAGAAATTACTGGAGCTAATATCACAGGCTTTTAAATTGAAAAATACTTTATTATTTCAAACCACTACGAAGAAAGGGATCTCCTTGATTACAAAGCCAGAACCTCCTCCATTTTTCTGACAAAGACTTTGACTCTTCACTGAATGCTTCAGTGGACTGTTGAGTCTTATTTTAACACAGTTCCCACAACTGAGCTATTCTTAAGAAATTAATACTATAAATCATAGAGCTTATTATTGGGAAGTTTTCCTAATAAACAATCCAGATTCTGAGTTGAACTTATAAAATTATTTTATTAACGGTATTACCAAAGGGTCTTTTTCAACATGGAAGTTTTAAATGTTATTTTCTTTTCATTCACATATCTTAACCTTTGCAAAAGGCACTCAACGAAACTAACATGTTCTGCTTTCAAAACCACGGCCACAGAGCGCTCAGGTCGTGGCAAAAAGCCTTCTTGAGATAAACATGCACAAACCTGTTTTCTTCATCTTAAGCAAATACTGGAATAATGGAGGATATCCTTCCCTGTCATTGTCCTATCCTCTGCTGCTCTCTTTGATTGCAACATACAACATGAAGAGACTGACAAATGCACTTGCTCTGGTTCCATCCCAAGTAAAAAAATGAATTACTTTATAAATCCACACTATTAAAGAGAGCAGAGAAAGCAAAATTAAGTGGCATTTAGCAGTGGACAATGTTACCTGAAGTTAGCTGAATGCCCCTTTTATTGAACAGATTTACATGCAGAGGACTTGCTGTATTATCACCAGCTCGCAGTCCAGCCAGTCATGACCATTTCAGTGTATTGCTGAATGTATGGCGGGTAGGAAATGCAGAATTTCACAGCTGCATGAAGAGAACTAGTGGTATTTGTGAAGGACACTGACCACACAAAGCTAACGTGAAAGTTAAGCCACGTGTTAACAAACTTCTACTGTAACACAAGCTGAAAATAAAAAAGTTGGTAAGAAACCTTATATAACATCAGCCAAAGTTGACATTATTGACTAACAGGCAAAATGACTAATTGTCTCCAATGTGCACCCACCCCTTGTCAGATGTTTTGACAGATTAATTAGTGCATGGGTGGTAGTCTTTATACCTAAGTCAGGTTCAAGGAAAAACTGTAAGACTACATCAGTCTCTCTGGATAAACCCATTTGTACATCAAAAGAGACAACTGGGCCATTGTTAGGCAAGGTTTTGGAAGCTCAACCTATCCACAGTAATAATTTACCCTTTCAGCAGTGAAAAGTTATATGCAAATGTACAGTACAAGAACTCAGAGCCATTCTGTGACCAGGTTTTAGGTTACTACACCAGCAGCAAGGAACAAGAGCAGCCAGAGCAAAACTAACACACAGCAAGCAGAGATGACCTCACACTCCAAGCTACCGCATTCTCTTTACAGGTGCTTCTTTTCCTTCCAGCTCCAGAGAAATGCTCATCGCTTCACAAAGTCAGGCGGGTCCTGAGGTGGTATCAGTAATTTTCTTCTAAAACAACTGTCTCAATTACTGAGCCACGAATCTGCATTTCTGAATTTGCATATTCAAATGCACATGGCAATTCACCAATCAAATGCAGAAACCAGAAAAACTTTGAAGAGGTGAACCAGCTTTAGAAGGCAGGCTATGACCAAAGAAACCAAAATCCTTATAATACATGCCAGCACTCCCCAACACACCGTTTGCCTATTGCACCAAACCATTTCTTCTCCCCTTGCTCAGACTGTAATTCAAGACATGTATTTTGTCTTTTCCTATTTGTAAATTTCCCAGTACATTCTACAACACAGAAAGGAATCAAAAAACATTACTTATGAATTGAAATGTATCTCTCCATATACAGAATTGTATTTATTTAAACACTTCTCTGTACATAATGTTAAGCAGCATGCAACATCAAACTGCATAGCAAAAGCCCTAAAATACGGAAAAATTAAAAATAACGTTCATCTTTAAATGGCAGCTTTTATTTCCCCCTTGTCAAAAAGAAAGATAATAAAAAAATGGAAGTGAAATAGCTAGCAACCAACATACTTACCATTGGATGCTAAATGTTAACCCACCTCAATAATGCTATCCTGCAATATTTCAGTTCTACAAACAAGATTTCCAACACACAGATGCATTTTGGGGCACCAATCTAAGAAGGGCAATATGGATACATGGAAGAGAACTTGCAGAAAAACCCTGTCATTGCCTTTCTCTGCTCTCAAAAAGAACCACAACGAAGTAGGGCTCAGCACACACAGCTTCCTCTGCTGTCACAGATTCACACAGCACAGTCTTGGCAAAGGTGGAAGGAATCACAGGACCTTTACTCAAATATGTCTGCGTGAGTTGTTCTATTCACAAGCAGAAACTTGCCCTGTCCACCCTCCATTCTGAAACTGCCAGAGCTCTGAAGCTCTGTCAATATTTCTGTCTACCAGCAGCAGACTGCACCAGCCATCCCCTTCAATTAGCAGCCGATTTCTTGATCTGCTAAGCTAACCAAAGCATCTTCCTAAACAGGCTGAATCTTCACAACACTACGAAGAATGTAAACAGACATCAATTCCGCTTAGTAGGTCTTAAAACATGCCAAACTAAGAAAAGCAGGAAAAATAAAAGAAAAATTATTATCATTTCAGATGCCTGTTTTCCAGGACCTTTGAAATAAATTCCCTCCACCACCAAAGCTCATCAGGGTTTTCCTTTCTGAGGCAGGTCTGTTAACGTCGGGCATCTCACAAAGCTCTTAAGGGAGAAGTCAGATTTCCTCTGAAATCCCTCTTTTCTATAGTTGAGGTAAGACTTCAAGGCCCGCTCCCTTCTGAAGGTATCAGAAGTTTCACTCCACCTCAGCATAGGGCAAATTAAGCCACTGAATACATTACCTTTCCATCTCCTCTCCCTCTGTCCTGGTAAACAACAGGCACAATGTTTTGTGTAGAAATTCCTTTACACACAGTCTCCCTTTCAAAGCACCTGAGATAAGCACTGCATATCACATACCCAGAAAATGCAGGGTTTCCACTACCAACAGGATACATTTTGCACTGAAAGGACAAATGAAAGTCTTCTGTGAAGAGGTCAAAATCAAAATGGCATCAGCAACAGACATCAAAAATAGGATCTGGCTTCTATCTGTAGAATCTCTGATTGGAAAAGTCCCCTGATTTTGCCCAGGCTTGTCCAAAAACCTGGCTTAATTATCATCACCAATAAAAACCTAAAGGCATTTTATCTACAAGGTGGTGAATGCCTCCTCTCAGAAGAGGGAGTTTCATGATAAGAGCTAATCTCAAAAACCTTAGGAATGCAAACTATTTTCTCAGTTGTAAAAACAAGAAAGAATTTCACAAACACAAGTTAAAACAACCACTGGTAACCTCCTGCTTCTCCTACACTGCCAACTTCTCCTGGGCTAAGGCCCTACCCTTTGTCCTTCAGAGAGATAGGCTTTTAATCCAGCCCAGTGGTCAAAGGATGTCCCAAGAGAGGATATCACTTCGATGCACCTTTACAAATGAGAGCCTTCCCATAAACTTTATTTTCTAAGTTCAAAAAGCAGTGCAAGGCTGCCTTCACAACATCTTCAGACTTTTCAACAGGGAAGTCAAAGTCAGTCCACATTTTATTTTGCAGATAGCTGCCAGGCAGTCTGTAAGACAGCTCATTCTAGCTGGTTAGACCACCTAAAAGTTGCACAAGCCCTGGCTTTTTATTCTTTAAGCTATAGCATAGTTTTCGGAAACTTCTACAGACAACTCTTAACTATGTTATACACTACATACACTAATCTGTTAACATCAGGTGTTGATCGTTAGATCAATCACGATGCCTGCTACTAAATCAATCTTTCCCCCAGCCTACAGACATGCAAGACTTTCATGGTGTTGGTCCACTATTTTTTTGGCAATATTTTCCATGAAAGACCCACTAAGTTGCAAAAGATGTAGTTATACCCATAAACCAGTCGTGCTTCTCACAGCCAGACACAGAACTATCATTCTGTTACAGAAATCCAAACTATTTATATTAACTACCCAAATTTTAAAAATACCCTTTGTCCATCAGAAAACATACTAGAAATCATAACCAAATTGATTAATAACAGACACCAGTGCTATCTGCCTTTTAAATGAAGCCTAACCATCACTTCTGTTCTTCTCCATGCCAGCCCAGGCCACAGCAGAGCATGTCTCAATGAATTAAAACTTGAATGTGTTAAAGACTTAAAGTCCAAGGCATACTTTCCATGAAACCTGAACATATACAAGGAAATTAATCTTTCAATTCCACCTGCATGAATATGTAATTAAAATCAGCATTATTCACAGTACAATACATAAACTAAATTACTACAATGTCTAATCATCGGCCCAATATCCTGCTTCTAATAGTAGTTTACCCTGTAAGAAAACATACAAAATATCACAACAGGCACATATAGCATGATCTGTCCAAAGAGAAATTTCTCAATCCCTGTCAGATAGGGCTGATTTATGCCCCAGAGCAGTACAGTTAACATCCCTTCAGGTGTAGCTGTGACTCTTCCTCCCATCCCTAGAACAGTTCACTTATCTTGTTCATCCTACCAGGCTTTTGGTTCGTATGATCTCCTTTGGCAGTATACACCAGAAATGTTGATTTAGGAGTATTATACACATTGTCTTTCAAACTACTCCCTATAACCAGTTATGGTATCAAAAGGTAATGGCCAAGCACTATTTTGCACATACACATCCTACCTCCTCTAACTGATCCTCTTGAAACAGTTCTACATTAATACTTTCAGTTCAACTTCATATGAATATTTTTCAATCACTCTCCTTTGATAGGAGACCACAAATTGATTATTCCAGGTCAATCTGAGCATCAGTTTAATAACTTCCTTTGTGTCATTAACACAATATTGCAAAACAACTGTGGCATTTTTCTTTTGCCCAACACTAAGCATTAAGAAGGCGCCCAAGTTCAAATAAAACATTGTTGAAATCTTTCTCTCCACCTTAATAAATATAGTTAATTTACAATCCAGTAACATGAACAAGTAATTTGATTATTCCATCTAACATGCATATTCTTGAATTTATCAGCATCATCTGCTATGCTTCCCTTTCACCCAGCTTTCTTGGATTCCCTTTACAATTTCTGAGTCTTCTTCAATCTTGCCTAATCCAAATACTTTTGCATCATTAGCAAGTTTTGGCACACCATCATTCATCTACTTTATTAGATCACCAACATACATGTTCACCACCCTCTTTTCAGAGGTGTTTATACATCACATAATGTAATTTTAGGTTTACATTGTTACTGACAAAACAAAAAAGTATTCTTAGTCATAAGGACAGGTAGACTGATTGAGAATTAGAAAGGAGAGTTGCAGTTTCCAGAAGACGTGCTTGGTGTGGAGCAAAGCTCGGTACCTAAACTCTTCAAGTGAGCAGAAAATAAGACTGTCACAATGGCTACAGGACATCAGAGGTGTCAGTGTTCCCTTCTTCCCAAGCCAGCATGCATCCATTATGTCATGCACCCAACATCCTCCAGAAAAGTCCTTTGGTCAGAAAACCTTCTTCATGTTAGCTAAATTTATAGTCCCTTAGGTATTCACATACAGCTGACAATAACATGTACAACTGCTTCTTAGGACAGCCACAATAAGGTGGGAAATATATTTTAGAACAAATATACATTTCCTCTTACATACTTCGTGCTGCACCATAATCTTGTGTCCTTAAATTCTTTCACATTCCAGATTTCTCCTCATTCCCTCTGAAAGTCCAGAGGAAAGGGGAAGAGCCATGGACTGCAGTTCCGGCTCCTGGGGCTATCTCCACATTGGTGAGGAGCCCTCTGCCTTCAGAGGGTGTGACAGGTCTCCTCACAGATCACCTCTTCAGCTCCACGTGCACAGCAAACCAAAAGGCTTTAGGCAGAACATGGGCACCCCATGGGACAGGCTACACTTGCTCTGGACATGGACTGAATCCAGCACCACCTGAGGAAGCTACATGTACCCATTGAGTTTTAAGGTCCCCTGCACCAGGTACAGGAGGATAGGGGTTAGACAATGAAACCAAAATCGTACTTTTACCACAAACATGGACTTCAGCTCCATTCCTTTAGGAACTGCTCTTTAATTATTACTCTTTAATACATATTTTTGAATAATTTCATAGGTGGAGGCAGCAGCTTTCATGAAGTCTCTGAATAGGAAACCAATAGATTTTAAAAAAGGAATCTGACTTTTTCACATAAAACTTCAGAGAATCTTGTACACAATCTTGTGCCATACTCCCTCCTCACAGGAGGAAAATCTACACGGTAATGGTTTATTTTCAGAGATCAGGATCTGTTCCAATGGAACTCCACAAAGCATAATAGGCCAAGGCATGCTGTACTTCACAGGGGACTTAGACATAAAAACTACTTTTATGGCATTTGCTCAGCATAAAAATTAAGCCTTTATTGAAAGCTTCTTACAACTGAGCTGGATACACATGCACAAATATACTGCATACTAAGTATTATAGCCTGGCTCCTGCAAGGACTTGTATACATGTTTATTATTATGTATATAAAAGAAATCCCATGGTTTCAAAGGCACTATTCATGAATGTGAATTGAAGCACATGGGTGGGTCTCTGCAGGACTAGGACCTATATGCTACTGAGCAGCACTGCCTGCTGAAAACTTTGTACCTGTTGTATACTACCAGCAGTTTATACATTCCCCCCTCAGCTGACAAACCCTTGCAACAGAGGATTTGCTTCCAGCTGAGGAGATGGAGTTCAAGTACACTTCTCATACTGCATATTCCTATCCTAAATGTAAATCCATATTAAAATGAGCTACTTAAGTAACAATTAATCAAACATAGCCTCACTGCATATGAAGAGAAACAGAACGAAGAGCAGCAGATTGGCTCAGCAGTACCAAACAAACGTAGAAAAAGGAAGCCATAGAGTTACCAGAACTATGCACACAACTCTGTGTGTATATATATAAAAGATTTTCTCCATGATTGGAGGAGCCACTGGTGGCCAAAACAATTTGCTAAGTGCACAAGAGTAGATGCATTTCATAGAAAGCCATTCCATACCTAAGTTATGATAACTGACTCATGGGCTTCTGCTGGACGAGAATGACCAGGAGAAAAGTCAGTCATTAGTACTAACACTGGTTGCTAATTAACCGTCATGAACAACGCTGCACCAAAGCTACTTCTGCTACTATTACAGAAACATTTAAAAGGCACGTGTAAAACTGTAAATATAATGTACATACAAAAGCTCAGTTTGCTCAGTACAGAGATCAGCACAGCAGCCCTCGCTCTGGCCTTGGTCTGCACCACCGGATTCCCTGAGGATGCATCAAGACAGTCATGCTTTACAGCTTCTCGCACACAAACGCATTGGCAGAATTGATGGTCTACAAGCTCTGCCACAGATTTTAGGGACTACCTAATGGTAGTCCCTACTACAGCTAATGGACTGTGCTTCAAGCCATAAGTTTGCAAAGCTCCCAAGTTTTGCATCATAACCCCTGAGATACACACAAGTGCCCTCTGTAAGCAACTCCGGCACAGCCTTCTAAAGATACCAGAAAGAGTTCAAGCACTGCCAATAACAGAACAGGTCCTAAAGCTTATTTGCATTACTATAATATCAACACTTGCTCTATTTTACACCACATAACAAGTACGAGATGTCAGCTCCAAAATCCCCAGAGGCCAAGAGCTGTTTCATCTGTATTTTGTCACTCATATTTGATGGGACATTCTCAGCTGGATAACCAGAGAGCAGTCCCTACTGCAGCTGCCTCTCCTCACATCTCTTCCCAAAAAGACCTATCTCCTCTCACAATATGGAAGTTGGCAAGTGGTGACTTGTGATTTTGGGGGGAGCCATTTTATATGTATATTTTTCCAAACTCTGAAGAACTGCAGCATGTAACTGTGCTTTTGGAATAACCAAACCCTGTAGCAACTATCTGCATAGAGTTTAAAGAAAAAAGAACTGGCTTCTGGTAAAAGCATTTCTTCTATGGTTTCAGGCCACATGCCAAAAATCCCAGAAAACTTCTTGGGCAACAACACATTGAATCTGAGCCTTTTACGGGTCACTGTTCCCACCTTGTTAAAGTTACAAAAAACCGAAGAGTTGCTTATAATGGAAACATATGATTATTTTATGCACACCAGAGAGATAAAACGTTCTAGATAGGAAAGCTCCAGCACACATTATATCCACATACCACACATACATTATGTAATGCTTGTCCCAAATACACCCCAGTAAAGTGAGCTGGTTTGAGATCTTAACAATTCATCGACTTTGCCACATCAGAAACGAGAGCAGATGTCACTCTTCCTTGCCTCGCTGCGATCTTTGCTGCAGCACTCGGCAGAGCTACAGACTTGCTGAAGACGGCCAGTTTAGGCTTGACTGTAACTAACAAAGAGCAAGGTAAAGCCCCGGGCGGGGGAGAAGGCAAACACAGGCATGCCGCGATGTAAATAGGGGCAGCCCAGCACGGAGCCCTGCCCGTTCCTCGCTATTTACAAATACGTCTTGACTAGACAAATGCCGTGTTATCTGGGTGTCTAACAGTTTAAATTCACGGGCTGGACGGACCGTCCGAGGCTCGCTTATCGCAGGTCACCGACTGGCATTTGTAACCCAAGCATGGCTATTTTGGTGGTTCACAGACAGCGGTGCACACCCGGCGGAGCTGTGTTAGCCCGCTGCCGCGCACAGCGAGCCCCACGCAAACGCTGCCGACCGCACGGTCCGAGTGCGAGGCAGCGCTCGCAGTGCTCGGGCTGTTTCAAAGTCTGCGCGGGGACGCGTCCGAACTCGAGCGAACTCGGCGGCGGCGGCTCCTTACCTGCTGGGCAGCGCGGCGGCTCCGGCTTTGTGCGCGCCCGCGGGAGGCGGCGGTCCCGGCCCGCGGCTGCCGCCGGCACCCGGCGCTGCGGAGGGAGAGCG